>OU898278.1:100509675-100892672 GCA_918026665.1 Diabrotica balteata
ACCACAACACTGTTAAATATAAAGAGGTAAATATTCTGAAAAGTTAAATTAAAATATAAATATTTTAAAATACAACATAGTATTTGTTTATAAATAATATTTCGTTTTAAAACTATGCATATTTAGAAAACTTCCTAACATTAATTTACATGTCAGTTTCTAGCAGCTATGCAATTAGTAATACACTGAAATCAGTGCTGCCCAAATTTTTAAAAATAAACTAGCGCTCTCGCCAAATCGTAAACTGCCAAAAACGCTCTCACCAAACTTGTAACTGTCATTTTTATGAATAAATTATTAATATTTATCCTAAAATTCGAAATTGCAAAAATATTTGGTAGTGTTTATGATAAATTTATGTATATGTATATTATAACAAGGCATTTTCTTCTAAAAAGAGTTTTCGTTGAAGAAAGTATTTTGGACTCTAATTTGATGATGACTGTTTAATGTTTATTTTATTTGAGTGGTCATTTATATATTTTTATTTACTACTTATCATCGATAACCATAGATAAATAATATAGTTGATCGATAATCATTTTATTTTTGTGTAAGTAGGTATTTGATTTAATTTGATTTTGATTTTTGAAATTATAATCCAAAAAAAGTGTACCCAACTGAATAATATTATATTTAATTATATTTACAGATTTACCTATTTATTATATTTTACTTACTATTTTTTCGTTATTCAGCACCAGTAACATCTTTAAGAGTTATGCAATTAAAAAGTTTCCTGTCATCCTCATCAAACGTCATCTGAAAAGTATTGTTGATTTCTGCAAATATCCTCTTAGAACTTTTAGTTAAACATTATCTCAAGAGAGCGTATCTAATTTGTAGCTGTTCAAAATTTCAGAACGAGGGCAAGAGCATTGTTTAAAAAAGGCAAGTGTAAGTTACCACTAATTTTATTGCAGTGTAATTTTGGTATTATCAGATTCTGATACGTTTTCTTGTGGAGTCTTTAACATAGATATTTTTATGTGGTATTTAGCCACAATTGGTTGTACTTAATAAGAATTACCTTTTATATTTGCTTTGACGTTTTGATTTCCTATCCAAAAATATTTTTCAAATAATTAAGAATAATTGTCAAAATAACTGTCAAACTTAATGTGAATTTTAGGATTCTCCCCGAAAAATACTAATTTTTGGCGGTTTTCTAAAGATAATTGTAATTTTGCTAACTAATTATTAATCTTCTCGAAATTTGGTATATTTAAATTGATTATTGGTAAATAAATAAACTTTTATTTATCCAGTTAATGTGAAATAAGTAAAGAGAAAACATTTCCAACAGGGAACGGACCAGGATCAAATAATTTTCAGTACACTACAGTGCAGTTTCCAACTGTGATACAGAACAAGCCTACAAATCTAATACATACGTATTACCAAGTAAGTCAAATAAATACTCAAGATTCACCATTGTACTCAAATCAAACAGTCAACCAAATGATACCTTTTGATAATTATCAACAATATCAGCCAGTAGTTGTCCAGCAAACCAACTTTTCTCATTCCACATCAAACTCTCAAGTTCACTTAAAAAAAAATCCAGAAACACAGAATGAATATGATTCGATGTCAGAGGAAGAACATGAACACTCTCAAAATAATAAATACCTATGGCAAACAATAAGATCAAAAAGAAAAAGGCTTAAAAGTCAAGATTCAAGAGAAGAAGCTCCAATTACACTCTCAAATAGGTTTCAGCCACTTCCACAGGAAAACTTCGTAAATGATACGAATAAAAATACCAATCACAAAACCCCCTCCAATTTTTATATATGACGTGAATGACTATAGCAAAATGATAGATAATTTAGCTCAAGTAGAAACTTACTTCACTAAAGCCTTAACTCAGATACCATGACAAATCAAAACAAATCACCACTCAAAATCCTGTCAACAATCCCAATGTAAATATACCTACCCAACATCATGCTCATAATTTCAACAGAAGCAGTTATAGAGATACTACCATTGGAAACATAAATGCAGATAACAAAAATACAATGAATTAGCACATAAACTATCAAATTTCCTAAACCAATTTAAAAATTTGTTCTCTCAACTCTTAAACCAAAATAGCATGATTTTAACCATGGTAACAGTCATTAACAAAATAACAAAATAGCTTTTAAGTCACTACAAATTACGTCGTGGAATGCTAATGGCATTTCAAACCATTTATTAGAGATATTACTGTTTTTAAAAATGTATAATATAGACATTCTATTAATACCTGGAAGCCATGATCACAGTACAATAAGTACACATATAATATGGAGAACACCACCAGCCAAACTCACAACTAAAGAAACAAACTGGGATGTTTTCCAAAATTCTGTAAATACGAAAATTAAACTAGATATTAGGATAAAAGAAAACCAAGATGTAGAGAAAGCAGTAGACTATTTAACAACAGTTTTACAAACAACAGGATGGGAAGCAACACCACAGCGCCAAAGAAGTGTGAAAGAAAACCATAATATCCCCCTTTATATAAGAGAACTGGTAGCAGAAAAAAGAAGAGCTCGACGCATATGGCAACAAACGAGAAAACTACTAAATAAAACGCACCTTAACATGATAAGTCATAGACTAAATAGAGCATTATATGAAGAAAAAAACGACTCTTTCCAGTTTTATGTTTCGAACCTCTCACATGAAGACCACTCTATATGGAAAGCTACAAAAAAGTTTAAACGACCGATAATAACAAATTTACCTTTAAGAAAAACAGATTTGACCTAGGCCCGCACAAACGCAGAAAAAACAACAGTATTCGCAGAGCACCTTGCAACTGTATTCGCAGCACCAGATACTAATAACGATGAAGATGATGATATAAGAACGTACCTTGAAACTCCATATCAACTATCTCTATTCTGACAACATTTACTTCGACAGAGGTTCGACAACAAATAGAAATGCTAAATCCTAAGAAAGTTCCTGGCTATGATTTGATAACAGGGGAATTACTTCAGAAGTTACCGAGAAAAGCAGTGGTGCTATTAACAATAATATACAACACCATACTATGTCTTCGATACTTTCCAATACAATGGAAATTTGCTCAAGTTACTATGATTCCGAAACCTGGTAAGCCCGCAACACATGCAAATTCATATCACTCTATAAGCCTACTCCCAATAATGTCAAAAGTATTAGAAAGGCTACTATTATATAAAATCCCATAAACGAAATTATACTACACCAATTCGGATTTAGACGTGACCACTCAATCATCCAACAATGCCACAGAATAGTAAATATAATTAAAACAACTCTGGAAGAGAAAAAGTTTTGCGCTGGAGTAATTCTAGATATACAACAGGCATTTGATAGAGTATGGCATGAAGGTCTCCTCGACAAACTGAAATTACACCTAACAGACCAACTATACTTTATACTAAAATCATATCTTACTGACCGTTACTTCCAAGTCAAAATTGAAGACGGCTACTCAAATTACCACATCATACAATCTGGCGTACGTCAGTGTAGCGTTTTGGCCCCATTTCTGTATATGATATTTACAGTAGACGTTCCAATCAGCAATGATACCTTCTTAGCTACATTTGCTGATGACACGGGAATCTTGGCAGTGGATATCGACCCTAATGTAGCATCACAAAAAGTACAAAATTATTTAGATCAATTACAAAACTGGCTTAAGCGATGGAACATCAGTGTTAATGCTAGCAAATTAGAACAAATTACTTTTACAACAAGAAAATCCAAATGTCCACAAGTTTATATTAATAATATTCCCATTCCTATAAAACCAATTGTCAAATACTTGGGATTGCACTTGGATGAAAAACTTACATGGACAACGCACATTAAAACTAAACGGAAACCACTAGACCTTAAACTAAAAATATGAACTGGCTATTTAACAAAAGGTCTCAGTGATCGCTTAAAAATAAACTGCTTCTGTACAAAGTTACTTATACCAGTTTGGGCATATGGAATAGAACTATGGGGCTGTAGTAAACCTTCAAATACGAAGATACTTCAAACATTCCAATCCAAAATACTCCGTATGAAAAGTAAAGTTCCATGGTACGTATCTAACCAAATATTTCACATTGATCTGGATACCCCATTACTTAAGGACATCAAGAATCACTTAATTAAATATAAAAATTGCACCACTGATCACAATACCGAGCTGATAAATAATTTTTTCACCCAACCACTTGCCGAAAGAAGATTGAAGAGGGTATGGCCAGAAGACCTACCGCAATGAGAACCGTCACTAAACGGTACCTAATTCACGTTAATTTACTTACAGGTAAATGATCTCAACTTGTGGTGTACCCAATATTGAGTCTACATTTGTGTTGGGCTGGAAAATTGTAGATGCTAGGGGGCAACATTGTCCATCAGACACTGTCGTATGTACCTGTCTGCTGTTTGAGTTCCATGTTCGATGAAAATTAATTCGGCCCGTCCGTTCAAAGAAATACTTGCTCATACCATAACACCTCCTCCACCAAACGGCCTTGCGGTTGAAATGTAGCAAGGTGCAAATCGTTCTCCGGGTCTACTTCATACACGTTCGTGTCCGTCTGGAGATTTTAAGCAAAAACGGGGTTCATCAGAAAACATTACAACACTCCATTGCTGAACAGTCCAGTCTCTGCGATCATTCGTAAATCTAACGTAAAGGCATAGCGCCAGCGAGAAAATTTAACGTTAAAGAGCGGTTCCGTAATATGGAAATCTTAAAAAAAAAAACGTTAATCACACTGATTTCTGCACCTTTTTCTACCTGATCCTGGTCTTGTAGTGTATTCTTCAGTCTAACGATACCTCATAAGAGCATCACGAACGGTACTTTTGGCAGTATTCAAATGCTTTGCAATATAACGTACACTGCGACCACCTTCATGTAATGACTCAACTTTTGCATTTTTTTTGGAGTCATACTAACACGATTTAAAAACACTATGAACAGTGATATGAATTTATCAGAATAAATGTGAAACTTATCGCAAATGGAATAAAAACTTCAAAAAATCTGTTGCTAGTAAACAAGATAAAGTATCATTTTTTGACAAAAAGAACCGTTTTTATTGTTATGAATGAACATTTTTTTATTATTAATATTTCATCATCTTCATCAACTAGCCTCTAACGTCCACTGCTGAACATAGGCCTCTCGCATGCTTTTCCACTTAGTCCCATTTTGCGCCATCTGAATCCAATTTGTAGTCACTCTTTTTATGTCATTTGTCCATCTCGTTGGGGGTCGACCTCTATTTCTGATAGCTTGTACTCGGGGTCTCCATTCCAAAATTCTTTTTGTCCACCGGTCATCAACTGATCTTGCTACATGACCTGCCCAGTTCCACTTTAGTGTTGTTATCCTTTCAATAACGTCTGCTACTCCTGATCTTTTGCGTATAGTAGCATTGGGTATTCTATCACGTAGAGAAATCCCTAACATAATTCTCTCCATTGCTCTTTCCGCAACTTGTAGTTTACTCACTGTTGTTCTAGTGAGCGTTAGGGTTTCTGCGCCGTAGGTCATCACTGGCAAAATACATTGATTAAATACTTTTCTTTTCAGACACATTGGAATCTTAGACCTAAAAATATCCTTCATCCTTCCAAATGCAGCCCAAGCGAGGTTTATTCTTCTTTTCAGCTCGATTGTTTGGTTGTTTGGAATATTTACTTCCTCCCTATTAAAACACTATTCACTGACAAACCTAAAAATCATACAAAATGCAAGTATTAGATTTTTTTTGACCAGGTGTGTACTTTGACTTGAGATCGAAAATTAGGGCTTCAATAAAACAAAAGTCTTGTGAACATCACAAATTATATTAATTCTATGTGGCATGGTATACAAATAAAATGTTAATTTTTACATATTATACAGAGAACAAAAATTATTCTGATATACCCATAAATATAATAATTATAAAAGTGTAGGGATATATTGCCGATGATGCAAATATACAGTCTAAATTCTATACATAATAAGCATAATAAGCTGCAATATTTTTATTTGTTTTACGTACACAACTAATATACAAAGGACGTTATTTATCTATGATATAAAAATATTTACATAGAAATAATGAAAAAATTAATACATTAATTCTAGTTAACACATATTCTTATTTTTTTCTACCGTGAAACCAGAATTTATTATTTTGAACTATGAAATTTCAAATGGTTCACATTGATAACTAGAATTTAGATAAAAGAACAACACATCAACAAGAAGAACTGAGAATTTGAGACATTATGGAAGAGTTTTTTAATTGAATATTACAATTTTGGTTGCTATTCTATTTATATAAGTATTAACGGCAAAATGTCAGGATAAACATCCATCATGAATGAACAGCCGATTTTTGCGAATTGAATTAAGTGTTAAATTTAGACAGCCGTACACCATCTTAATCCTGTAATTAAAATCCCTTCAAAAACTAAACACCAAAATTACAACTAAACTGCATTTTATGTAAATGTACTTTCCTAGATTGCATGCATTAAATTATTTCTTTTTCATTATTTCTACTATTTTATTCACTCACATCGTTATTATAGTATTTGTGCCAAAATTATTCAAAAAGGTTTTTACTTACTTTTGACAGATCATATACGTTTCCCCCAATACATTTCTTAATATTTAGCTGTGGTTCCTACTAACTTATGAATGAGTTGAAGCGCAAAATAGCAAATCAAATCGAATATGAGATGATTTCAGATTGAGTTTCCCTTATAAACTCCGTAAAATAAATTAGAATTTTTTAAGTATTATAAACTAGTTGATATGAAAAAACCAAAGTCGAAAGATCAAAGCTAAAAGAGGTAAATAATTCTTGAACTTTCGAGCCATTATTAAATCTAACTTATGCAAAAGGTAACGGTGATGTAACCGCAGTAGAAATGAAACAACTAAGGAAAATACTCAAGACTAAACGTCTACTAATAAAAACCTGTTTGAATATCAGCCATTCAATATCCATTTACACCAAAATAATATTAACAACAATAACTATACTAAAATACAAAAACATTAATAGTGAAGATGTATCCCGTTCTTCAATGTCATAAGACTTACTCTAAAGACTTTGCTTTATTACTTTTAAATAAATAGTTCACGTAATATACGATTCGAGGCTAAATACTTTCCAACGGCCTAAAATGAGTAGGGCAATTTGGTAGATGATACATGGATAGATGTGGGAAGAGGACATTACAGTCCATTTCCTGTTAGTAACATTTTGTCTGCACAGAAAGTACACGGATTTATCGAGCAAAATACGTCATTATCATAAATTATTTGAGTGCTCGAGAATTAGTGGTAAATTATAATCATGCTTCAAGAAAACATTCCTACAACCTGTGCTCTGTAGGTATACAATTACAGAAAATGATCCGATTTCTTATCTTTTGACAGACAGTCACAAAACATGGCATGTACTCTGTATTTGTCGCTTGAAGAGTTAACAAATGGAATATTTTTTATCTTCCATTGTAAGGAGATATGGGTCTCTTACTATAGTTAAGGATCAAATAAAGTAACTACTTACAATCGCACATTTGAATTAACAAAGCTAAGCTTTTGTTTGTGCAAATTCGAGCTTAGATATAAGTAAAGTAAAACGCTCCAAGGCCCTATCGGTCAAAAAGAAGTTACATACCTATCCGAAATATAATTATTCTATACAATAGAAATTTTGATGTTTTAACTATTATAACAAGAGAAAACAGAAGTATACACAATATGAAATATCCTTCATTTTGCCCAGACTTGGAAGTGACGTATGCTTAAACGCACGCTTAAGCTTTAACGTATTAAAAAATAAACTGCGATGATATTAGACGAACAGATTTTGTAGGAAAATACGATTTGTAGAACTAATTTTCCAAAGGAAAATCCTGGATTGTAATTAAGCCATCTTCTCGCATATCCAAAAAATACAAAATATTTGTTTTATACTTTAGACATACATTATGTAAAATCGTATATAGCTTAAACCTATAGTTTATAGATAGTGTTTCTGAACAAATTTTCCACTTCAAAGTCTTGGAGATTTACCTTCTAACAATTGAAGCTACAGAACATCCGATAGGTCAAAAATTATCATAATTCTCTTCTACCGTGTACCACGTTATTCCGAATAAACCACCATATTGGGTTTGTAGACACCTTTCATATGAAAATAATTGTACTATATATATTTATAGACATACAAACCAGCCACGTGAAAAGAATATACCATGAAAAATAATAAGGACCGTTAAGGCTCTGTAAGTTAACAGAAAGAAAAATAATTTTCTTTCAACAAATGTTAAAACATATTTTAGCAGAATTTTTTAAAATTACTATTTTTTGTGTTTTATGTTTTACATGGCGCAGTCATTAGGAACTTTTAATTAAATAAGTGAATTTGAAAATGTTAACATTACATTAACGTTTCTGCTAATTATTTTTATGGTATATAGTATGGCCGATTTATAGAGTTTTTCTTAAGAATACAGTTTTATGTTAAAATAAGTAATATAGTACATCTGAACTTTGGTTGGAAAACATTTAATAACCTCTTAAGATTGACATGTATTACAACTCAAATTTTTATCATTTGAATCATATTTTCAAAAATTGTAACATATGTCGCTCAAGTATATATGAACAAATTCATTCAAATAAATTTAAACTTAGTGTTGCTATATGTAGTATCTGCAACACTTATATAAGATAAATGTGAACAGAAAATATTACATCTTGATAGCTATATTTTCCTCACATATTTAAAGTTAGTTGTTTATATTAGGTTCATTTTAGTAGTAGATACAGAAACCCGTTGTCGGTTTGCTTTTCCAATCCGACATGTCGATATGTAAAAATGCCCATAAAATCAATTAGGTTTTGTGTTGTTCGAACATCTTCTAAAATTAAAAACTAGCCAAAAAGTATTTTAGTTTAATAAAATAAATGGTAGTGTTAAAATTCAGTAGTTTCAAGTTTAGTATTTAATATTTTTATTTGCTTTTTATATTGTGTCTTCATTTCGGTAGCACACAATTTCTAGGTTGTTGAAATATAATGATTTCCCTCTTACCTTCAAAGTTCCTATAATAAAATTTTCACATGGAAGAAAACTTTCATCAGATATCATGGAGTATATTTTAGTTGGTGTAATAAGACTCTCATTTTAACCCATGCCATTTCATGGGCAAACATTGACGCTGGTATTTGACAAGATCACGAATAATTTTCGTATAATTTCAATAAACCAGGCACCAAGTAATGCTGTAGTACTGAGCATTAAAACCAAATTTAGAAGAAATGGAAGTGTTCTACATCAATGATAAAGGTGGATACCACAGTAGCAAAATCACGAACTTATTCTCCATCAAATTGTGGACTTCCACGTCATAGTCAATGGAGGTCTGCTACGAAATTGAATATGACCAGGAGGACTTTTAAGCAGTTATTCATGTTTATACGTTATTTACGAATATGCTGCAAGATTTTAACACGGTTTTAGAATCCCTGCTTTGCAATATGATTTTCAATCCCGATTTCATCAATACCACCTGGTAGAGTAACGAATGTCACTCTGCATGAGATTTAAATTTGACGACGTGCAAGAAATATCGTTGTTTAGAGAAAAAGTCATCATTCGTTGTGAAGTTTTAGGACAACCAATTATTGGAGATTACTTTATTGAGGAAAACGGAAATCCAGTAACATTTAATCAAGAACACTATATTAGTTCTCTCACAATTTGTAGATGACCTTTAGAAGTTTTACACATCTTAGAAATTTAAGAAACTTGCCCTTCGGCAGCTAGTTTTTTCAATAAAATGGGATAACATCAACAACTTAGCTACAAACGTTTGGAAACTATGCGATTTTACGTTCCAGTGAATTTTCTTTTCCATCTATTTTCGGAGGTAACATCATTTAATGCACTTGTTTTGTTAGGTTAGGTTAGATTTAATGCACTTGATTGGAGTACGCCGAAACTATGTATTCTCAGACATAATCCTTCGTTACCAAAAAAATATAGATTATACAGGTAATACGACAGATACAATATCCTTTATTTTCAAATATGGCCACAACGTAATTCTTTATTGGATATTTCTGAATTAAGAGATATTAAGTTCTGCAACACTTTAAAACAATTCATCCTACAAGGATAAAAGGAGTTTTAGTGTACGTTCTCTGTATGATCTTACTGGTTTCATTGAAATTAGTTCCATATCTCCTACTACACCTTATTGTTTTTATACAGTTTTTGTTCGTTTTTGGTAATAGCTACTGATGAAAACCCAGTTAGTCTACAAAACTTCTGACCAATTTATAAATTTGACACATATCTGTGTGAATAATTTATTTAAATATATCTTCTTACAAATTAAAAATTAAAATGAAAAAAAAAGACAACATTGTATATGTTTGAGAACCTACATACTTTAATATTCTTTGGGACAATGTCCGTACATTAATGTATTTACTACTAAAACAAATGTTAGTTTATATTTTGGAATTGTAAAGAAAATATATAACAAATATTAACAGCGTTTTTCAAAGACACATGTAGACATGCCATAAGTTAATAAGTATGTACAGAACTGGATTTAGCAATACATTAGTTTAAAAAGAAAACGTGTATTTAATATGTTGTTTTGCATCTAGTAATTTTTAGTTATTTTTTATATTATTCTAGACAATCGTTTTATTTAAGAAAAGCTTTTTTTTTTTAATTTTGTAAAATATTTTATTCTTCTTGAAATGCGATTTTCTTACAAATATTAATAATCATAAGACTTAAACCCCGTATGTCCAAGAACTAGTCCTGTTTCTTTATAAACAATTAAACTTAGATAAGTATATATAAACATAGTTCTAACTACATATCAAAATATCGGTTAATTTTTTACTGATAATAAAGTGATGAACATTTGGTACTTATTATTATATATTATATTATTATATAATAAGATTATAGGTTATAATCTTATTATAACCTATATATAGCTAAAAAAACACGCCTAAACTATTAAAACTAAGAGATTTTTATTTTGAGCAATTAACTCAATCAAGTACAAATCTACCTCGAGATACGACTTGCATTCTAGTATCGCTAATGAATATGCCATTATCTCGCTGTAATCATGTACTTTAGGTGTTTTTTCTTGACTGTGACTTATAGGTAACGTTTAAAGATGTTCACAAATTAGGAAAGTTAGAATAGACTTGACAAGTATTATAAAAGAGTAAGTTTAAAAGACGTGGTATCAGATGCAGCTTTTAAATCACAGTTGAAGATTTAAAAATTGATTGTTATACTTATGATGCGGGAAATAAGTTAAAAATCTGCTCCAATCCATAAAAAAAGTAACAAAAATAGGCCCAAAAAATTGTTCTACTGATCTAAACAACAGGTGAACTCAAGATTTTAGATTTAGCCTATAAAATTTTTCATGCACAATAAGTATATTCTTTGATAGAGACTAATAATAAAATAAAAATTAATATTCCTAACGCAAAATAAGCATACAGCTGAGTCCTTACTATATTTTGTACAAAATCTTTGCAAGTATGATACGTATGTCTAGAAAAACACTGCAAAATTAATAATTAATTGTACCTTAAAATACTAAAGTTAAAAAAATAAAATATCGGTAATTAATAAAAATATTCTTAAAATATTTTTACAATAAACCATTCAACAAAAACAACCGATCAATAAATTTTCATTTAGTTCATCAAAACAAACAAAAATATAAAGATTTTCTGAACATTTCCAAAATGGGTTAGATGCCGAAAAGCTACCTATATATTAGGTAAGAAGCAGAATGTTGCCAGTAGATTCTTTTAATATATTTTCCCTAACGTACGTAACTATTGTATATTCTTAAGGTACATAGTGTTGGTCAGAATGCAAAAAGATGTTTAAGCACAGCTTTTTGCATTGTGATCGATATTCATGATTCCAAAATTATATCCGTAATAAAAATTATTTACATTTTGGCTTTTACACGATACAGTTCGTAAGTATTTTGTAAAACATCAGTATTGGTATATTTTTGTAAAATGTGGCTTGTTAATGTTGCATAAAGGGTTCATTGTGTCTTGCAGATCATATTTTATGTATTATTTTTATGTCTTGTGTTTGCTCCTATTCAGTAAAAAAGAATTTTTATGAAAATTGTAGGATTTTTCTTAGCCACGATAATCTCTTCTTTCACAGTTCTTTCTTTCCTTCGATCTTTCCTTTCACTATTTGTTGAGCATATCGCTACTTATTATTTCTGAGTTTGAATTTGAGTCCCAGGTATAATGTTTTAACTTTTACTGTGTTGAAAAGGTCTCTTTCCTTGACTATTCTATGCAGCACTTTTCCGTTTGACGTATTCGAAGTCCACGAAATCTCGAAGATTTATTTATCTCTAATTTATTTACCGTTGATGTTTTAAGGACCACGTTTTAACTGCATAGAGGAGAGTCGACCATACGTAGCAATTTGATCAATGTTGAGTTTAGAGTTTTTTCCAGAATCACCTAGTCTCTTGATTTTTTCGAAGGATTTTTTAACCTGTTCTATCCTCGATTTAGATCACGCTTTAGACTGCTATCGATGTAACATTCCAGGTACTTAAACTTGTTGACCTGTTCTAAAATGTGCCCGTCTATTGTGCAAAGGTAGAGGTACATTTTGGTTTGTTCGGATTGACTTCACTTTGATTTTCTTAATGTTAAATTTCATAACAAATTGCTCACAAACCGAGTTGGTCCTTTCAATGAGTCGTAGCACAATCAATACCGTATCATGGGCGTATCTGATGCTATTTACTCCATCTTGACACCATCCTTAGAATTATCCAGTGTCTCTTTTAGTCTTTTGTATTTTCCGTCCTTGTCATTTTTTGACCAATCTCTTCTGATATTCATTCGTGTTTGATCTTTTTTTCAACCTTTTGTTCAACAGGATTGTAATCGGAATTGGAGTCAGTTTCTGTATATATTTTTGCACCGAACATAGCGTTGTGATATCTTTTGTTGATCATGGTTAAAACAAATTATTCACTTACAAATTTTGTATTAGCATTTCAAATAACACTAACACGCAAACTGTAAGTGATCATATTTTCGTCGAAAAATCACTAAACAAATTTCACGTAAACAATATGTTCAATCACAACTGCCATGGGCCAAATTGGCCATATATTCAACTGTGCAATTAGTTACAAATATACAAAATGCATAAGAACTGTTTAGGTTCTGTAGATATATAAAAAGAAAAATATTTTCTACAAAAATGTAAATAGTTTTTTTAAACATATTCAAGTCTTTACAATTTTATCTTACAATTTCTTTTAAATATTCAATTTCAAAATTTTTTCAGTCTAATTCCATATTTAAAAACCTGTTTAAAATGTCCTGCACTTTGTTAGAGAAAGCAACACTATGTTTGTTTTTAGTTTGCTTTGTCTCTCAAATATCCTTTTAATATATTATAAGCATATTGTTAATATAGTGTGGGAAAAGATCGAAATGATCACGATTTCAATATCACTTAGCTGGGTATCTGTGATAAAATACCCTAAAATATAAATAATTCAAAAATTGCTTGTTTATATGCGCCACCTAACCTAGTTACATTAATACTATAAACTAGTAGATTCCTATAGAGTATAGAGTACAAATCAGTATCAGCAGATGGCGCTTAAATATTTTAAGCTCTGCTTGAGTAGTAACAAAAATGAGGAGAGTGAACATAATAATTATTAATGTACAATATCTTTTTGGTCGACAACAAATATATAATTAGTAAAATTTACACGCTTTGTCTACTTTTGAATTTATTTTTTCATTGCACTATAGTATATAATTATAATAATTATTACTGTCTATTATTAAGTTAAAAATATATATACTTTGTAACTTTGATATAGATTTGTACGTTATATTTTCTTTAAATATTTCCTAACAGAAGCTATTGCGAAAAATATAGTCATTTTGATTAAAAATCCCTTTTAATTTTAATATACCTTGTGATAGTTCAACAACATTTTTGTACTACTATAATTTACTAGAAGTCACAATAAAAAATTTAAAATATTTATCAAACTCAGTATGAGATTAAAACTTTCTTTAAAATTTTTTGTTGCTAACTACACCAACAAGCACTTGTAGTAGGAATGAAAGCTCTTAGAAGAGTATTTATTAAAACCTATTGTAAATTACGAGTCCCATTGCTAATACTCTAAGCGGTGACGTCGTATAATCTACATGTATCTACTTAAAGTAGAAGTAGTGATGAAAAGTGTAATTAGTATATAATACATTCATTAGTATTCATTATATATACTAATTTTGGGAAAAGTTTCAGTTATAAATAGTCATCAACTAGAGTATTAAGACGTCGGGACTGTACTCAATAATATCAAGGCATAAAATTGGTTAACTAACATCGATGATTCTATGAACAACGATCTATGTGGCATAAAACATCGACAGCCTGTTGCAGAAACGCCATTAGTGCAGAATATTAAATAGCTCAGCCAAACGAATTTGGTTTACATAACCATTTGCTATAATAAAATGCATCTAACACTTTCATAAATAATCAAACAATTTCCATTAAAAATAAACAATGTGGCGTTGTCATGCCTTTTAAATTGATGGTTAGAAATGGGTGATCTACTTTATGAAGGGTAATATATTTGCAAAAAAAGTGGAGAGTTTATTAATATAGTATCCTTACTGTAAAATTAACACAATCGTCACTCAAAATCAAGAACGTGTTAAATAAAAGCACTCGGCTAGTGGATCAATTTAATTTAAGCGTATTCTTCAATTGAGCGAGACAATCTAAAAAACCACTTAGGTCACTAATCTAAAAAATTGGGCAAACCCTATCTTAACTTTCATGTTTCACTACAAATAAAGTAAAAACACTCAGAAGAATTTAAAGTCCGATGGATCAACAGTTCTTGTGAATCTTTTCTGAACCTTAAATTGAAATACGAGTTTAGATGTCCAATCAAAGACAGGGCCGGTTTTGGGAGGAAATAAATATAATATGGTTTGTAATTTTAAACCGATTTTATATCAATCTGCTGTTAAAAATCCATGCAGATTCTCATTCATTTAAACGTTGAAAATAATTAAAAAATAAAGAATAAAAGTTTTAATATTTTTTTAATCCAACAACTAATTATTCTCTCAAAAAATGTGACTGAAACGTATGGTAAACGCAATTTATTATTTACGGATCAGGTGCTGATCACCTTTTTGAATCATCATTGTAAAAAACGAATATTTTGTCGTAAATTTAATTATAAAGTTTAAACTTGTGGAAAATATGGTGAAGACGTACGATTCACAATTAAGAAACAAATATAATAAGTGGAATAAATATTGGTAGAGTTTGTAGAAAGCCGAAAGCGTGACAGATCAAAGCTTGAGTGTATAATATAATAGGGTTACGTAAAACACAAACATTTTGAAACAAAGGAGAATGGTGAAAAAAAGTTGAGGACATCATAACTCTGGATGGTCTTTGATAATATTAATATACTTAATGAATGCTGTTTGAGCTCCATTTAATCCTACTTGGTATGATTTTATACATTTTGCCAAGAAATATTTAACTAGATGATTTGGCTCATATTGCATATTTGGGCAGTATTAGTTGAAATTATTTATAGGAATATGACCAAATAATGCCTCATTTCACTACTAAAATATTATAATATATAAAATATGTGCGAATGATCAGTAAATTCTGCGAATTGAAGAATAATCAAATCTTCATGGATACCACTTCATGTCAAAACTAATTTCTCTTGATATGTAACAGTTTGATAGCCCACTTTCTAAACCATTCTTAAAATGATCTTTAAACCAATTAGCAGTTATTGTTTTTGGGATCCTGAACTAATCCTTCATTCCAGCTTTACTAGTTTTGGCTAAGTCTATAAAGTGAATATCAACACTACAGGTTTTTGGTTGTAATGTTAATCAGACAGTACTAATTTTTAAAGGCAGTGTCATTGACATTAATTTCTGACATCAGCATTTGTAAAACACCTATAGGTGTTCCTATTCCATGAATATTCAAAACAATTTATTTTTATGATGACGGTTTGA
Source organism: Diabrotica balteata (assembly GCA_918026665.1). Classification (NCBI taxonomy): domain Eukaryota; kingdom Metazoa; phylum Arthropoda; class Insecta; order Coleoptera; family Chrysomelidae; genus Diabrotica; species Diabrotica balteata. The sequence goes on from OU898278.1 coordinate 100,525,832, forward strand.
ATGACAAAAGTATGTAACTGCTGAGTTAAATGCTGTTATTAATGCTACTATTGTTTTCACAGCTTCAAATAGACTTTTTAGAGTAATCATAAACACTTTCTGTGTAAGATAAAACAGATATCACAAGCAATCTCTTTCGAATATTTCAGTTACCTTATCACAGATACCAGGGTACCTATAAACCTCAAAATCGATCTCTTTCACACTACGATCCTCATAAACGAGAAACAACAGTAACAAAAACTAATTCTAAAATACTAAAAATTATTGTATGACACAACACCCGCACTTTTGTTTCTTTTTAATGGTGACGTGCTCAACCTGTGAACCGTCACCGTCCGGTTTAACAGTCACTCTTTGAACCTCCACCGTACCGGGAGCGCTGCTGTTGTTCTTAGGGGTGGTACCGTTCGCGCTCTTTGGCGTTGCCGCCGATTGCAGTGGCACTGCCTTTTTGGGAGACTCGGTGATTGGTTCCTGGACGTTGTTGGTCAACGGAGTATGTTCTGTCGATTCCGACGACGGGATGTGTGGTGGCTGCTGACCCGGCGTGGGCGTTATTGGCTTGCCGCCTTTGATTAATTCTACTATTTCGTCTGCTTCCCTGCTTAGGTCTCCTCCTGGCCGGAAGGGGTTATCCCATCCGCTGTCAGTACTGAAATTAGATAACAGAGAATTAGTATTATATTCTAGCCATAAATCCTGCATGAATTATTCACAATATTTATACAACAAACACTAATTATGGTGAAGTTAAAACGACCATTTTAGGGAAATTACTTAAGTAGATCGTGGCAATGAGACAAAGGGGCATGTCTGTCTGAATAGCAGATAATACCAACAGTAGTAACTAACAACTCACAGATACGTAACTGAATAACTGCCGAGCTCTCGTCATATCGGCGGTCAGAAGGTCCGATAACTCGAGGAGAAAGTACGCCGTCTGGCGCAACTCATCATAAATTACGTAATATTATTAAACATTTTAGGTAATGATACAGGATGAGAAAGATTCGATCTGGATTAAGAAACAACCTAACTGATGAGCTCTAACATTAAAATATTTATATCTATTACGCGAGCGGTTTACCCCAATAGGGTAAGCGTGTATAAGAGCACGCATGTGTATAAGAGTACGCATCTATTATTTTTAATACATATCGCCATCTATTAAAGTAATTTTTACTTGAAGGCATTCTAAATACATTCCTACTGCACGGTCATAAACAGAAATCTGCATTATCGTCCTAGTTTTGTCAATATGGTCGCTGCAAATAGTTGCCGTTCATTGCCGTTTATTGCCGTAAATCTATTTGTTTTCGCAATAAACGCTTTAAAATCACAAAATGCATATATGTATAAGCAGGCTGTAGTAAAAGAAGTGTAGCGAATGATATGGGAATAAATGAGGCCACATGAAGAAAACGATTAAAGTGTGGAAATCTACCAAAATCATTGAGATAATTTTAAAGCGATATTCCTAGTGACCTAGAAGCCGAATTAGCACAACAGATACGAGAATTAGATCGGATTTTTATGGAATTACAAAAAAAATTGCAAATAGCAGCGTATAAATTTGCTGAATCTAATAATCTTTCTCACCGTTTTAATAGAAATCTACAAATGGCTGGTGAGTCATAGGTAAGAGGATTTTATCAGCGGAACAAAATTGCGCTTCGACAGCCAGAAAAATGCCCGATGGTTAGAATTATGGGTTTTAATAAAAATTAAGTAACAAGATCTTACGATAACCTTAAAAATCTTTATGAACTAAGGCAATACTCTCCAAGTTCAATATATAACATGGATGAATCAGGTTTATCAACCGTGCCTAATAAGCTACCCAAGACATTAGTGAGCAAGGGAAAGAAACTTGCAGCTAGTGCAGATTGTGGACAACTTGTAACGGCTTTATGTTGCATGAACTCCAAAGTAACTATATTCCTCCAGCACTCATATTCCCCAGAAAAAGATTGAAGGAAGAGCTGTTTTTAAATGCACCTTTTTTGTAAGCTTAATCCATTTTAATAAGTTTGCCAAACCCAGTGCTGAAAACAAAGTTCTTTTAATTCTTGACGATCACAGCTCTCATCGTGACCTTCAAGCTATAAAATACTGCCGAGGGAATCACAATGATCTTTTATCTCTATCGCCTCATTCAAGACATAAACTACAGCCACTGGGTATTTGTTTTTTGGTCCTTTAAAGAAAACCTACAGTAGGGAATGTGATAAGTGGATGGTAAATAATTCAGGTAAAGTAATTACACAATTTAAAGTTGCTGGATTATTTAGTACTGTTATGGTAGTAAAGATTCAGAAGGTCGAAAATTCTTTTAAAGTATCGGGAATATATCCGTTTAACCCTGATCAGATCAGTTTCATGACATGGATTTTGCCCCCCCCCCTTTGTTACCGACGACCGACTTTGAACAATCCAGTAAGCGCGGTAGTAGATAATACTTCAAATGGAGTCCGTGTAAACCAAGAAGAAAATACCATCTGCTTCCAATACCATCTGAAGTAATACCTCCTTCAATGCAGTCTGAGAATGAAGATGATCTAATCTCTTTTCACGTTACACCACCTCTCGATGTGGCTAATCTTGATATCGGATGCGAAGATGGTGTATTAATATCATCACAAGCTAGCACTAATAGCTGAAATATGTCAGTGTCAGCGGCAGAGATCTTACCATTACCCAAAATTAAAGAAAAGCCTAATCGACGCAAAACAAAATCTCAAAAGTTCGAAATACTTTCCAGTAGCCTATATACAAAAGAAATTGAGAATTTGGAAAAAACCAAAGAACTAGAACAGAAAAAAAAAGACGAAACTATAAAAAAGAAAATTAGTGTGTAGTTGTAGTAAATAATTGCGCAAAGTTCAAAAAGGGAATGAAGAAAATGATCCTGATGTAACGTGCCCAGGATGCAATTATATTAAAATTCTGTTGAAGACTGGATTATGTGTTTTAACTGTGAGGAGTAGCAATGGATTTAAAGATGAAATAAAAATGAGTTCTAAAACATACTTTTCATATTTCTTTTTTTATGTATTTGTGTTGCGTTTATTTTAGAAATAAAGTTTGATTTTTGGAATGTCTTAATATTTTTGTACACTTTAGTAACGTGCGTACTCTTACATATAGTTGCGTACTCTTATGCTAATTTGTGTATAAGAGTACGCATTAGCAGCTTCACAAACAAAATTAAATATTTCTTATTTGAATACAAACATGGTTTACAACTATTCTAAAACATCTTTTTAAACGGTTGATTAACAATATGAGGAATGATAAATAGTCCCACTTTCGTAAAAATAAAAAAAAAATCGCACTTTTAATATTAAGTGTGTACTCTTATACGCATTTACCCAAGTAAAGCATAGACCTATTTGTTTTTTGCATTTCTAATGCACCAAATCTTTTTTTATTCAATTCTATATATTTTTCAAAGTTCAAATGTATTTTTTAATTTTTTTGGACAGGCAATTGTTATTAACAAATAACAAAAAAAAACAATTTTATTAAATCTCTTCGGAATAAATTTTTAAGTGTACCTCGTCGAAATAACTAATATTTCTCTCTTTGTAATTTTTCGAAAAACTACTAAATAAATTAAAATTCTACAAAAAGCTTTAATAATCTTCAAACTGTTAAGTACAAGTAAGAATATTAAATATTAAAATAAGGATAAATGGTTTCTGTCTTGCTGACAAGATTGACCCAAATATTTCGAATATGTCTTTCGAGCAGTCTACCACTTGTTATGTCAGCGGTTGCGGCGCTACGTGCGCTCGAATCTTTTTGACTTTTTCAAAAATGTAAAATATATCCAAAATATCTGATAATTGATTAAATTAAATTTTAATTTTATTTGTAAATATTATTTATTTATACACGTTGCAACTACTAACTATTCTACATTTACCACAAATTTTTTAGATAATTCTAAATTACCGCGAACGATACAGAGTGGTTTTATCTTGTTATTGGTTGCGTGTTTTAACAATATCGTACCACACTTATATAAGTCAAGTTTTTTCTGAGATTACAAATAATTTTCGTTGCCTTCGCAAGTAAAAGGAAGATTCCATATTATGTAAAAATTTTATCTTACAAAAAAAATTATATTGTCAATATGTTCATGTTTATATGTCAATTATTATTTATTAACTTTCAAGTATGGATTGTGATAAAAATGCGTCGAAGAAAAGGAAATGAGCTTTCGAACAAGTCAAAATTATGGAATATAAAAAATCTTATGATACAAGGTTGCAAGATTTGTTTGGGAAAATTTTGTGTTTTATTTAGTTAATGGAAGTTAACATTGTTAACAAAAAAGTAAAACATCTTATTATGGACTTCAAACCAATAAGTCCAAGAATATGTTACCTAAGAATAAGAGGTAAGTTTTTTAACATCAGTCTCATAAATGTACATGCCCCAACCGAAGACAAAGAAGAGGATGTCAAAGATCAATTCTATGAGGAAGTAGAGACCATCTACGATAGATGTCCCAGAAACGACATCAAGATCATAATTGGAGATCTTAATGCAAAAATAGGGAAAGAAAATATATATAGTCCATACATCGGAAAATGCAGCGCTCATGACGTCACCAACGACAATGGAAATAGAATAATAGGATTTGCAGCATCCAAGGGCATGGTCGTTGGAAGTACCTACTTCCCCCATAAGAATATCCATAAAGTAACATGGACGTCGCCTGATGGTACAACCAAAAATCAAATAGATCACATCCTAATAGAAACCAGGCACTTCTCTAATCTAATGGATGTACGTACTTATCGTGGAGCTAATATAGATTCAGACCACTTCTTAGTAGGCGCAAAAATAAGAGCAAGAATCTCAAATGCAAAAAAAGAAAAGGGTAAGAAAAGTACTCGATACAATTTAAAACTCTTGAAAGAGCCCCGTGCACTAGAAAGGTATCAAAATTACCTTGAACATGAAAGCACAACAGATGAGAATTTAACAGCTAGCGAGCAATGGGATATATGTAGAAGAACAATTAAGGAAGCGGCAAACAACGTCCTAGGACCAGAAGAATCCACTCCACGCAACAGTTGGTTCGACGATGAATGTGAAGATATCACTAAAAGAAAAAATTATGCATATAAACTTATGCAACAAAGAAGAACACGGGATAAGGAGCAAATGTACAAAGATCTTAGGAAGGAGGAAAAACGCATACATCGAAGGAAAAAGCGGACCTTCGAAAACCAGATTATGCAAGAGCTTCAATCATTAAAGGGGCAAAATGAAACTAGAAAGTTCTATAATATCCTAAATAAGACAAGAAAAGAATTTAAACCACGGCTGACGATGTGTAGAGACAAAAATGGACATATAGTCAGTACCGCTGACGCAGTACAAAGCAGATGGGTTGAGCACTTCAAAGAACTACTTGGTACCGAAGTGGAAAATGATGCGTCACCCCAAAGACCAAGAAATAACACTCACGTAGAACCTCCTTCAATATTTGAAGTGAAAGACGCAATCACACGACTCAAAAATGGCAAGTCCCCAGGAGTGGATTGTATCCCCGCAGAGCTCATCAAACATGGAGGTAACAGCATTATGCACCAAATTCACAACATAATAGTCAAAGTCTGGGAAGAAGAACAAATGCCAGAGGAATGGTGCCCTGGAATCATATGTCCACTACACAAAAAGGGAGATTTGTTGGAATGTAAAAATTATAGGGGTATAACTCTTCTGAATACAATGTACAAAATATTCTCCAACACCCTGTACAGCCGTTTAAGTACGTACGTGGAAGAAATCCTTGGTGAGTATCAAAGCGGTTTTAGGCCAGGTAGGTCAACAATTGACCAGATTTTTGTGCTACGTCAAATCTTAGAAAAAACCAATGAATTTAATATTGACACGTTCCATCTCTTTGTGGACTTTAAGTCAGCGTATGATAGCGTCCTAAGAGGTAAACTATATGAAGCCATGAATGAACTTAACATTCCCCATAAATTAATAAGGCTCGTAAAAACAACTATGAGTAAAGTGATCTGCAGAGTGCAAATACAAGGCGATATGTCACAAGCGTTTGAAACATATGCAGGGTTACGGCAGGGAGACGCGCTGGCGTGCCTTCTCTTTAATATAGCGTTAGAAAAGACTATAAGAGATGCCGAGTTACACAATAGGGGAACAATCTTTAATAAATCAACGCAGATTATGGCGTACGCTGACGATTTGGATTTGATTGCACGTACTACACGAGGACTTAAAGAGATGACTTCCACCTTCTTGACAGCCGCACAAAATATGGGCCTTAAAATAAACGAGGAAAAAACCAAAATGCTAGCATCTATTCCAAATAACAGAGATAGAGCTAGAAACGCCGAAAAAAACTTCAGTATAGACCAATATAATTTTGAGGTAGTAAATAAGTTTACATATTTGGGTTCTCTTATAACAAACGATAATGACACATCTGAAGAAGTTAAACGGAGGGTACTGCTAGCAAACAAATGTTATTTTGGACTAAGCAAGCAGCTAAAAAACAGAAACTTAAGCCAGAAAACCAAACTAATAATATATCGAACACTCATTCTACCAGTGCTGACATATGGGTCAGAAACATGGACCATCTCCAAAATAGACGCAAATCTTCTGCTCGTCTTCGAAAGAAAGATACTAAGAAGAATAATGGGCGCATTCTGTGAGAATGGTATTTGGAGAAGGCGATATAATTTCGAATTGTACGAGAAATATAAAAAAATAGTAAATGGTAGAGATGTAATATCCTTCATAAAAATAGGCAGGCTTAGATGGGCTGGACATGTGTCAAGAGCAAATGAGAATTACCCACCCAGACGAACTCTATTATCGGTCCCAGTGGGAAATAGGAGTAGAGGCAGACCACGACTGAGATGGAGGGACGGTGTGGACGAGGACGCAAGGAAAATCGGCGCGGCAAATTGGCAACGGTTGGCGATGAACAGAAACGACTGGCGAAATAGACTGGGGAAGGTCAAGGCTCAACTAGAGCTGTAGCACCACTGATGATGATGATTTAGTTAATGGAAAAAATAATGGTGTTAAGAAGTTAAACAAAGCAAGTTCCAACAATGATGTTAACGAACAATTTTTTAGTGCTATCACAATAAGATAAGGTGTTCTTTTTCTAGATCTAGATAAACTGGTTTACCTCACCATTTTTCTGCAATAGGCGCTCCTTGCTATATAAAATTGCGTCAACGAAAATGCTTTTTTGCCAATATAAGGAACGGATTTTAATGTATCTATACCGAAGAACGATTTTGTTACAGAATGTCCGCTAAAAAAAGAAAGCAATTGAATAAAGCAAATATAGACTCTGCAATTTCGGCCCTACTCAATAAGGATATGGGATATTTGAAAGCAGCGAAAGCATACGACGTACCAAAAGCTACATTAGAATATTATTGTAAGAAAGAAAATCCACTGGAATCCCTTGAAAAATCAACTCTTGGTTGTAAGCCAGTTCTTCCCGAAGCATTAGAAAAAGGGTAGGTTGAATACTGCTTGGAATTGAAAAGAAGGTTTTATGGTTTAACCTCAACAGACATTCGCCGTTAAGCCCTTCAGTTGACTTTGACCAAGAATTTGCCACATCCATTTTCTAGAATTTTCTTAGAACATGGCTATTTCTTATAAGACTATTTCTTTTCGAACGCCACAAGCTATATCTGCTGCTAGAATCAAAGGATTTACTGAAGAAAATCTTAATGAATTTTATGATATTCTGGGATCAGAACTAAAAAGATAAAATTTAATCCAAGCAGGATTTATAATGTTGACGAGTCTGGGATAACAGCTGTTCAACACAAGTATACTAAAGTTATAGGCTTAAAAGAAAAAAAACAAATTGGAGCGTTAACAACTTCGGAAAGAGGTTCACTTGTGATAGTTGTCATATGTATGAATGCAAAATGGACATTACATTCTCCCAATGATGATATTGCCGAGAAAAAAATTTAATGCCGAGGATGGAACCCCTCCTGGAGCAATGGGAAAATGTCATCCTTCTGGGTGGATTCAATCCTACTTATTTAAGCAATGGATGGATCATTTTATTTCCTATACTAAGTCGGCCGCCGAAGATCCTGTTATTTTAATTTTATACGGTCACTACTCGCACACAAGAAACTTGTGATGTCATTAATAAGGCTCGAGAAAATAATATCATTGTAATATGCCTACCTCTACACTCAACTCATAACATATAACTTTTAGATGTAGTCTTTATGAGATTTTGAAAGACATATCATTGCCAACAAATAGAAAACTGGTAGAACAAAGAAATAATCCTGGTAGAACAATTTTCCCGTACCAGATTGCTGGTTTGTTTGGAAAAGCTTATTTAATGACAGCATGAACGGAAATCTCGTTGCATGATTTTCGAAAATGTGGCATTATGCCATTTGATAGAAATTTGTTTCGTGACCAAGATTTTGCAATCCATTAGTTCCAAGTTAAAAACTTCTCTTGGAAAACAGAAGATGCCATAAAACGATTTTAGGCATTTGAAATGTGGTGCTACCGACGTATGTTGAGGGTCTCATATATACACCACACAAGTAACATAACTATTCTCCAGAGGCTAAGAAAAGACAAAAGAAATTATTAACACCATAAAAAAACAGAAAATTGGGTTACTTCGGCCACCTCAAGCGTAATGATAAATACCGACTATTACAGTTGATTCTACAGGGCAAGATTGAGGGTAAGGGAGGGCCTGGAAGTAGACGTATATCCTGGCTGGAAAATCTTAGGAAATGGACTGGTCTAACGTCAACTGATCTATTTCGAGCTGCTGTGAATAGATTAAGATGGGTCAATGTGGTCGCCAACATCTCTAGAAAATAGGCACATTTAGAAGATTGATCAAATAAGCAATTTTGTAAAACCAATTGACTTAAAGCCTTTTCCTGTTTTACCTGGTCCATCAGGAATTAAACGAAAGAATTCTGGTGCAGCTGCTTTAATTAGTGGATCGCCGAAAACTGCAAGCAGTGTTAAGAAAGTGGTAAAAGTTAAAGAAAATGAAAGAAAATATAAACGTTGATACTAATTTACGCAAAGAAACCAAGCAAAAAATTAAATCCAAAAACAAAAGAAAAACAGAAGTCGTTTCTTCAGATTCATCAGAGTCTGAGTAAGAAATACAGTTTGTTGATTCTGATGATGACATGGATCAAGAAGAAGAGGATGTGGAACGCATATACTGCCTTGAATTTTTTTCTTTCGACAAAGCTGGACAATAATGGATGCGCTGCTGCAAATGCTACAGATGGTGTCATGAAGCTTGCGGTGGAGCTGAAGACAACATTAATTTCATTTGCGCATTTTGTATGAATGGATAGTCACTATTAACTTGTATTAATTATTTTTGTACCTTTCAGAATAATAAATATCATTTACTGAAATAAAATTGATATTTTGTAATCACCAAAATAACAAATATATTATTTACATTTTACATGTACATGAAATAAGCTTTTCCCTAATATCGGACACCCTTTCCAATATTAGGCGACTATTTTGTAAACTGTCGAATTTGTTTTTTTTTAGTAACATTTTATTATCGCTTACAGGTATCTTTTAGAGTTATTTCAATTCTACCAGAACATAATGGATATTTATACCAATAAATTACTAAGAATAAAACAAAATTAGAATATTTTTTTTTTTGTAAAAATTAGCGGTTGGGAAAAATATATCCAATATTAAACCACTTTCCTCTAATAATTAGAAATAAATATATTTGTATCATGAATGTGTTGCTTGTGTGAGTCCATTTCAAATAGGTAAAGAAATTATTTTAATTTTTTTTCCTAAAACTACATTAAATATCAGTATTGAACTGGTATGGTACCTCAACTTATTTAACCCACAATTATTATTACATTCCATCTGGTTCCGAAATATAATCATCTTACAAAAAAATTTGATTTAAAACTCAACACGTGTTTTGGGTATCATCCAAAATAACACGTTAATCGTTCAAACTAGCTGTATTAATTGAATACATCTTTACTAATTACAATTATACACAAATTTACATTTCAAATAGAAATATTAATTTTCACAAACATCTATTAATTGAAAAAATATTAAAATGCTACTTAAAACAATTGTACAAACTCACCATTGTCCATGTAAGTGTGAGGAATATCTGTTCATATGACACCGAAAATTGAAATAAGTATAAATTTACCTTATACCGGTTTAAATAGACGATCATTCTACCTGTTCGTATAACAATTTCCGGTTCCAACTGTCGGATATTAGAACTACCAACTAATTATTGAAGGCTTTATAATTCAGTCAATTTCTTGAGCCCATAAATTAATTACCATCAATAATTATCCATTGGTTGCTTTGGTTACATATTAGTATATTAGATATTAATATATCAGATTTTGAAAAAATATATCTAATAATTAAAAAATACCCTGACAGATAACTCATACCTACAACAATTTCAAATAAAAAATAAAATGCTTTGTAAACTTTTTTTTTTTAATTTTTAAATTTTTATACCTTTTTATTCAACTTACTCATTTTGAAATAAAACCACAGACATGTAATATTGGCATAATTATTGTAATTTACAACACCTACTTTGTTTATCGTTATTAGACAACACCCTAATATGGGTTTTTATTATTTCAGCATTTGTTTAACTTTGTATCGAGACCTGAGGATGCTTTGCATATTGTAGAAAGCGAAACCGGTCGTCTGATAGTTAAATTAAATTGATTGTGAGTAAGTCTTATTATTTCTTTACCTAAATATATTTGTATTGAATTAAATATAGAGATAGAAACCATTTATCAAAATATTCTAAGTTGTACTTGAAATTTTAAAAATTATAAAGCTTTTGTAGAATTGCAATTTATTTAGTAGTTTTTTAGCAAAAAATCCCAAAAATCACTAATTAAGGCATTTTTTTCAACAAAAAATTGCAAATAACTCGAAAAGAGATAATTTTTCGAAAAATTACCGCGAGAGAAAAGTGTCCACTTCAATGAAATACGCCTATTAATAAAATTGATTCCGAAGCGAGTAGGCGAAGAATAATCCAAAGTATGAAAAGACGTTTATGCTATAGAAGTATGCTATATAGTATGAAGAAGAAAATATGTTAATGGTAGACAGTAATAGTTCTAATTTAAGAGTGAATAAAAACAAAATTTATGTTAACTAGTAAATTTAACTGTAGAAACTCCTAAAATTACCTGCGTCCATTCTCTTTAGGAACTTTAACCACGTAATAAAGTACTCCTCCATGCGTTGTCATCGTTGGCATTATTTTCCAACACTCGTTCATAAAATTAGGACATACCGAAACACAAAGATTATCACAGCCTATATATCTTTACTAGTTTATAAATAATTTATTTTAAGGAGTCCACCAATCACTCTGTTTTTAGATTCAGAAATAATATGCCGATTTCGACATTCATATGTTTTTATTTTGAAAGTTATATTGTGTATTTTGATGTTTGAAATTAATGTAGTGGTGGTCCCTTCAAATGTGAGTCTGTTTTAATTGATATTGGCGTTTCCTGGTTAAAAATAGAATGTGAAACTATCTGTGCATGGTGTGTTATGTTTTGCGTAAGACTTTTTTTATAGAATTTAACATCTGGATAATTTTTCGGTATCAAGGCCTTGATAAAATTTCAAGACGTACATGATATTACATGGGAACTAACGTGTATGAAACTAAGATAGTTTATATTAAATTTTAATTACAACAAATTATACAAGTCTAAATGTCGATTTTAAATTTTTTTCTCAAAAATAATTTTTTATCTTATTACTCCATAACCATACCCCATAGGTAAACGTTACTATGCAATAATTTTATAATATTTATTGATTACAAAACAGAAAACCAGCACAAGCGTGCCGTAATTTACAAAGTAGTAGGATATGCATATAATACCGAGGATGCACCAAGATAAGAAATAAATGAAATCATTTATTCTGGATCTACTCCAGTCATCAAGAGATGAAAATTCCACTGAACCTCTAAAAATCATACTAACAAGCTGAATTTTGCAGAGAATATTAATTGTGGGACCACAACAAAGATGCAAAACAGTTTACCACTTTTACTCCGGGCTTCCCCCTAAAACCCCCCTCGAAGGGGGCAAAAACACAAAAAAATCGAGTAACCAAGAATCTGTACACCGTAGAAACAAATGTTTCAAATAAAAAATGTAGCTGAGATAATTTTAAACAAAAATAATTATAAGCATTTTTTATTTAGAATGAACCGTACTCTTAGAAACAACGCTTGAAGCAACCGTTGATTTTGCATGTCAGTTACGCGCGCGAAATCATTGATCAATAAACCTTTATATCTTTGGTGATATATGGTGATATATGGTGATACCTTTGATATCTTTGGTGAAAACCTTGATGTAGGAATGGGACAATTGGGATGTTGTTTCTGGCGGGGTGAGCTAGATGCGCTACCCCTGCTACAGGCTCAATTAAGCCAAAGTTTGTTTTCGAAAAAATTCTACAAAATCAAAACAAGACAGCATAGGAAGTCAAACATGGCAAATGCGTATTGCACATACAGCGATGGCTCCAAAATGGAACAAGGCTCAGGATGCGAGATATACTTCAGATCATTGAACCTAGGAATAAAGTGGGATATTGGCAAAAATGCCAGCGTAGGTCAGACAGATCTGGCTGGTATCTCCATGGTCGCAAAAGGGATAACCCGCATAGATATGGCTGGTAAAACCATAATAATCTGCACGGATAACAGTCACGCGCTACTAACCTTAAATAGGCCACGTTTTACATCAGGATTAGCAATAGAGTGTCACAAGTCACTGACTTAAGCTTCGGATGGTAATAACATCATCCTGAGGTGGGTTAAAAGGACACAATGGGAACAAAGGCACGCATTGCTGAGCAACTAGGAAGGCTAGGAAGGCAGCAGGCCTAAGACGCTTAGGACCGGGTGGTTGGTCAACTACAACAATCGAGGAAATTGCCAAATGTCACTCCCACATGCAATGCGTGAAAAGATGGAAAGAAGGGCGAAAGATGTAGACTAGGGTATCAGTAAGTAACCTTAAAAAGTCAGCATAAAAGAAGTACTTGGGAATGAGCAGGAAAAACCTAGACAGTTGGTTTTTTAACTACTCCACACACTCGGGCTAGTAGACACACACATATACAGGAAGTGTGAACGGGAAGACAAAACTGTCGAGCATGTCCTATGTGAATGTCCGGAGCTATCGCCAATATGAGAGTAGGCTGACAGCGAGCCCTGGTCTACACCTGCTCACATAAATGAGATGCCCCTTGGTAACATGTCCATCTTCCTGGAAATGGTAGGATATATAATATAAGCTAAGGACGACAGTTCGCTGGAAGGATCCACGAAAGTACTGTGGGACTTCACTCGCCCTCACGACTCTATAGATACAGATACAGAAGCTAAGTCGTAAACACTATTCAAATCATAAAGTAGCAATATTTGGGCCATGTTATGGTAGGTAAGCGCTACCGATTGCTGCAGGTGATCATGCAGGAGAAAATACAAATACGAATAAGCCTAGGTACAAGACGCGTTTCCTGGCTAAACAATCTAACAACTGCAGGTCTAGAGAGCTGTTCAGAGCAGCGGCATCAAAGATTCGAACCGCTTCAAGGGTTATCAACCTTCTAACAGGAGGCGGCACGTAAAGAAGATGGACACTAAAAATAAAATAGACGGTTTAGGTTTGATTTCGTTACAGCATACCACCATTTGCTGATATCCATATTTCTGCTTCTCAGCTTCATCAGAGCGAACTCATGGCAAGCTCTAACGTAATAAAACCTCCTCCGTCTATAAAAGTAAATATTTGAAAATATTTACAAATAGAGGCTGCAGCGACATCTACTAATGAGAATCTATGTGCATTTGTCGTCTGCTTGCTTTGCAATATTTAGAAAGCACAGATTTAGGCTGAAACATGAATTCGATTTCCGATTTATATTCTCATGAGTAGATGTCGCTGCAGCATCTATTTAAAAACATTTTTGAAATATTTACTTTTACAGTCGGAGGTTTTATTTCGTTAGAGCTTGCCATGAGTTCGTTCTAATGAAGTCAAGAGGCAGAAATATGCTTATCATCGAGTGGCAGTACGCTGTAACGAAATCTAAACCTGTACCGTCTATTTTATTTTTATTAGATATTTTACTCTAGTATGGAGTATTAGGAAATCGTTTTCATGAAGGAATGTCTGTTTAGAGAAATTGGTATGACGTTAATAAAATTATAAATCCCCATGCCCGTGCATTTGTCGTCTGCTTGCTTTGCAACGTTTACAAAGGACAGATTTAGGCTAAACCTGAATTCGATTTCCGATTTATATTTTTAAGATAGATACTATTAAATGCGACATCGACAGTTTTGTAAATAATATATATATATATATTATATATATATATATATATATATATATATATATATATATATATTAAAGCTTGCGGTTATTCCGATTTATGTGCATTTAAAACTGTTAAAAGAAAAATTGACATTTATATTACAATAGCGTAAATGCTTTAAGAAGTACTTATGGGTTTATGTCTAGCTAAGTTTGGTCAGACGAAGAATTTCAGAAGATAATTATCAATAATTTTGGTAATTTCAGGTGGATTTCAGATGAATGGTGCGGCAGCTGCAGGGTGTTATGTGGTAATATAATTCAATCAGAATATACCATACGCCTATATCTTTCTTTTGATGTCATTTAGAAGAGGTTAGTTAATTTTGGTGGTTTAAAAGCGGATACAAACGATTAGGTGACATAAGTTTTGAGAAAGCTAAATATATTGATCACAAAATTGAAATGTTTCAACATACATGGGGGAAAATTTCCAAAATCCTGAATAAAAAGACAAGACACGATAAAATGATAACAGTTTATATATTATGTATATATAGTTTAACTATATATGCATAATCGTAAATAATAATCATCACAAGTCAAATTCACATTTAAAACGATGGAAAGTTTTGGTAGAGACTTGGTTTTTGGTCTTTCAATGAAAATAATCGACACAAGTGCAACCTATTCAGCAATGGATACTTTGCTGTTCCTTTTGGAACGTATATTGAAAAACTTATTATTTATTTATTATTATACTTATAATTAATTTGATCTTAATATAAAAAAAGTTAATCTCCAATTCTAATAATTTAACAGAACATTTATTAATTGTAAGGCGTACGAAATTGGCCGGTTCAGTAGTGTGATATAAATATATGTACCTTTTTTAAAGCATATATTGTTTTCACCCATAAATACGTGTATATCATGTAATATAAAGTCTCCGAATATGTACTTACTATAATAAAATAAATTCAGTTTCATCAATTACTTGCGAGAACAATATGATTATAAAATCTTAATTAATAAACCACCCACCCCATTGTTTCACCGACCTACGAATCTCTTGATTATAAAATTCTTGCTGCTACAGACCGAAAAATTCCTTTATAATGTCTGCCGGTTTCCCGTCGCAAGATTATTCACGGTTGGAAAAGTTCTACCATTAACTTTTCTGAAAATACTGATATTGGACTTTTACGGCCAGATGATACTGAAAGAAGGTTAATACTACTGTTAAAAATTAAGTTCAGCGGAGTACACGTGAAAATAAACGTTCTATGGTTGGAGCTTTTAGAAACACGAGACTAATTGAAATATGTTTATTTGGCCAATGCCCTAAATACACTGCTCAAAAATTATAAAGTTATATTGTGACGAAACAAACAATACAAAATCAACATCATTTACTCTAGAGACTACCTCTGTAAAACACCATAAAAACTTGTAAGTCTTAAAACATTAGGATGAGTATAAAAAATATGAAACGGTGAGCATAAGGAAATGAAAAGATAATAATAATCACCCTTAGTCTAGAACAATGAGTTTTACAATTTTAGGAAACTTATAGACACTAAACTGAAACAAATGAACTAAAATCTTGCAGGCGGAAATCAGAACAGGAAAGATTTTATTCTATAATATAGATTAAAGATAAAAGTAGAGGTAGCGGGTAGATACTCATCTATGATCCCAATAAGTGACAGATCTACTTCAGGGATGCAATCCCTGCCTACACGAGCCTTAGTTTATCTCCCAATACCATACAGGGGAAACCATTGTCCTACTCCAAGTCCATATTCAAAATTTTATTATTATCTCCCAGTATAGATCCTTAGTCCCCAGAACAATGGTCCTCCGATAAATAGTGCCAATCCCAGAAATCAAAAGACTAGACTAAAAAATGATAGGGAAATATACACACATATGGAGTGGAGTCTGCAAACATGAAAGAGCAGCAAAACGAGTATCTATCATCATCATCATCATCTTGGTGCTACAGCCCTTAGTGGGCCTCGACCTTCTCAAGCTTTCTACGCCATTCTGTTCTGTCCCTTGCTTGCATTTTCCAGTTGCCGACTCCGATCATCTCCGCATCTTGTGTTACCCCATCCATCCACGGGTTGTTCTCATTCCCACGGGTTGCGCTGTTAGAATCTTTTGTATCATGTTCGATTCAGGAGCCCCGGCTACATGTCCTGCCCACTGCAGGCGGTTTCGCTTAATTATAGTGGTGTCTTTACCACCAAACATATGCTTGTAGATATTCTACAGTTCAAAGTTATATCTACGCCTCCATATTCCGTTCTCACAGACCGCTCCGAATATCTTGCATAGCACCTTTCTTTCAAAAATGGATAGAGCGGATTCATCTGTTTTCGTTAGCGTCCATGCCTCTGATCCATATGTGAGAACGGGGACTATCAGTGTTCTATACAGCCTTATACGAGTTAAAACGAGTATCTATATAAATAAAAAATAATATAGACGAAATTGGAAACGACAATGGAAGTCGGTTAATAGAGATACGAGTTGGTCCCGATATGTCGGGAATACGAGTTGGTCATAATCAACACAAGATTTCAGCACAAGAACATACATAGATATACAAGGGGGGAACCTAGTAGAAACTAAAGATCAATTATTGATTTAATAATAGTTAGCGAAGCCAGAAAAACAATAATACAAGATGTAATAGTATTCACACAAGCAGAATGTGCAAGTAACCACCGATTAGTACTAGGGAAATTCATATACACGGGAAGACGACAAAAAAAATGATCCAGAAGATGAAAATCCAAAGAGAGATGGGAAGATGCAAAAAATCGCAAATACGAGGCATAAAGTAGAACTTCTACAACAATTTAGTATTCGAACACTATATCAGAATAGGCTACAGAATACGCTACAGATGAAAGAAGAATGGACCTCAATTGAAATGTATCAACACCTAAAGGAAAAAATAAACAAAGAGGCAGTCAAGCACCAAGCGCTAGGTATCCAATAATACAAGTATAAAGAAAAGACATCGTGCGATGTCGTGCCCAGAGGATCCAAGGTACAGGAAAAAATGTTGCAAAAGCGACGTAGGGCATGGCGCCATATATGGCGCATTTTATCTCAAAACGTAGAAATAAAACATATGTAGACAAAACGATATGACTCAAAAGAGGACTTGCAGTTATTGTCTCACGCAGTACACTCACTTGGAAAAAGAGTGCACTTTTGAGTCCACAAATAAAAAAAATTAAGGCGGCGAACAGAGCGGCTACCCCCACGATTTGTACCCAAACAAAAAGGTGTATATGACCCTGATCAAAGTCCTATAGATGAGCCTTCAGCATAGTAAAGTTGTTTTCAAAAGAACTTATTGTTACCATGAACGATCGATGTCGTCTTGATGAGATGAGAAGAGTTCTGAGTATACCAGGTCCAAATTTAAGGTCAATCGGCCTATCTATTCGTTAATGAAAGATGTACAGTAAGCCAATTGACTGCAGTACCTACGATCAGTGTAGAACAGACGGCTTTCAGATAAAAAGAAACAAAATTTTCACAACTATAAAAAAAACTATCAAAAAGATAATGGAATAGGTAATAAAATGAGACCACTTTGGATTATTAATTTCATGAATATTTAATATAGAACATTTTTAACTGAAACAATAATAAGAAATGCTAAAACTTTTTTTCTTCTTCTAAAACTGATAAAAAATGATCTTAAGATTATCGATAATCAATAGGATGAGCAAAACAACACACCAAGAGCGACGAAAGAAATAAAAATTGTGATATGAAAAAAGGAACGTCCCTTAAGACAAAATTTGACTAAACTGTAAGACTCAAAACCTTAAAGCTATAACTAGCTATTAGCAGAGACAGAAAAAAAATTATTAAGAAATAAGGATATACCTTATCCTAGAAAAAATTTATATAATGTTAAAACATAAAATAATACTGTACACGTATGACGGTATAATATTTAACAAAAAGTGTTTTCGAGTTTTTTATACTTATTTGAATTTTTATTTTTGTCAATATTAAAATGTCAACAATAATACACAGCAAGCACCATTCACCGCTTTATTGCAATATTTCAAATGATTAGATAACAAAAAATTACAACAACATATTGGAAAACAAACACAAAAAAATTTAAACTTTAAGAATGTTTTATATTCAAAGATTGATAAATAGAAGCTACGAAGAAATAAAGAGCTACGTTCTAATAATATAGATTATCTATATAATAAACTGAGTTTTGACTAAGAAAGCGTTTGACACCATAAAAAACGAAAACCTAATAAAATATTAAAAACAAATTAAATTAAGTCCTTATAATCTGAGGTTTATAAATAACGTGTATTGGAATCTGAGTATTGAATATGTATTTATAATCTTAGGAATATAAATAATGTGTACTGGAGTCCATGTATCAGAATCAGACGATATCAAGAATAAAAGAGGGTAAGACAAGGATGTATACTGTCACCTCCATTGTTTAACCGTTGATTGAATAACTCAAATATTCAATCAACGGTTTAACGTATATTCAGAATCATCTTTTAAGAAGCATTATATGAGGCAGCCTGCGAAATTAAAATAAATAGCGAACAAATAGACAACCTTATATACATTTTTACGTTGCAGTCATATTTGCAGGCTGTCCCGAAGAACTTGAAAAGATTATGGATAGAGTTAGAAAGAGTTGTGAAAAATGGACTATGGTTGTATACTAAAAAGACAAAATATATGATAATCTTCAAAAACAGAAATCAACCTGAAGCGATATTTGTAAATGGTCAACATCTTGAAATACTAAAGACATACACCTACCTTGGAACAATTATTATCAACACATATTGGAAACATTATATGGAAATTAGAATTGAGATGGTGCTACTAGATGAAATAGAAACTGTTACTTTCGCGTATGCCTTTTGCAAAAAGATCGATGATTTTAAGTTATGACTGCCCTTACAATGGAATGTATGGATCACGTAACAAATAGAGATGTGCTGTTAAGATTAGACAAATGAAAATAATTATTGACATGAGTAAAAATATAAACAATGTAAGTAATATATTGATCGCATCATAAGAAATAATTATAATAAGATGACCTGGAAGACAAAGAATTTCATTTCCTGGAGTATTTAAAATATAAACTATGATGATTGTAAACATTTTAAACTGTGGTATTGTGAGAAGATATACATAAAGATATTTCCGTTTTTAAAACTTAATACATCCCTCGTATAACCTGAGGTAATGGCAGACGATTTATGGATAACATTAACTTCCGTTTTCATGTAACTGACTACCTGGATTCACAATAGACATTCCATTGACAATGACATTGTTGCAACCTCTCTATATCTAATTATAGCCTGGACCTTCACTTTGCCAACTTGAATAGCAAAGAATAGTGCGCAATAAAATCACATTTTAATAATTTTGTTTACATGTATCAATTTTCCATGTATATGTATTAATAAATAAATCAAATGAATGATAATTTATAAATAGTACGTCAAAAATTATACGAAAATAAAAAAAAAATAGTATACTTCATGATTTCACCAAAATCTTTTATTTTAAAATGGTTTATTATTTATGTTTAACTACATACGCTTTTATTTGTGCCTGTATCACCTCGATAGCAAATCAAATTGGTATGACAACATAGAAGCATTTTTATACCACGGTACTTTTATCAGTATCAGTTTTTTTTAAATTGTAACTTCTTATCTGAAGTTACATTTGTTATTATTTCAATTAAACGCATAAACTACCGAAGTTATTCGTGGGACAATAATTTTTGTGTAAAGGTCTCAGTGCGTTTAGTAAAGGTCTTGATACCAAGTAAAGTTGGCTCGATTAAAACTCACAACCTCTGAGTTTTTACCCTTGGTAATCCAACGGACTGATTTAAGTTTTTCTGTAGTAAGGGATTGCAGACTATAACGATTACAACATTTGTATAAAATATTTTTCAAAGAAATCTGCAATCATGTCTTCATGGTGTAGTATTTGGTTGATTTTGACTAAAACTCTAGTAAACTACCTTTTATTTTTTTTGACTACCTCTTATATTTTTTAAATGAATATGTTTCGTTAAGCCACGTTTCAAAGAGATGATATATATTTTTTTCTTTCATGTATTTTGGAATATCTCTTAAATACTGGTGTCGTTAACATACTATTATTATAACGTACTATAATTTGTTCTACATGATAAAAACTCAGTTCTTAACAGATGGGCACAACATTTCAGCGAGTGTCTAAATATAAACGATGTTGAAGGAAGTTACAACATAGAAAATCAACAAAATCTACAACGTCAACTACACAGTGAAGACCCAACAAGAGAAGTGTCAAATGCGATCCTAGAACTCAAAGACAATAAAGCCTCAGCAATCGATGAAATCTGTTCGAAAAAGTATAAAAAAGGTGGTGATCAACTTTTAGCAGCAATCCATAAACTAATAGTAATTATATGGCAGAATAAATGGGTACCAGAAGAGTGGCTGAAGGGAATAATATGACCGTTGCATAAAAAGGGTTATCGACTGGAGTGTAAGAACTATAGAGGCATTACTCTGTTCGCATCTGCGTATAAAATCTTCGGCAATGTATTATTTGAAAGACTAAACATTTTACAAAGGATAGTGTTAGTCAATATCAATGCGGATTTACTGCTGGAAAGCCAACTACACATCAAATTCAAGCACATAGGCAGATTCTAGAAAATTCACTAAAATATAACAGATGGTACACACCCATCTCTTCATTGACTTTAAAGCAGCCTGTGACAGTGTGAAAAGAACTGCCTTATATAGTGCAATGATAGACTTTGGGATCTAACCTAAGTTGGTTAAGTTGACCCAACTAACAATGCAAAACTTAGCTTATGAGTTAGAATTGAAGGAGAAAACTGACGCGTTGGCGTGTCTCCTTTTTAATATTGAGTTAGAATAGGCAATCAGACAATTAAATATTAGAATTAATGGAACTATTTTTAATAAATCGACTCAAATTCTCGTATTCGCTGACGATATAGTTATAGTAGGCAGAAGCATGAGAGACATGGTGCAGTGTTTTACAAGGCTTGAGGACGCAGCAAGTGACTTAGGACGAGGAAAAAACCAAATGTATGTTGGTTTCTAAAAATCCTCCAAATATCCAACTGAGAATTCAAATTAAGAACCATACCTTTGAGCAAGTCAAAGAATTTACATATCTTGGATCGCCAGTAAACGCAACAAACACGACAAGCGATGAAATAAAAAGACGCATAGCAATAGCAAACAGAACTGTTCACGGTCTCCAGAAACATTTAAAAAATAAAAATATAAAACGTGCAGTAAAGCTTAATATATAGAAGACCTTAATAGGACCGATTTTGATATATGGGGCTGAAACGTGGACCTTATCTCAAAATGATAAAAGACTTCTTGGTATTTTTAAGAGAACAATTTTTAGAAAGATTTTTGGGGCCGTAAATAAAAATGGGTTACGGCGTCGAAGATACAACTTTGAACTATATCAGTTACACGACGATCCAGATATTGTGAAATTCGTTAAAGTGCGGAGACTTAAATGGGCTGGACACATTGCTAGGATGTCAGATCACGACTACACGAAGATATAAAAAATTTTCAAAACCAGAGGGCACAAGTGGCAGAGGACGACCACGAATGAGATGGATTTATGATGTGGAAAAAGACCTACGGATTCCAAGGGTTAGAAGATGGAGGAAAATTGCCAGGAATCGACAGGAGTGGCGACAAGAAGTCGCCTTCTTTGTGAGCAGGTCAAGATCCACAACAAATAGTCGAGCCACTTATGATGATAATTTGTTAAACATTTTGGAGAACTGAAGAAAGTGGGCGTTTTATTTCCCAACAATTTTCATTTGTGATTAAACTGGTTTGTTTGGAAGAACATGTCAACTAGAATCTATATCGCATAAGAAGGGCACTCAGTGCCACGACACAACCCAGTCAAGTACAAACTAACTCTTTTAATTATTGGTAATGCCAATGGGTATTGGGAAATGGAATGTTACTGATCTACCACTGTGGAAATCCAGAGGACATTTAAAAAACGTCTGCAACTGTGAGCTGTCTTGTAAGTCGAGATTAATTAGCAACGTTGTGATTACAAGGATTTAATATCTCATTACTCCATATTCTAGATAACAATTTAAAGCTTCAGAACAAGTTTTCATCATAATATTGAACACCGGTTGGATACATTATTGGACCCAAGAAATAACCAAAATGGTCAAATCTAGGGCACTATATATAGTAGAAAATATTAGGCCATGAAACTTTTATTTATGTGATCATGATGTGGAAGGACACAATCAACAACTGATCACAGCAGCAGTTGTCAGGAACAGCAGAACGATAAGCATTTGATTAGAATATATATATATATATATATATATATATATATATATATATATAATATATATATATATATATATATATATATATTATGTCACAATAGCCCTGGCCAAACATTCTCTAGAAAATAGCCATTCTTTTTATTTTGAAAATGTACAGATTTTGGAAAAAGAACAAAATTACAACAAAAGATGCATATTGGAGATGATTCACATAAAAAGGATCCAAATTCCATCAATAATAAGACTGACATCACAGATCTTGCCAATATGTATCAATTTAACAAATTAAGTTGTTTTTTAAATGCACTATGGCAGATTTTCACATTACAAATCATCTCACGTCAGTCAAAAAATCACTGGTCGCCTCAAGCGTTGTTTCTAAGAAAACGGTTCCTTTCACACAAAAAACAACTAAGAAATATTTTTATCAAAAATTAAATTAGCTACATTTTTTATGTAAAATATTTTTTCTACAGCGTATAGATTCTTAGGAAACCAATTTTCGTTTTTTTCTGCTAGAAGGGGGGTTTTGGGTGGAAGTCGGGGATAAAATTGGTAAACTTTTTTGTATCTTTTTTGGGGTCTCAAAATGGACATTTACAGCAAAATTTAGCTTGCTTGCATAATTTTTAGAAGTCAAATCTCTGATCTCTGGACTATATATCTAAATATTGTTCAAATGTTCAAACTTTGTATTTCATCTTATGTCTTTTTATTTACAAAAATCACTAGCAATCTGATATAGTCTGACCAGTGAATAAAGTAACATAATGACTAACTCGATCTAGTATGTACTCAAAATGTAGGTCTACAGTGAAAGTACATATAATTTCTGTGTTAAACCAAATATAACTATAATTAGAGATACAGATTTAACCGTACAATTTTATTTTTGGTTATTCTGACATGATGATTAGGAAATGTTTTAGATCAAAGTAGTTATTATTTTAATCATAATGATTTCACCATAATTAAAAAATATTCATTCTATTTATAACCACAATTGTGATTTTTGTTTATGAAATAACAGATAACGTTAATGCGAGCTGTACCAGAACTTTAACTTAGAATACGCTCATAATAAAAAATTTAAATACTGGCAATAGTGTGGGAAAAAAGGTTTTGATTTAACATACGCCAACATACAATAACCAATGAAATGAGTTATTATTATTTACATATATTTATTAATAGTAATTATATTATCGATGTTATTCTAAAAATTACTGGGAGGCAGATTACAATCAATCGTTGCGAAAACAGCGAGTACCTAAAGCTGGGTTTCACAGGGCGTAGAGATTATTAAATCTAAAAGCAGAAACCTTTATAATAATTTCAGGTGTTTAGTTAATTCTGAGGGGCGGTGTAAATTAGTATTTAGCAAATATGTACTATAAAGCTTATTGTACTATATTTTTAGTACAATTTAGGTTGAAATATAAACACCCAAACCATCAGGATTTTTGTTGTAAGGAATACTAGTTTGCTTGCATTTTGTACCATTTTAGTTTTGACTCCAAATAGTGTCATGCACTTATCGAAAATTATAAAATAATAAAAATTAAGAGTTCATTGAAAATGACTAATCGCTGAAACGTTTGAACAATATTAAATTGTGTTATTAATTCCATACGGATAAACCAAGAAAAATCTAATATGTAAGGTAGAAGTATGAGCACATGTGTATGTACCTTACATTGTGGGAACTCGTGTAGTCAACTAAGTAAACAAAAAAATAAAGCTGTTCTATTTTTGTACTGGTTGATTCACGAAAAAAGTTCAATTATCTTGAGTGTGTTCAATTAAACAAGCCGGTAAAAATAGATATTTTTTAAAGGTTTATTTTAGAAAATTTTATTTTCCTCGACTAATTTCTGGCGTTAACTGCTGGATCTAAAACTGAGTATAAAAACAAGATCTCACGTTTTCAATAGATATAAAACATTGCGATATACTATAGTTGATAAATTTATACACGTCATGGGAAAATAAATCAAAAATAAAGGTAGTTACCGATAGGTAGTTACCGGTAGTTAGAAAAAATAGCGATCGGGAAAAAAGTAATACTGATTTAGGATAAGATTGTATACGAAACAATTAACAATGAGTAAATGAGTAAAAAATGTGAGATTGTAGAATCGATGTAGTGTCCGCAGTCATATAAACCCAAGCAACCAGCAAAAATATTTAAAACTATTATACTAAGTGCCCCGAGTATACCATGCGGTCCATATGTATGGAATAAATTCATTTTTACCGTTATTATGTAATATGTGAAAAAAACCTGAAACAGGTCGATTTTTATTCTTAAATTGACAATTTACGGTATAAAAATATTATCCCCCTCCAGCACCCCCTTTGAATTGATAAAACAGTTATTCCAGTCTTCAATTGACACCTGCAAAATCGCTGATTTAAAGGCATCAATATCTTCTTCTGCCGACTGGGATCCCTACCCACGCATTGAATTCTTGATCTTTGGGAATGCGAAAAAGTCGTTGGGATATAGGTCGGGACTATACGGTGGGTGGAGTATAGAACAATTCGATGTTTTGAAGCTCCAAAAACTGTATGCCATTTGGGCAGTATGAGCATTTCCGTTGTCCTGATGTAGTATGATTCACCGTTGTGTGCTGTTTTGTCTGAGTTTCGCGATAACTTCTGGTAAACAAAACGTTATATACCAATCAGAAGTAACCGTTCTTCGATCTTCTGAAGCAATTGTTGCCACTTGACCAGATTTTTACACAAAAGTTGCGACCAATTTCCTTGACACACTTCGAGAACGGATCACTGTTGTTGGTTTTTTCTCAACGTGAAACACCCACATAGCGGATTGGTGTTTATTTTCCGGTTCGTAGGAGTAAATCTAAGATTTATTGCCACTAACAATACTATAAACGTTTCTTGAGCTTCTTTTATTGATTTTTTTCGACACCAATTGACGTGAACCGCTTTTTGCTCTTCTGTGAGCAAATAAGGAATTAAACGGGAAAACTACTAACACCAAGTTCTTCATGTAGGATCTTTTGTATCGAGGTCTTTGAAATGGCCAAAGATGCCTTTACCTCACGGTGTGTTACACGGCGGTCATCCTTAATTAGCTGACGAACCGTATCAATGTTTTGCTGTGTAACTGCTGTTTTGGGTGGGCCTCGCCTGGATTCGTCGCTGAGACTGGATCGACCACGTTGAAATTCGCAATACCAGCCACAAACTACTTCATAAAAGTTAAGATGATGGATAAATAAAGAAGCGAAATGTGGAATATACTATTAGGAAGCTACAGGAAAATGAGTAACAAAAAATATCGTTTTAGAATATTTAAGAATTTGTCACCAACATTCTTTTCTCAAATTTTATTGAGTGGCTTATGATAAACACAGAAAATAATATACTATTAAGAAACTGGTAACTATTCAATATGCTAAAAGTCTTAAATTTATTTGCGCTAATCCTGAATAATAATTGAAATAATAATAAAAATAATACTCAGTTAATGGGATAGTTACATCGGCAGTTGACTCATGCCAATTTCCACTATAAGTAAACTGCTGATGTATTGTCGGAATAAAGGTATTCCTAACGTCGTCTTGTAGCTTTTAGCAAACCAAACTCGGATTTTGCAGTTTACTTCAATCGCCATCGACGAGAAAAGTCTTTGAAATACATATTTCTTTGTAAAAAGAAAACATAAAAATTTGAATCGTTTTTGTATGATTTTGGTCACATTCAACTGATCAGCGTATTTACACATTATTTCAGTCTTTGTGTAAATTCAAATTGAGCCGTTTAAAAAGGACTAGAAACGTGATATCTCAGTTTAACAGATCTATAGTAATTGCTTTGTTACAACAGGGCTTTAAACGGTGAATATTGTTGATGTTACTCAAAAGTACTGTATCGAAAATTAAAAAAAAAAAAATTCCACGATACAAATGACGTCAAGGATCGTCCCAGAAGTGGTAGAAGTCGATGTACAACAGCAGCACAAGACCGGCAAATAACATTGATAGCTCATAGAAATCGTCTGGAATCTACAAGTGGTATATCCAGAGAAATTTTTAGGCTTCAAGGACTGAATATTTTACGGCAAACAATAGCACGCAGACTAAATGCGGTAAATGTGTATCGTAGAAGACCGCTACGTGTTCCTAAACTAACCTACCACCACAAAATAGTAAGGTTGCAATGGGCTAGAGAAATGGTGCATCATGGTCCTAACTGGAATAACGTGATATTCTCTGATGAGTCAAAACTTGGCTTGGTATCTGATTCGCGAAGAACACTGGTTTGGAGCGCCCCAGGACGACAAGCCCGACTAGAAACAGCCCAACCGCGTGTCTCATTTGAAGGTGGCAGTAATATGGTTTGGGGTGGTATTATGAGTGGTACACGGACGCCACTGATGGTTCTGGAGAGAAGAGTCACTGGTGCTGCGTACATCGAGGAAGTTTTAAATCCTGCCGTACGTCTATTCCAAGGGGTAGTAGGTAATGAATTTGTGTTTATGCATGACAACGCACCTCCTCATCGAACAGCAGCAGTACAGAATTTTCTGGAAGAAGAAGGAGTATCTACATTCTAGTGGCCCTCAAAATCACCCGACATGAATGTTGTTGAACATGCTTGGGACATTCTAAAAACACGCATAAAGAAGCGAAATCTCCCTATTACACTTCGAGAACTAAAAGATGCTACTCGTGAAGAATAGGAGAGAATTCCGCAAGCCCAGCTCGACCAGTTAATCGACAGCATGCCAAATCGCCTACAGGCATGCATACAGGCCAATTGAGGAAATTCTAATTATTATTAGTTTTATTAAAAATTTATTTTTTTCTATACTAATTTATTTTTAAATGTAATTTGAACATTGTAAGTTTTTCACTCCAAGAGAATAAATATTTTTTTTGCATACAGATTATCTGGTTTTGAGATTTATTTAGTATTGTTGAGAATTGAAACAAAATGATGTTTAACTATTCAGAAGAGTTTATATATAAAAATCAAGAAAAAGAAATATTCCAATATTCCAAACTTTTGGACATTAGATTGTATATATTAGATTTACATATTATTATCAAGTAGTGATACCACAGAACCGTGAGATCTGAGTTACCTACATGACAAGAAAGGCTACGAGAATGCATTACAGGAAGCCTCGAGATTAACTTCGCCAAAATAGTAATATCTACCAATGAAAGAATAGTACATATAAGAAGAAAGACAAAGGAAAATGTAATAAAAAATGGAAGGCTAAATATAAGTACCTGAAGTTTACAATAACTAAAAAAGCGTCAACAGAAGAGATTGACCAAAGCTAGAAAAACTAAGGAAAGCAACTACTGAACCTCATCTGGTGAGATGAGGAGGTAGAACTTAACTTAAGTACAAAGTATCATGGCATAGATGCAGAAAATTGGATAATAGAACGATTGCAAAGCTTTCGAGCTGTCGAGTAATAAGAATTAATAGAAATGACATTCGGAATTAAGACATAGAACATTAGTAGCATCTGGTGAGATGAGGAGGTAGAACTTAACTTAAGTACAAAGTATCATGGCATAGATGCAGAAAATTGGATAATAGAACGATTGCAAAGCTTTCGAGCTGTCGAGTAATAAGAATTAATAGAAATGACATTTGGAATTAAGACATAGAACATTAGTAGAGAAAGGAATATTAGCATATACAGAAGGGGAAAGATTAAGTAGTACGGATATGTAAGAAGATCCAGTGACAGCAGATGGACAAAAATAACAAAGAATTAGCCTCATAAGTAGATGAGATGTCGACCTAGGAGATCTTTGAAAACTGAAGTAGATGAAACCCTGTTAAATCGGGCTACAAGAGACAGGTAATGGAAAGATCCGAGATAAATGACAAACTAGAGATAAATAGACGATATAATTTCGATATAATTTAGTGAAAAATTAACTAAGCACTATCAAATAAAAAAAAAAGAAATCAACAAACAGTAAAATTGAAAATTGCTAGTAAACAAGTACAATCACAACTACTAGACAAAATTTTTGGTTCGTATTGTTTCCTTGACTCCGATTTATTATCGAATTGAACTCATTTCTACAGAAAAATCATTATTAAGTTACTACTATTATTAAAACAAACACTAGTACGTAGTTCCCATGTAATAAACAAGTAGTCCCATTATTCTTAATAGAATAAATGAACGGATGATGTGCGCACCAGCATCACAAATAAAAACTTTAGTTTCACACACTATTTTTTGAGAACGGGTACTTTCACACAATAAAAAAAAACGCGAAAACCTACGTGATTACATTACCGCGGTCAAATTTTTATCTAAATTAACTGACCCCTTCGTCGAAGGTCATTCATACATCGAATGCTCACACACAACTTTGGGTGCACCACGTTACTTTAAACTCTTCGACGGTGACTAATATTAGACGGAAAGCGAAGCGAGGAGAGACCCGGTGGAAATGGAAACTCTCGGTGACGATGGAGGCGAATTTGGAACTCCAAAAGCGACGCTATAGACTGAACTATGCGCGTCGCGGTTCGGCAGAGGCGGAACTAAATGTTGGTTACAATTTAACGATGCATTCGACACACTTTTCGAAAAAAAGAGAAAAAATAAAAATAAAAATATATAAATATGAAAATTTATAAAAAAAACGAAGGAAAATTTCTATTTTACCATTTTTAACGAAGCTTTCAAATTGGAAACAGTTTAAATAAAAACTGAAATGTAAATACGTTTTATTACTGAGGACTATTCAAGGGAAAACACGTTTGATAAGGGAGCCGGTGCATTCGCCTCAATGAGAAGAAAATTGGGAGTTTTTTTCTTTAAGTACTAAAAACGCATGTGTCATACTTGCATGTGGTTTTTACTAAGATACAAAATTACATCCATAATTTTATTATTTACTTTTTATTTATATGGGATTGTCAGCTATAATATATGATAAGTTTCTTTATTCTCAAAAGTAAAGGAAAAACTGCAGGAAAACTGCAAACTTGACACCATACATGAAACGGAAGATATTTTGATTCTTTTAGTAAACAAACAGACACCAGCTGGCTGGTGTCACTCACAACATAAAAAATTTACAACTGCAGATATGTACCAGTGTTAGAGTAGATCATCATCATCATTCTGGCTTTAGAACTCTGCGTGGGTCCTTGCCTCCTTAAGAAAGAGTTAGACTGGATAGAATAGTCTAATCTTGTTTCATTCACTTAGGAACAAAATAAGCATTATCTAGAGTGTCAATTATATTTCAGAAATATACATTTCTGAACATGAAAAGAGACTTAGTTAATGATATATGCTTGCTTTATGGATAAAGAAAAGGCACGTGATTGAGTTAATGAGGACTATAGAAACAGAATACAGAAAAAATAAAAACATCAAACTAGAAACATGTAGATCCTGATTTTCAAATTAAAACGTTAGTTAAACAATCCAATACACAGTTTACTATGTAGTTCAACTTTGGATTTAAACATATGATACTGCTTTGTTAAAGCATATTCACACTCAGTTCTGTTATTTGGCGTGGAAATCTGGACTTCAAAATTAGGTATCCCTGCTTTAATTTTGAAAAATGCAACACTAACGCTTATTAATATGCTGATAGAACTTTATAATAGACACCTAAAAGGAGATAACATACCTGAAAGCTGGAAAGATGGATGCATCTACCGCTGCATCTTAATTAACAGACCTCTCGGTAGATTGTACGGAAAAGATATTAAAACCTTGGTCGAAAACGAATATAAACCACTTCTGTTGGAACAGCAAGCAAGATATCGAGTTGGATGATCTTGTATCGACCACATCTACAGTTTAACCCAATTAATTAAAAAAAGAATGGCTAGAAATAAACCAACTCATCTATTATTTAGTTGTGGACATGACGAAAGCTTATAATACAATACAGTGTAAACTATCAAGTACTGGAAAGCTCATCTATTAATATTACACTTGTGAAAGGAATACAACGATTCTACTTCTTTCTCAAACACTTTTCAAAAATATACCTGTGTGAGGCACTGATCAAATGGAGGAGATCATGTTCTGGAATAGGTATACCATTAAACGACAAATCAACCCTACAAACGCTTTACTTCTTGGATGATTAAGTAGTCAACCTACAGGACAAGAAAGATCTGCAAATCATAACAAAGCAATTAATACAGAAATATGAGCTATGGGGACTAACTGTTAATTCTAATAATGTTAAGAAGATATAACTATATATTACATAATAATAGAAATAATAATTTGATTGGGAAAAATTCATATCCAAGTAAAACAAGGAGAATCACAATACTAATGAGCGATTTTAATGCTAAGGTGGAAAAGGTATGGCAGATAATTTGATAGAAAAATTGAAATGGGTGATGAAAGTAATGTGGGAGATGAAAGATTGGTACAATAAATGGTCGGGAAAATAAAATGGTTGCAACAAATATGTTTTTCTTATAAAGTTAAAGGCAATAATGCAGTTAAGGAATATATGGACAGAAACCGGATCAGAAATACGACGAAGAGAAGTAAAATATTCGGACTAGGTACTACAGATGATTTGCTTGCTTTTACGTTTTAAGGTTACGGACATACCAAAAATACATCGATGTGCGCAGTGGAGGTCGCGATTACGGTAGAGGTTTACATCGATGACAGGCAGAACATACCGAAAATACCTTGCTTTCAGTGTTTTTTGCATCGACATCGCTGTAAACCTCGGATGATAGGTCGCGAGGGTGATCCGGTGAAACATCTTGGGTATGTGCGATCTCATAAGAAAATAAAGGTTGTTTGGATATCGATGTATCGACCACGACCTCCATCGCACACATCCATGTATCTTCGGTATATCCGTACTCTAAGATAGCGATGTCTAGTAAACCAAGACATACACATATCTTGATTTTTCGTATAAAAATAAAGGATTTACATTACAACATAAACCATTGATGTAATTAGTTAGAAAGAGAAGCATTGACGCAGGAAACTTTCAATTAGCAAACAATTTTTACTATGAACATGAAAGTAGAGTATGCAAAAGTAATTAACTTTCAGATGCAATATGTATACAAAAAGGTGTCAGGCTTGTGTGATGCCTCAAGATTTGTTCAACGTCTATTCGCAAAAATTAATTAAGAAAGACCCTGAGTATGAAACAATTGGAATAACAATGAATCGTTAACGTATTTGTAATATTCGATATGCAGATGAAACCATGATTAGTGTAAAAAATATCACAGTCCTCTCCAGTGGAATTTGTCTGTCACTAAATACAAAGAAAACCAAATTTATGATAATCACAAAATACATATATAAACAATATTAACTAGTACTTAAAATAATAAACAGATAACACAAGTAGATAAGACGAATGAATACAAAACAGAAATCAGGAAAAAACACAGAAAGCTCGAAATGTGTTTAAGAACATAAAACATATAGTATCGAAACCTAAATTTGAGAACTAAAATTAGGAATCGATAAATTTTCTGTTTTTTTCTATGGTATAGATGCCTATACCTGAACAAATTGGAGGCATTTAAATGTAAGTATATCTAGTAGTGAATCTTGAAAATCACCTGGTAGGATAAAATAATGAATTAGGAAGTAATCTAAAAACTGAAAAAATAAAAAGAAATACTACTGAAAATAAAATTAATTTAGTATATATATATATATATATATATATATATATATATATATATATATATTTATATATTTATATATATATATATATATATATATATATATATATATATATATATATATATAGATATATAAAGGGTATCTGCGGTGCGTGGAAATAACAATAATTGTTACATTTAATTGGACAAGAAAAGATTGAGAGTAAACGCAGAGTAGGGAGAAACATAGTTCTGTTGACAAACCTGAGAGTGCTTCTTTGACACTTTTATCCAACTGTTTGAGCAGAATCAGCGAGTTAAAATTGCCATGATGGTAGCTAATATTCTCAGTAAGTCCTAACAGTTTCGCCAAATATTTGATATTAGTAAAAGAAAGCAATGAGTTATGTCTTTAAACAATTATTTCTGTGTCGTCATTTAATTAAGAGATTGGCATAATTAAAGTTTAAGTCCCCCCTTGACTACGGTACTGTTTAACTGTTGAAACAAAAAAAAACAGTGAAATAGATGCAGCATTAATATTCCCAGACGGCTTAATTTCAATGATTAAGAACACATTTTCAGACAAGTATGTTAATAAAATAAATGTATCCCATTCGTATATGCATTTCGACATTAATTATAAAGCCTGACATTGTCAGTTTCACAGTTTGTGCACACACGTAAAAAATGTAAAATAATTGTTAATAGGTTAACACACAATGCGCGGAGAACAGTATTACGTGATGGTTGTTTACATACGATAAAAATAGATATGATGCAACAAATAATGTACCCAATACGTATTGACCTCTTGTTCAAAAACGGCAATTCTTCTAGTTACTGTATGGTCTTTAAACGATTTTTTCAATAAGGTGATGCCAACGTATCGTCAGCAATCTGTAATTTACATGAACATTTGGAAAAGGTAAAAGTTTTGTTTTGTAACAATGAAGGTGTCTAGATTTAAACAATAAATAGTAACACAGGGTCACTTTCTTATCTCTTACTTGGTATGCGTAAACATTTCCAAATAAGTAACTTCAAAATAGCCTCGATAACAGTTACTGACAATAACAATTACATATAGGTGTGAAATAAAATTATCAGTGTGTAAGGTGACCTCTTACAAAACAAATGTCTTTAATTTGAGAGTGAAATAATTCATTCTAAAGGGCAAGAACCAGAAGATAAAATTTTATCTTGTTGGTACCTACATATGTCTAGTATCTAAAAGCAGATGGTACGATGTAGGCCAGACAAATACGTTCTTTGTGGACCAAGACCACCTTTGAATTAACAATAAGATATATCAGACTAATTTCCTCCTGGAGGTAAACAATTCATGTTTTACTTACTAATTTAATCATTGTTAGTGGTATGAAAAATGAGTGGTATATAATATCAATTAAAACCCGACAGCATTTTGTTTTAAACATAACCTTCTTGCATAAAAGAAAAAAATCGAATCACAAATTAACTAAGGAACACAATCATTTAATATATTGGAAACCAACTGAGTTGATTAAATGTCACGACGTTTATCATTAACGTGGAAAGAACCGTCAATTAATCGGGAAAACTCAAGTTGCCGCCCCGTTTCTCCATAACCATAGACAACACTAGAAATAAGAGCAGTCGGAACACTCTTCGGGCCACCCGGACACATCGATCGACCTCGGGGCCGGGGGCGTGAGGACATCCTGGTGCACGCACACCTACCACGGCAATTCCGAGCTTGCGCCCCGGGATGGCAAATACCGGTATTTTTTGTTAACCGATACCTAGGTATGCTATTTATATCCTTATTCTTAAAAAAAGATATTTTAAAAAATAGTTTTACGAATGTAAAATTCCAGTAGGTATAATCAAATATCGTCACTTTTTTCTTCTTAATGCGGTTTACAATCGTATCATATTTAGGGCCCTTCCATCACGTCTTTCTCGACTTTACTCTTCTAGTACATACCAAAACTCAGCAAATATTTCTATTGGATAACTTAGATTACCTTAATGGATAGAGTTAAATTACCGAAGATGAAATAAGGAGTAGATTAAATGCCTTTGTCTTTTAATTTTCAATTATTTTGGAGATATATAATACATGGGAGGGTGAGGCCATTAATAAACTAGACTCCTAACTTGTATATCTGATAGGTAAGGACTGGACATCACCTTGTATTATCTACCAACTCGAGTAGATGTAGGTGCAATTTAAGTCTACAATAGTCAGTGAGTATGCCGACCATCAGGGATCAACGCCTACGATTACCAGGAGGAGTTGGGCTCTCAAACTCCAGAAAGGTCTGTGGTCTGTCTCATACGCTCACTACCGATCTAGTAGTCCAGTAACCACCGAGAGCTGGAATACTTCGGTTACATTATGAGACACCGTAAAAAATATGATCTTTTACATCTGATCATTTAGGGAAAGATCCAAGGTAATCGTGGTCCTGGTAGAAGAAGAACATCATGGCTGAAAAATCTAAGGCAATGGTATGGAAAATCAACTACATCGTTATGTAGAGCTGCTGTCAATAAAGATACAGCGAATATGATAGCCAACATGATATCCAACGATCGATAACGGTCATGGAACTAGATGAAGAAGAAGTAACCTTTGACCTTCTTATTGCAATAAGAGGTAGACCTCTTTTGTCCAAAATCCAGAGACAACACTGGGTTGTTTCCAGGATCCTTAACATTGCCTCTCTTCCTGAGCAGATATATGATTCTGCCAAAGAAGTCCTTATCCACTATCGCTTGAAGACGCACTAAGATCTGTCTAGAAGGCCGATGCATAGGAACCAAGGACTTACCTCAAACCCAGTACTACACCCACATATTTTCCAAATAGTTTTACATAATGTTAAAAACTTTTTGTATCTACAAAATGTGACTAATATTAGGTGCCAAGAATAACTTAGTTTCAGATGAATAGGAATCTGAATAAGCATAAATGATTCTAATATCTTACTTATTAGTCCAGTCGGCAGACAAGACAAGATTAGAAAAGTGTAGCTTTCTTAAAAAAAATTTGTATTTTGCAGCAAATGAAATCAGTTTTTATAAATCTACTAAATAAAAAAACGCCCAATTTTTACCATTTCTTAAGATTCCCATGAGATCAATTAAATTTATCACTTCCATTGACCGCTATGAAATTTCCATTGCTGGAGTCTAATATTCAAAACCAATAACATGAAATTTCGATTTTAAGTTGTGGCAACAAATATGCCTAAAAAACGATGAATTCACATCACAAAACGATCGCATGTCACGGAAAATGCTTCCACGAAGACGGTATTAGCTAGGTGGAATTTGTAGCTTAAATTATGTCATTTCCAAAAACGTACTTGTGTAATCAAAAAGAAGTTTTAAATATTTTAGATCGTTCTTAAAGTGAAAGTTTAAATTTAGCGTTTTTCGGGCATATTTAAAATGCCTCACATTTGTTGCCAAAACTCAAAACCGAAATTTCAGGCTATGTGTTTTGAAGAGTAGGCCTTAACAATTAAAATTCAATAGCGACCGGTCAATAGAAGTGATACACTTTATTGATCTCATGAGCATCGTAGAAGATTTATTAGAAACGTAATTTAACACCTATATAGAAACTGACTTTGCAGCAAAATGCAAAATTACCTACGAAAGCTAAACTCTTCACCTTTAAAATACATCTTGATTTTTGTGGATATGACACTCTGATCAAAAGATATCGAATTTTTACCGTCGAGTTTATACAAATTTTATCTAAAATTGAATTCGCGCGCGTACCTGACGATGAAAATCACCGGTCGCCTCAAGCGTTGTTTCTTAGAGACAGAAAAAATTCTTTTACAGAAAAAATGCTAATAAACATTTTTGTTCAAAATTATCAGATCTATGCATCGAGCAAAAAGACAAAAGAGGGCATGTAAAGGTAGTGGGGGCAAACATATTGTTAGACAGGAAGTGCGATCTTTAGAGGCCACATTAAACAAGGAAAGAGAGCCTCTCTCCTTGTTTGACATCCAATTTAGTTGGGTTATGTTATTGTTTGTCTCAAATGTCACATGAAATCTTATTTATATTGAAGTTTTTTAACAATTGTGTCGCATTTTAGACTCTTATCATTAATAATTAATTAAAACTTTCTCGTCTAAGACACATTCTGAAAAATATTATATAGCTACTGTTGATAAGTGTCGGAAAATTTAAAATTTGGCGCATTCGAATTTCCGGTGCTATGACGAAAAAAAGTGTTAGATTAATAAGACCACCCTCACACAAATGCTTTTAAAGCCAATTTCTAAAAGGATCAGGATATACAGGCCAATAAAAAAATTAATTTACTAGACCTAAAACAATGTTATTACCTCTTAACATAGCAAAAGAGTGAAATAACTGAATGAAGGAAAAATTGGATTCCATTATAATAAAAACACTAAAATAGTTCATAGTCTACATAATGTCAAGACCCAAAAAACTGCATCCTTCAAATTTAATGTACACTCTATTAAACTTTACATTAAATTTAATCAGTTACAAAATAACGGTAACACATAATTCCGACCATCTCGAATTACAATATTTCTTCACTTGAGAGCGTCTGGACGGTGTTACTCGGTGACGTCACCGGGTGCGAATCCATTTTCGATTAGGAAGTAAGGGTGTCTAGCTAGGAAATTTTTATTTTTTATTATATTTGGCATTTATGAATGGGTATACATTCAACATTATGAAAACATGTTAAAAATCAAACAAAAATAAAATTCTGTGATTTAATCCACAGGATATACAACAAAATTTGTTTAAAATCACATTTATTGAAAACCTAACTTTCAAATTGAAAGCTGTCAAAATACCATAAAAAAGTGTCAAGTATATTAATTTATACTTTATATTGTAATAAAGATGTAAGTATGTTTCAGGTGTATTGGTATATGTAATAATCTCTGCTCTGAGTATTTATACCAATTATTATCAGTTTCATAAACCAATTGTGACGACAAAACTTTATATAAATTTATATATTTTCAGTTGACTTGAGGACTTAGAGGAAGGCAGACTCGCTAGTGAGCAGTTTAAAAGTTTCATGGTTTGCATTAGACGCCAATCTAAGAAAAATTTCAGGTGCATCAATATACCGTCCAAAATTGATTTGCGGCTTTGAATTGGAATTCCTGAGTAAAAAGGTGAGAGAAATTAAGTTGAGAGAAATGGTATTATGAGTCATTAACGTTCATGAAATGATTTCTAGCGGAAAGCCTAATTAGTACAAGATCCCACTGCGGGATGACTACGTTTATAACGTAGTTAATCAAATTTATATTTTTAAATATATATTTAAAATTAGGAGAATACATTGATAATCAGTTGTCAGTCAAACAGTATCCGCAAATATTTTTAATCTAATTAATTTTTTAAATAAAATACGCTGCTCATGGCGTATATGCACGTTTTGTATATCAAATTACAGCTAATTTTTTTTTTAATATTTTTTTTGTGTTTGTGTTTTGGCTTGGACAATTGTCATTCAGCCAGTCTCAATCAAGATAGTTTATTAATGTAGTGTGTGTGTGTGTTTGTGTGTGTGTAGAGTAATTGTCTCGATACTTAGCAAAGTCGACGTCATTGTCTTTGCTA
Source organism: Diabrotica balteata (assembly GCA_918026665.1). NCBI lineage: Eukaryota > Metazoa > Arthropoda > Insecta > Coleoptera > Chrysomelidae > Diabrotica > Diabrotica balteata. The sequence continues at coordinate 100,563,962 of OU898278.1, forward strand.
AGAGACGCTAATTGTATCCGAACGTCTGCGGTCCCTCCGGTAAGTACCACACCGAGAGAGAATAGAACACAAGAATAGAAATTATTTTCATTTATTAATTTTTTTAATAAACGGAAATTTCCACCCAGGTGAGATTAGAACTCACGACCTTTAGGTTTAAAGGCAGGCGCTCTTACCACTGAGCCACAGAGGGGGTTAATTTTTTTTTAATATGATAATGTTGCCCGAGAAGAAATGGTCGCATATTGGGGATGCCAGTTGGTAAAAACGCGAGGTATCAAAGATAAAGAAAAATATAGTTAGCTCGCAATGACACTGGTTTAACAAGTTATAATTATGTTGTAATTAGTTTCGCGGTAAGAATACTGAATGCGTTCAGGATTACTTCGCTTGCGCAGTGTTAAAAAGAGGGGTTAACGGTGATCAAGATCTGTACTGATAGGGATTGCTATTGCTAGTTCAAAATCTAGTCGTTCGCGGTTAGTTAGTTCGTAGTTCAGAACCAGTTCAACCGATCCTTGGGTTCCGAAGAGAATTTAGAGTTCGTACATGCGCAAATGGAATTCCATTTTTATATATTCCATGCTCTCTGCTTTAAACAGCTGATTTATTAGCGTTGGCACCTATAACTGTTTACTTTGAGTTTTTTGTTTGTGTAACGCCGGCTCCACACATACGGGCCAACGTTCGTCCAATGTGGCGCCAATGTTTTTATGACTTGCTACAACGTTGGGAGTTTTCCGTGGAGTGTCGGTTTTTGCGTACACATCAAAGGGATTAGCGCTAATATTGGTGTTGCCGTTGATGCTTCAGCCCAATGTGTGGATGCCTCACCGAACGTGGGAACACAGTTGACCCAACGTTGGCGCCAAGGTTGGATCCTATGTGTGTAGCCGGCCTTTTAAGTGTGTAAAAAATAGGTTTATTTAATTTATTTTTGTATTATTTTTTACATCATTTAATTTTGTGGATAAGTTGTGAATTATCTGTTAATTGTCTACTTTTTAACAATTTGTTTAATCAACTTTGTTTCTTCTTCTTCAAGTGCCGTCTCCATCAATGGAGGTTAGCGGTTATGGTGGCAAACGTTTGTCTATCTTCAGCTGCTCTTAAGAGTTCCTCAAATCCAAGTCCTGTCCAGTTTCTGATATTACGTAACCAGGACAATTTTTTTCTTCCAATTCCTCGCTTTCCTTCTATTTTGCCTTTTATTATCAACTGAGGGATGTAGTATTTCTCGTTGCGCAACAAATGCCCTAAATAACTGGTTTTTCTTCTTTTGACTGTTCTCAATAGTTCTTTTTCTAAATTGAGTCTAGCTAGTACTTCTTCATTTGTTTTCCGTGCTGTCCAAGGAATTTTTAAAATTCTACGGTACACCCACATTTCAAATGCCTCGATTCTATTCAGGCTCTTTATTTTTAAAGTCCACGTTTCGACTCCGTAGAGAAGAACAGACCAGATAAAACATTTTACAAGTTTTAATCTCAATTTAATATTTATATGTGTATCGCAGAATAGAACGCGCATCTTAAAGAAACTATCCCTAGCTTGAGCAATTCTCGCTTTAATTTCATGTTCTGGGTCCAGCTTGCAATTAATCCAACAGCCAAGGTATTTGTATTGGTTTACCTGTTCTAAAATATTCCCATTTATTTTTAAAGGTAAGGGGATATTCTGTTTTCTTTGGATCACCATTACTTTTGTTTTTTTTTTTCGTTGATCTTCATTGCAAACTCTCGACAAGCATTCTTAAGGTGGTCTATAACCCTCTGTAAGTTTGTGTCTGTATCAGCCAGTAGGACAGTGTCATCTGCATATCTTATGCTAGATATTGGTTCTCCATTAATTTTTATTCCTGTGGAAAGGTTTTCCAAGGCTTGCTTGAATAGTAGTTCCGAGTAAAGATTGAACAGCATAGGGGATAGTATGCATCCTTGCCTTACTCCTTTATTTATACTAATATTTCTAGCTGTATGATCGTCGATCCTAATCTTGGCACTCTGCCTCCAATACAAGTTCTTAATTAATCGGAGATCTTTACTATCCAAGTTGATGCTCTGTTTTTTTTTTCAACTTTGTTATTAACTTAAAATGGCAATAAAAAGTTACGCATGAATAAATCCGGCTGTAAAATAAAACAAACCAGGCATTGAAGACTGAATTGAAGTAAAGGTTGTTTAAAATTCCTTCGCGGTGTAAATCACTCCTGAACTGATTATGAACCGCGCTTGCCTAAAACCCGGTTTTAAAAGGATTCTGAACTGATCCTGAACGAGTTCTCGTACAGCAAACAAAACTATGTTACTAAAAGGATTCTGAACTGATCCTGAACGAGTTCTCGTACAGCAAACAAAACTATGTTACTAAAAGGATTCTGAACTGATCCTGAACTAAACTGTAAATTACTTCATTGTAAACACATCTGGTGTAGTTGTTTTTTCCTTTTTTTTTTTCGTTCATTTTAATTTAAAACAATTTATATTTAATTACTTATCTTTCTTACAGATTTTGATTAAAAAGTATTAATTGAATTAACAATTTTGTGAAGATGGAGTATAGAGAGTCGACATACGAAACATGTTCTGAAGGTAAGAATTTTGAATATGTTTACTCAATGGTTTGCAACTTTATCGTGCTATCTTGTTAGAACTACAACCATTATTTATTAATGATTTGCAGCGTTTGAAGCAAATCAGCAAGAAGAGGACATTGATGCATCGTTGTTTTGTCCGTATGTAATTCTAGATGAAGAAACTGACAGGATCTCCACAGATAACGGTGAGTAGTATAATGTGCATACTATATCTGTTAAAATAAACATACTTAACCCTGCATCACTCGCGCTATGAGTATTTCTCTCACACCTACCAGTAAAATGCAAATTTTATTAACGGTAAATCACGCATACTGCTACCCCCACTTCTAGCTGAGTTTCTAAGGGTCTTCGTTGTTACGCTTGAGCGCATGCAATATTTAGTGCATGTTGGTAATAGATATCGGGCACTTGTCGATCGTGTGCAGATCTCTGTGATAATTTCTCTCATCGCGCAAGTTCTAACGTAGTATATTTTCTTAAGGTTGAATAAAGTTTTGGTAAGTAAATTTAAGATTTTTTTATACATAACTACTTTATTTGCTTTTTAAATAAGGTCAAGGTGTTCTATTATTGTGGTATTGTTATTTTAGATAGTAAACAATGAGTAGAGGACTGACGCTTGCAGAATTAGGGCGAATTCGATATGAAGAGGCACAAAGAGAAGGTATGTCAGCTAACATACCATGGAGTGGGCAAGAGGAATGTCAAAATCAAGAAATTATGGAAGATGGCGGACGAGTGGATGTTGAAAGTGACGCTTCCAGTGAACATAGTATGCATAATACCGATTCCGAACAATCTGATGTAGAAGTTGAAAATTTTGTTTATGAAGTTGACGATAATCCCGCATATACATCAAAACATCATTTCACTGGTAAAGACAAAAAAACTCACTGGATGGTTTATCCTCCACGACCTAACGTAAGAGTGCCTACAAAAAATATTGTTAGTCATCTTCCCGGAGTAAAAAATATTGCAAAAGATGCAAATACTGTCGAAGCATGCTGGGAATTATATATTACAAAAGAAATGGTTGAAGAAATCGTACAATGCACAAATATCTATCTAGCAAAAATACGAGGTAACTATACGAGATTGCCGTGACACAGACGCTACAGAAATATATGCTTTTATCGGCCTCCTATACATGGCTGGGGTACGAAAGGCTCAATATCTAAATACTAAAGAACTTTGGGCTGATTCAATATTTGCTCCTGCTTGCTTTAGACTAACGATGTCACGAGAACGATTTCATATTTTAGGAAGAGCACTAAGATTTGACAATATCAATGACCGAAACGAAAGAAAAAAATACGATAATTTGGCTCCCATTCGAAACATATTTGAACAGTTTGTGTCCAAGTGTCAAGAAAACTACCAAGTTGGAGAGTATTGTACAGTGGATGAAATGTTGGAAAGCTTTAGAGGGCGATGTAAATTTCGGCAATATATAGCCAACAAGCCGGCCAAATACGGCATTAAAATATATGCCTTAGTTGACTCAAGGATGTTTTATACCTGCAATATGGAGATATATGCAGGAAAACAGCCAGTTGGCCCTTTTTATCTAGACAACTCTGCATCTGCTGTTGTTATGCGTATAGCAAATCCCATATTAACCACAGGTAGAAATATAACTATGGACAATTATTTCACGTCAGTGCCGTTAGCCAAACAATTACTTGATAGGAAAACTACACTTGTTGGTACCCTAAGGAAAAACAAGAGGGAAATTCCGCCAATATTTATAAATGTGAAAAGACCTGTACCTAGTAGCATGTTTGGTTTCCGAAAGAATACTGTATTATTATCGTATAAACCCAAACCTCAGAAAAACGTATTGATGTTATCTACATTTCATTCTGGGGACTACATCGATCCTGAATCTGGCGAACTGGAAAAACCTGAGATCATTACATTTTATAACCTAACAAAAGGAGGTGTCGATGTGGTTGATGAATTAAAATCAACTTATTCTGTTTCCAGATATTGTTGCCGATGGCCACTTAGAATTTTTTTTACAATTTTGGACGTTGCTGCTATTAATTCCAATATTGTATATAAAAGTAATACCGAAGTTATTGAAGAACGTAGAATTTATCTCAATCATCTGGCCGAAGCTTTGATTAAACCTCTGTTGATTCGTCGTTCATCGATCAGGTCTTTGCCAATTAATATTCGAAGCATGCTAAGGGAATATTTAAATATGCCTCAGATTGAACAGAACAGAGAATCTGTTCCAGATTTCTGTGGATTTTGTCCAAGAAGAAAGAACAGGAAGTCAAAAAAACGATGTGTTAGCTGCAATGTTGCCATTTGCACGGAGCATACCACCTTCACATGTCCAACGTGTTCTGGCGTAAACGATAATAGTGGTACTTCAGATGATTAAATTTTTGATTAATATTATGTTTATTTTATCTGATTTAAGGATAACATTAATTTAAAGATAGATGTAAAATAAAATATACAGGGTATTTTTTTTTAGTTCTTAGCATTGTATAAGTTTTCTTTTTAGTATTTTTAATGTACTTATAACTCTATTTTTGGCATTTATTTTAAATAAACCCTTTTATTATTACCAATAGTTTTGTTTCATTTGCATAAAAAAAAATAAAAACAGTTACACCGAACAAAATCTTGAAGGGTTCGTCGTGTGAGAGAAATTCTCACGCGCGAGTTCTCGCGTAATTTTTTAAGGCGCGAGTGATGCAGGGTTATGAAAAATATAGACATACTTGCAAAATGCCATGTTTTAAATTGGTTTTAATTTTAATTTTTGTAAGTTATAAATTACTCTGCTATATTTTGTATAGTATAGGTCTTTACATTTAAAAAATCTTTAAAGACTGTTTGGCCTTAAAGAACAACAAACACATTAAAAAAAACTTATAACAAATAAACAAGAAATCTACTTCATGGCAATAAAAACGGATCAAATATATTATTAATGGAAGACATCGCATGATAATCTATGGCCTTCAATCGGTATTCTGTTAAAAAATATTCATACGCGTAGAAATGAAAATTTGCGACAATTACGACAAAAAGTAAAAATATTTTGGAAATTTGCTTATGGGAAATCCGAAAGCAGAAGTTTGTGAAAATTGGGTATAAAAAATTCTACTGTATAATTTAAAACATCAACTTATTTATGTATTATGCTACTACGTTTATTTTCAGAGCTGATATGATTCTTGCATTATTACTCGATGTAAAGCATATTTGTAATTAGCACCTTTGAAAATTACTTCAATATTTTCTTACCGATGCACTTTCAATAATAATATTAATTCCTTGTGATATCTCTGGGTACTTAACTTACGACTTTTACTTGACTTATTTGAATAACGTATAGTATCCAAGTCTTCTTTCTTTTAGATGAACACATCGATAATTACATGGAAGCTGACCCCTTAGACTATAACATAATTGGAATCAAAGGTATTTTTCTGTTATATATATATATATATATATATATATATATATATATATATATATATATATATATATATTACAGCTACAGTCCTTTTATTACTTCTATGCATGATTTTAGCAAAATTCCGGTTGACTGATGATGAAGAATCTCTAAGACAAAAGATATATTGTGCAAAAGAACTATGTAAGTTGAATCTCTAAATTTGAAATGACACGAAATGTTTATAAATATGTAGTACACACACACACACACAAACACACACACACACACATATATATATATATATATATATATATATATATATATATATATATATAATATAGGAGTCAAGATATAAATAAATAGGTAATTTTAGGTTTAATTTGGTTTTAAGACGCAATTACATATCATAATTATTGATAACTAGCATTACTAGTGGTGCCACCCTGGTATGTTATTGATTTCAAAATTACCGCATTACTTGTAAGTCAAATGTCATGCCACTTGTTGATTTCGTGGGAGTGAGAATTTTGTACACGGTTTTTAAAATTAATTAACCAAGAGTTCTTTTTTGGTTTCGCCTTTTGTACTAGCCTTTAAAGTGTTAACTAGGTTGATGATTACATTGGTAACCATGTTAATTGCATTTCTTTAAAAAAATATGCGGTTATGTTACCAAAAGTTAAATATACGTAATTTATCAATGGTGGCTAAATCCCCTTATCAGTGATGAGGTTTGTTCTTCATGTAAAGTTTATTTTTATTTTTGTACATACTTATGTTCTTCATACTGTATAAAATTACGTATTTTTGCTTTTTCTTTAAAAAAATATTGAACTTATTATATTTATAAGTTCATGGCTCTAAGTTGAGGTTTTTAAACCTTACTTTCATCAATTGACATTCTTGATAATTGATACTCTTGTAAGTTTTTTCTTTGATATTTTCTCTATTTGTATTATATATATATATATATCTATATATATATATATATATATATATATATATATATATATATATATATATATATATATTACATAGTCACTCAAAACAGTCCACCCCGATATATGGCAAAATTGATTAGATTTTGAGAGAATGTTAAAACAGGTGATTTTTATTCCAAAGAGGATACATTTGACATCCGTTAATTATCAATTTCTTCTATTCAGAGAAACATATATTTTTTTCTATATTGATTTTAATTTTCATGTTTCCGAGTCCTAGTAGCTTCCTCCGAGAAAACGGAGGAAACGAATACTGCTAGGGCGCTGGGCTGGTGCCTGTCTATCGTAAAAGATGACTAATGGGATGGAATGAGAGGTGTTGAGCCGTCGTTTTCTATACATAGTTTACTCATTAATAATAATAAACTGATTAGATAGCTCAAAGTGTGATAGTCCATCGATTTTCATACAACGTAAAGTCTCTTTGTTTTTAAAAAAATATAGATTTAATATTAATTTTTGTATTTTAAAAAGCCCTGTTGAATTAAAAACACTGTTAAACGCTATCAACGATCCAAAAATCTACTGTAGTTTTTAATGTGATGAAAACATTTGAAACCTTAGCAAAATATCATCATCATCATCATGGCTTATTCACCCCTGGCGGAGTGTTTGCTGCCCTTTTGGGCTCTCTGATTCATTTTCCTCCATTCTTTCCGGTCCTTACAGCGCTCCTTCCAATTGTAGATCCTCAGCTTCTTTATGTCTCCTAAGACTTGATCTCTCCATCTTGTTTTGGGTCTCCTTTGGTCTCTTTGTTGTTGGTCTCCATCCAGTTATTCGCTTTAGCGTAAAGTCTGGGTTAGCTCTTTATGTGTGTCCCAGCCACCTGAGCCTTTGCGTCTTCACGAACTTGATTATGTCTTCACCCTCGATGACTTCTTTAATTTCTTCATTGGTTAATCTTCTAAATTCGCCTACACTTATCCTCACCGGTCCCATTGTTAGTCGAATTATCTTTCTCTCTAAGATTTCCAACCTCATTTTTAATTTGGTTTTCTTACTAATGTGCTTTTCTTTCAGGTATTTTTGGTAGTTCCAGTAGGTTTTATTACTCAGTAGGATGCATTCATTTATTTCATCCGTTCTATCATTTCTGTCATTCAGCATCACTCCCAGGTATTTGAAACGGTGTACTCTTTCAAATGTATATGCACCAAGCTTAATTTCTTTCTCTATGTTCGTATTCTCTCTTGAACACTTGAGGTATTTCGTTTTGCTTTGGTTTATTACTAGCCCTCTCTTCTTTGCTTCTTTATCTAGTATTAATATTATGTTCTGCGTAGTTTTTAAATCTCTAGTAACCAGTGTAATATAGTCTGTATACGCTATCAGTTGGGGTGAAGATTCGATAATCGTTCCCATAATTTTGGCTGCTCTTACTGCCCCTTCTATGGCAATGTTAAATAATGTCGTTGACATTGAGTCTCCCTGTCTGACACCTACCTCCATTTGTACTTCATCTGACGGCCCTTTCCTTGTTAAGATTCATGCCTTAGATTCCTTCATCGTCATTTTCGTGAGACTTATTAGTTTTTCTTGTAGTCAATAAACAGTATATGTAGATATATTCCGTGCTCGTAACTTTTTTCGACGATCTGCGTTACAATGTGTATTGCATCTATTGTTGACTTAGCTTCTCTGAATCCATGTTGGTATTCACTTATTTTTGTTCTAGTTTCTTTTTCTATTCTTTGTCTGATCAAATTAGTTAATATTTTGTACATTGTATTTAATAACGTGATTCCCCTGTAGGTAGTGCATTTCGTCTTGTCGCCTTTTTTAGAGATTGGTAGTCGTTCGCATGCGTTCTTCTTCCCATGTTCGTTCTATTAGGTTGTGGATCCTGTGAGCTAGTTCCTCTCCCCCTTTCTTGAAGAACTCATTTATAATGTCGTCTGGTCCTGCTGCTTTCCTTGTCTTTAATCTGTTTATGCTCGCCAATACTTCGCTGTATGAGGGAGGCTCTGATTGTTCTCCATTCCTATTTTCTGTTTGTTCTTCATTTTCTGCGTTTTCAGCATCGTCTTTCTGTTTAAACAGTTCTCTATAGTGTGTTTCCCATTCCATTTTTCCAATATTTGCTGGTATCTCTTTTTTTCTCTGTGATTTTATGTATTTGTATAGTCTTGCATTGTCATTACTATTGGCTTCGAGTTCCTGTAGTAATTCTTTGATCCATTTCTTCTTTTTTGTTTTGCAGCATTTGTCTGATTCTTTCTTCTTCTCGAGCAAAATATAGGTGTTGCATTTAATTTTTAAGAGGTGTAACCCTTTATATAAGATAATAGTTTTTCATAAAATAATCAATATGGTAAGAGAGATCGTGGATTCCTGAATACTCCATCGAAGTGACACTCGATGATGTGCGCACATGGTATATTCTCTATTTACAATTAAGGACTTATGAAATTGGAAGGGAGGGAGTTGCCAAATGCCAGATATCTGTATCGTTAAAATGGATCTATTTAGAATAAAATTGACCTGTTACAGCATTTTCACAAAATCTGAAGATTATTGCCACATATCAGAGTGGAATATTTCCAGTAACCCACTCTATATAATAACCAAATGATAACTTCGACAACAGATGATTGTTTATTAGGTTATAGTAGTACAAAAACAATAATATGATAAAACTTTTAGATAACCCTGTCCAAGCCACCAAAATCCACTGCACTTCCTGCAACTGTCATCTTGGAAGTGCTTTAAGTAATATCAAAAATGTTTACATCCATCCGCTTTTAAAAGTCATAATTTGCAAAGAATGTTTTGACTTTTACACAGCAGGTGACTTTGAATTGGATGAAGATGGCCAAGAAAAATTCTGCAGATGGTGCGGTCAAGGTGGAAAACTTTTTTGCTGTAACGAATGCCCTAGAGTTTTTTGTACGGTAAGTAGGCCGCTTTCATTGTAATATAAAAAATCAAAACTACATGATTAAGTTCTAAACCAATAACTAAGTTAAAAGATGACAAAAAACGAAAAATTTATCATGGATATTGGTTCTCTGTAAAAAAGCAATTTTTTTGTTTGTTTTAGACTTGCGTCAAATTTAATTTTTCGTCTAGCCAGTACAGCCAAATACAAAACACCCACTACTGGAAATGTTTTATATGCGATCCATCATCGATAATGCATCTTAAAGTGAAATGCTTTGAGTTCGTAAAATATATACGTGAAGAATTAATGTAAGTATATACACGCAACCAAACTTATATGGAAACTTTTCTAATCAAAATCACTAAAAAGTTTCGACCCAATTTCATCATCAGGAATCATCTCTCTAAGAAAATATAAAATCATACATAAATTAATATTCCTTGTTTAAAGCTATGCCTTTGTGCCAATTTTGTGCTATCGGTAATAATGTATAAATATACAATTTATTAACAAAAAACGAAAAAAATTTTCACAAGACACTGCATTTTTTAAGTATAATACTTTTCATATTCTCTTTAGGAATTGTAACAAGAAAACCCGACCCCCTTTCCAAAAATGTTTTAATGATAATTTTTTGTGATTTATTTAAAAAAAGAAAATTAAATATTGGAAAATTTAATGTGAAACATGATATCCATATTTCACCATATCTCTCATATCACTGCACTGCGCGTTTCTTAGAGTATTATGCTTTAAACGTTAAAAAAAAGTGTGTTCACAGTAACATCTTTCATTCAGATAAAAAACTAATCTTCTTCTTACGGTGCCTTATCCTTAAGGACGTTGGCCATTACATTTGCCCATTTAATCTTATTTGTAGCAGCCCTGAATAGTTCTATGGAGTCATACTTTTGATTTCTTATGATGTGACCAAAATATTGTGTTTCCGTTCTTTTATTATAAGCATAAGCTCTCTTTCCTTATTCATCCTCCGCAAGACTTCCGCATTTGTCGTATGGCTCATGTAGGATATTCTGAGCATTTTACGGTAACACCAGAGTTCAAATGCTTGGATTCTTTTTTGTGTTGCTTCTGTCATTGTCTAGGCTTCAACACTATAGAGCAAGGTGGAGAAAACATAGCACTTAAGTATTCTAGTTCTCAATGAGATGCCCAGCTGGCGGTTGCATAGAACTTTTTGCATTTTGTAAAACATTGTACGTGCCTTTTCCAGGCGCATTCTTATCTCTAGTGAGTGGTCCCAAGTTTCATCAAGATTACTTCCAAGGTACGTTGTTCTTGTTACTATTTCCAGATCTGTCCCGTCGACATTGACCTTCACCCTTCTGTTTTGGTGCTTGCTGATGACCATCGTTTTTGTCTTCTTTGTATTCAATTTCATTCCAAATTCTCTACAGGCTGTCGTTACTCGGTCCATTAAGCGTTGCAGGGCTTCAGTATTATCTGCCAGTATGACAGTGTCATCAGCATATCGCAGGTTATTTATACATTGCCCGTTTATAATTATACCATCCGTGGTGCCTTCCAAAGCTTTCTGAAATATCTTCTCAGAGTAAACATTAAACAGCAAAGGTCACATCCCTGTCTTACTCCCTTTTCGATATTGATTTTTCCAGATGATTCGCTTTTTATTCTGATTTTAGCCTTTTGTTCTTGGTAGAGGTTTGAAATGATCCTTAAGTCTTTAACGTCGATATTACATGACCTTAAAATATTTATTAGTTTATCATGTTTCACCAGGTCAAACGTCTTCTGAAAGTCTATAAAACACAAGTATACATCAGAATCGACATCTCTACATCTTTCAACTAGCACACGTATTGAAGAAAGTGCTTCTGAGTTTGACCAGTGTGTTCGTCTAGTTTATGGTATACTCTATTCTGTATTACTCGTAGGAAAAGCTTTAACATATGATTCATCAGGCTAATAATCCTATGGTCTTCACATTTCTTGGAGTTTCTCTTCTTTGGTAGTGGTATAAACACCGATGTCAGCCAATCATTTGGTATTTTGCCTGTTTCGTATATTTTGTTAAATATATCTTCCATTACTTCGATGTGTTCGTCTAGTCGTTTTTTAAAGATGCAACATTGACGACGTCATCAGCAGCAATATAATAGCAAATCGATAATCAAAAAACTAAAAATCCAAGAATCTTTAATATTGCAGAAGGTGTTTTAATACCGTAGAGAAATATACGCAATATGGGTACATAAATAATTGGGATAAGAGAATCGGTTTTTTTCTGACTAAAAACTTTATAGCTCACGAACGTTTACCTATTAAGCGGCCGATAAAATAGCAAAAATTAATGATGGGATTGTATCACCAAATTATCTCAGTATATGTCATAGGTGTAAGTTTAATGAAGAGGTAAGCAACTAACTTAAAGCTAGCTAGGAATATTAGCAGAACTTGTTTTGTTAAGATGCAGCAAATCACACATTATTACACCTATGCATATATATAAAACAGTACTAAAGCGTCAAATAATGTTAGACACAGCAAACATATTTCGAGACAAAACTATTTGCAATATAAAAGAAATTCTTCTTCCTTGATATATGTAGGCTTTAAAGTCTGTTTTTTCTACAATATTAGCTTCCTAAATTGTTTAAATTATCCCATTATCTTTTTCCAATTATTGAATAATAATTTTTTTTTAATAATATCAGATTGTAAAAGTGTTTTACATAAACTTTCAAACATATCTACTAATATTAATATTAATTAATATCTTACAAATATAAGTAATTAATTTTAAATACTTGTATGAGGAAGGAAAAATAGTTAAGTTTGTTTGGGTTAAAGCTCATTGTGGGATCATCCACAATGAAAAAGTAGACATACTGGCCAAGGAAGCATTAGATTCCGATACTGTTGTAAATTATTCATTAGTTCCTGAAGACCTTTATATTATTTCAAAAAATATAATTAGGCAGGAATGGATGAATAAATATGATCATTCCACCAAGGGACTTTTTTTATAAAGGCATTCAGCCGAAAATTCCTACCAAACCATGGTTCTGTAATTTATAACAAAAAAAGATGCAATCAGAATTATCTGTAGAATTCGATTCAATCATTCCCTAGCACCATCTCACTTATTTAAATTAAAAATTGTAAATTCCCCAAACTGCGAATGTGGAGAATATGGCACACTAGAACATATGATATTAAATTGTAGTAAAAATAGAATAAAGACCAATGTTTTTATGGAAACCATAATGAAAATAAAAATTTTAGTAAAACCCATCAACCTTTATGGGTTAATAGTTTCTAACAATTTTAGAAGATTATAAGTTGCTGTATCAATACATAAGCAGTTTAAAAATAAGAATATGAAACAATAATTTATAAAGACAAATGTATACCAAAACTTGTATATAAATTAAAAAAAAAAAAGCATTTCAACAATAAAAAAAAAATATGTATATATATATATATATATATATATATATATATATATAATATATATATATATTAGACAATATTAATAAAACGAAATACAGAAAAAATATTGAAAATATTAAAAAAAAATAAATAAATAAATAAATTAAAAAAAAAAAAAATTAAAAATTAAAAAAAAAAAAAAAAAAAAAAATTAAACAAAAAAAATTAAAAAAAAAACACTGCTTGCGGAATGATACGAAACTGGATACCTTCTACTAGAAAATTGTATACAAAATTAAAAAAATAAATAAATAAATAAATAAAAAATATGATGTTTGTAAGTTTACCAATTGTATAATTTAGAATTTTTAACGTAGTGATATTGTTTTTAAAAATATTAATAATGTAAATGTTAAATATTAATAGCTTTTATTTTAATAATTGTTAAGAATCAAAGTCAAACATGATTAGGCGAATGAAACCATAGGTTTCGCAGTCAATATTCCAACCACACACACACATTATCTTTTTCCTGGTCTGCCAATGCTTCTTCGTCCATTTGGTGACTTATCTCGTGTAATTCGTATTATCCTATCCTCTGCCATTCTACTAATGTGTTCATTCCACTCTTGCTTCCATTTTGTCACCCATCCATTTATGTATTCTATATTGCATGCTCTTCTTATCTTAGTAGTCGACTTGTTTTAGATTTGTCAAGTCTTGTCTTCGCTGTGTATGTTAATATAGGTCTAATTGCTGCTTTATCGATTCTTGCTTTTGTGTCTTAGGTGTTTATTCTTCCAGATTGTGTCATTAAGAGATCCCGCCGCTGTATTTGCTTTTAAGCATTGTTGTCTTACTTCTTCTTTAACATCTCCGTAACTAGTTATATATATTCCCAACTATCTTAACCTTGCTTCCTGCTTTATTATTTTCCCATCAATTTCTCAATTTCTAGTTTACCTCTTAGTGGGTATTTAGATGTTGTCTTACATTTGGTTTTTTCTGCTGATATTATCATATAGTATTTCTTGGCTGTTGTATTGAAGATGTGTGTTAATCTTTGGAGCTCGTCGTGTGTCTCAGCGATTAATGCGGCGTCGTCCGCATAACATAATATGTGGATTTCTTTGTTCCCAATTCTATAACCATGACCTTTACGTACTGCTTGTCTTATTTCGTCCATTATTATATTAAAGAGAAGTGGGCTTAAGGAGTCACCCTGTCTGACTCCGCTTTGTACTGATATATACTGTGTTAGTTTTCCGTTTATATTTGCCTGTATTCGATGATGGAAGTAGATGTTTTCGTATAATATTCATTGGTATGTTTCTTTTATACAGTAGGTGTAAGACGTATTCGACTTGGATGTAATCAACAGTCTTTGTCAAGTCTATAAAACATAGATATGCTGGTTTATTGTACTCGATGGCCTTTTCTATGATTTGGCTTAGTACCAATACGGCGTCTACGCAGGATCTTCCGTCTGATGTCTGTGGTCTGAGCAAGTTGTTGAACTTGGTTTTTTGGGAATTGCTACAAAGGTTGATTTCAGCCATTGTCTGGGGATTGTGGCAGTCTGATATATTAGATTAAAGAGTTCAACCATTACATCAATAACATCTTCATCGATGAGTTTTAATAATTCGATGGGCACTTCATCTGGTCCAGTAGCTTTACCCTCTTTTGTGTTTTTGATGGCATAGATGACTTCTTCTCTTAATATTGGTGGTCCAGTATCCTCGGTGATTTCTAATGACAGTTCTTCTCTTTCATCATTAAATAGTTGTTGAATGTAATTGGTCCAGTGACATAATCTCTTCTTCATATCAGTAATAGTATCCTCTTTATCATTTTTAAGGATATTCGTTTTTGTACGCTTTCTAGAACCTGTCATTTCTTTGATTTTTTTGTGTAAATTAAAGCTAGTAGATTTTTATCCAGATTAGATATTTAGATTTTATCCACATATTTAGATAGTACCTACCACATTTTATGTTTTTGTGGAATAGCCTAAGTATTTCTAAAATTATTTCGACAGAATATTTTAAACAAACACACAAAATCAGAGCAAAAAAAAGAGAAACTAAATACGACTGAAAGCTCTAAGGCCTCATTGTGTCGCAAATGCAAAACAAAATTACGTTAATTATATAAAGAGGCCACAGAGAAATAATTGAATACATACGCGGAATGTCTCACGAAATCGACAAAATAAAGAGAAAATAAATAAGTTGAAACATATAGTATTTTTGACATATTACAAGACAGAAGAAACATAAAGGTTGTGAGTATATTGTTATTTATTACCAAATTACACAGCGACAAAATTTGACTGGGACTAATACGGAGTAAACAGACAATTTCGACAATCTGGATTAAAAGTTGTGTTGATACCCCAATTTTATAATCCCCAGTAAAGATACGTATCGGATCGTAACCATGCTAGTTGTAAGATATTATTTACAAAACCAAAATTTAAGTACACACACGAGTAAGGTATTTAAGTAATACACCTAAACAACGGAGCTACTAATTTGCAGCTTATTTCTAGTGCAAATCCATAAAAATCCGTAATTAAGAATATTATATTTTAAAACCGTCTTTACGTGATTATCTGTAATTAATGCATACGCTTTACGTATGTCGATAATTCATAAAAAATAATGCGTTAACTTTTGGTGCAGTCTGCTAGATAAAGGATTTACTAATTGGTTTCTACATTGTTTTCACTTAAATGATGACTCGCTACCACTTTTAGAGAACGTTTCACTACTTAAACGAGCCAACATGTGGATTCACATGGATTTTGAACCCACAATTCGCACTGTGTCATTTCGGAGTTGTCCGAAGCCCAAAGTTGTGTTCAAACTACTTATCTAGTAGATTGGTCGAGGTAATTGTGTTATATGACCCGCCACATCTGCAGACTGTAGAAAAAGGCAGATTTTACGGAGGTGTCAACAGGAATTTTTGGATTCAGATCAAGAAATCTGCGTAAAACGTAATAAAACAGAGTTGGATGCACAAGTCTATCGCACGGGGGAAGGTGCTTTGCAAAATTCCGCTTTAGTTACTGTTTCAATCTATTATTAATAGTAATTCTCGTCCTTAATTATAACGGAGTTATATTCGCAATAAACCGCGAAGATGGAAGACAAATGCAATTCAAGGCAAATTTTATAATACCTATAAAAGCTCACCCTATATGAGCACAATTATAGGAAAAGAAAAAGATTAACATAATAAAAGTAGATCAAACAAAGGATGGAAACGAGCAAGGCTCACAATAAAAAAAATCACAGAATGTGTCCTCGATACTAGGACCCACGCTTTCAAAATTTGGCCTAGAATTACAATTCAATTTAATTACAAAAGCCAATAAAGAAAAACTAAAATAAACAAAAAAAAATAGAAATGCATATAATATGTAAAATAAGACTGGAAAACAAACACAAAAACAAAAACAAAACAAACGTGGATTCGCAATAAGACAAGAATTCAATATCTAGGAAACCTCATAGCTACTTTAAATGAATCAGAAGGGAGGACGAGAGATGGACCAAAGATATATCTATCTGGACACAGAGAACAAGAAAAAGCTAACCCTAACAAAATCTGACGAAAGCCATTGGTGAGGCATATATCTAGATATGCAATACTAGATACTGGGAAGCGATGATGATAAATTAATAAGATGAGCCTTTTAAAATCAAGAAAAATTATTTTACACTGAAACACACTGAACCTCTAAAAATCATGCGAACAAGCTAAATTTTGCCGAAAATGTCAATTTTAGGACGCTAAAAAAAAGCAAAACAATTTACCACTTTTATCCCCGAGCTTTCCCCTAGAACCTCCCACATAAAGGGGGGAAAACGAAAAAATTCGATTTACGATAAGAATTTCTACGCCAGAAAAAAAATGTTTCAAATAAAAAATGTAGCTAAGATCATTTTCAACAAAAACGTAAATTAACATTTTTTAAAATAAAAAATATAGTAAATAAAATTTTTATCAGCTCGACGGTAAAAATCCAATATCTTGTAATCCAAGTGTCCTATCGACAAAAATCAAGAAGTATTTTAAAGGTAAAGAAAGGCATTTCTTTCGTATGCAAGTTTTGTATTTTGCCGCAAATGAACTCATTTTTTTAAAAGGTGTTAAATAAATAAACGTGGCGCGATTTTTGCCATTTTTTATAATTCCCGTGAGATCAATACAATGTATATCTTTCATTGACCGGCCACTATGAATTTTCAATAACTAAAACCTAATCCTCAAAATCTGTAGCATGAATGAAATTTTAGTTTTGAGTGTTTTTTTAACAAATGTGAGGTATTTGAAATATGCTTAAACACGTTGAATTTAAAGTTTCACATTACAAACTATTTAAAATGTTTAAAACTACTCTTTTTTACCTACACTAGTACGTTATTCAAAAGTACTTAACTTCTGCTATAAATTACACCTAAAACCGTCTTCTTACAGGTACTTGCCGTGACGTGCGATTGTTTGTAATCTAGAAGTTTAAATTCTGCATTTTTTATAGGCATACTTCAAATGCCTGATATTTGTAGGTATTTGTTTTACGAAAATCGTAAAAATTGCAAAATCCGCGCAAAGTTTCTTTAATGGACAACTTTATAGAAACTGACTCATTTGCGGCATGAGTCGCAAAATAAAATTTTATTTAACATTGATTTCGCGCGCGGAACTGACATTCAAAATCGCCGGTCGCTTTAAGCGTTGTTTCTGGGAGAACAGTTCATTCTACGGAAAAAGTGCTAATAAACATTTTTGTTCAAAATTATTTCAGCCACATTTTTTATTTCAAATATTTTTTATACTGCCTACAGTTCCCCATACGAGGGCGATTTTAGGGGGAAACCCGAGGACTAAAGTGGTAAACTACATTGCATCTTTTTTGGAGTCCCAAAATTGATATTCCCGGCAAAATTCAGCTTGTTCGTATAATTTTTGGAGGTCAAATCTTCGATGACTGGATTATTTATGATTTCTTTAAATGATTATGATTTTTGTATTTTGATGTTCTCTCAAGAGATTGTGCTGATCTTTACATATAAAGTTATAGTTTCCAGATATCTTTACGTTATCACTTTCTTATGTACCAGTAATTGTATAATAATTTCAATATCAATTTAATATACACCTTAAATCAGATGTGTTAATTTTATTTGTCTACCTGAACTAACAATGAAATTGCGACATTTTTTATGTTAACTTTTAATTAAAAACTTAAGTATTTATCACGTCAGGAATGAACATCGACGCAAAATCTGCATGCATTTATAAACAAGAACTAGTTTTACTACCGCGGAATAATTAAGTTGTTCACCAGATGTAACCTAAACTTTGTATTCCCGTCATTTGGTATGCAAGTTGACAAAAGCGTTTTTCCGTGAGAAATAATATGAAATTTGAAACGGCTAGGTAATTCTTGGAAATATTTTAATCTAAATTTTATACGTGACTGTACTACATTGTATATGGCCGAAAAAGCAAGGAGAACCAATGCGTTGACAATGTGTTTCGATTTAGAAGTCGATTTTAATAATATAGTTATTATTATATAATATAGATAATTCGCAGTAGATATCTGTTAGATCATTATTTACGACCCTTCCAGATATTTTACACCCAGACCTAATCGTTGTGTAGTTCGTAGATCAGATTATAAATAACTGTTTACATGCCGGGAGATGGTACTTATTAAGGGCACCAAAAGGTATATTTATCGACATAGATTTTTGTAGCTTATTTCCAAAATGTCTTAAATCCAAAATTTCAATAGTTCGATATTTTTATTTTATTAAAAACGTTACAAACTTCTTCATGTCTAGAATAAAGCTTTATGCACTAAAACAACTTACTTTCTATTTAAAAGTGGATTTGAAAATTGCATTTATTTTCAAACGTCTTATCTTCCTACTGGTTTTATTTGCAAGGCGTCTTAAATCCGCCTGGACAATTTTTGAGCAAATCATTGGTATTTACTCATTTGTTTTGCTTTTGGTCGATGAGTAGAGTAAGTGGTAAGCATGTGTATTACAAACGTGCTTTGTTTTTTTGGTGTGAATAATGGTAATGGCTAGAGTTGAAGAAGAAACACACGGGTCATACCGCGGAAAAAGGTTATGAACACCTGTATAGTGGGCGAAAAATATAAATAATTCACGTAACTACGCTAGTAATAGTACTTTGTATCACAACTTGATTGCTTTTTGTTCTTTGAATCCAACCATAAAGATTTTTTTGTGGTGAATGCAGTGCTTAAAACAAAAACTACATCGTTTTTCCAATGCTCGGTAAAGTGGCTTAAATGTTTAACATAACAATTAATACTACATTACACAAAACAGAAAAAAACATTACAGAAAACTGAAGAAGCTTTGTTATCAAGTGATTGCCGCATTATATTTGAAAAGTTTGGATATATGTTTGTTCTCCACGAGGACTGGTTTTATCGTGACTGGAAGCTATCGGTTAGGAGACACATAAAATTCAAAATAAACTTTAATAGAGTGTTTTGCAAGTCCAGCTAGTCAGATATTTACAAATATTTTCATACACTTTAAAAAGTGGAAGAAATGATCTTCTTTTAATCTAAACAGAGAGGCCTTAGGTCATTTAATTAAGGACGAGAAGTTGAAATATGTTAAATTACTTTTAAAAAAAGCTAGGTATTTTCAAATAGCATCCTGCAATATCATTTTGGTACAAAGTTTTATCAGCTAAAACAAGTAATGCTGTTGAAAGCTATATTTCTAGTGACGATGATTATTGAATAACTTTTAAAAGCTGTTTTTCTAACATTATTTATCGTAAAATACGAATAATTCCACAATTTTCATTCAATAAAGATATATAAGAATAAATCCACATTTAATTATTCAATATTTGAGTTTATTAATTCAAATTTACCCGATACTAATCATATTAAATACCTTGTTATTCCCAAAACGTCTTAAATCCAGGTCATATGATTTTAATTTTAGCACTTCCAAAGGCTTATGATTTTTGTACATATGTGTAAAGATTGGCAATATAATTTGTTAAACATGAGACCTCTTCCTAAAGTTGGATCTAAATTACTTTTCCTTTAAATAAAAATCTTTTATTTCTGAGTTTCATCAATTCGTGGATTTAAGACATTTTGGATATAAGCTTTTCAATTATACTATTAAGAAAATAAATGAAAAGAATTAAATGATTCTATATACAGGCTACAAAACATATAAATCCATCGACCCAGATAATGCAACGAGGGAAAGTGCCGTAATAATAAGAGAATCCATCAGTCATTACCAAGCGATAAAATTTCAGTCAAAATAATTCCAAGTTACAGCTGTTTATGTCGCAATGAAAAACTAGAATATAATTGTTAGAGCACTATAACTTCTAACTTCATATATTTTAAAAGACTATCAATTTTCTAAAAAACTATTTTTTAAAATTTTTTAAAAAAACTATATCAATTTCAAACTTACTTTCAGTATATTGAAAGTATCAATATACTTATTGGTCGAATGACTAAAACTAGATCACAGATAATTCTAGTAGACTTTTTATTGTTATAACACTGCTTTTCAATATATGATTGAAGAGGGGGGAATACAGAAAAAAGCTAGCCAAAGTTAGTCATAAAAAATGCGGACTGGATTAGCTATATAAAAGATCTAGAAATAATAACTATTACTATATCATTTTCTAAAGAGTCTTGATGAAGCATTAGAGAAACTTGCTACTGTATATCTAACTGGCTTCTATGGAAAACTGAATAAAGCACCAGTTATCACTACAAGAACCAGAGGAAACTGATAGGTAATTGCGCTGTATTTAGCAACAATCCCAGAATCTTGCAGATAAGATCAACTTGAATAATGCTAGTATTCAATATCTTAAACTAGAAATTAAACTTATAAAACAATATTCTTCACATGACTGCCTGAATCTTTAGATATTTGTTTACTGGGTGCGGTGACCTAAAATTTATTTTCTTTTATACAAATCATTATCTCTATCATAATCCCTAATCTTAAGCTTAAGAGTTGTAAAAGTTAATATATTATACAGTTAGCGCGTAAAGTAGGGAAATATAAAGATATATGTGACACTCCGTATAATGTAATAAAAAAATGTTGGTTATGTATATTAGCAAGCCCAACGATTTAAAATTTTATATTTTCGACGTTGCCAAATGTACAGTTTATGAGATATACGGATAATATGCGTATTTTTAAATAGGACCTCCCGTATATTTTATAATCGTCTATTACAGTTTTTATTGCCGATGCAGCACATATTCTGTTAATGACCAATAAGTGTGACCATTAATATGAAGAAATTAGTAAAACATTTTTATTACAATCGATATTAATATAAGGAAAAATAAAATGGAGCACTTGGTATTTGTTAAAGTTTAAAAAATTCCTTTCTGTTATGTATGAGTATCGGTTTCATTTCGTTAAATTAAATAGGTTTTATTGTCAGTACATACGTCGTGATTTACTGTCAGTAGATACGTGTGATAGTTTTTAAATATAGACTTAACAGCGATAAAAATCAGACTAAAATACATTTAACCGAGCGTCAAAAAACTGAAATTTAAGTACTAAAAGGATGTGGTGACACGTAATAATACAAAAAAAATTATGAAATTTGAGTACGTTTTTACTTTACATTATTTGCATGACACGAACACACGAAGAGGTATGTAAAATATTTTTAATAATACGTATAAAGACAATGCCCATAACACGTGGGACTGTATCTAAAATTATTCATAAAATTGAAGAAAGTGGACATGTACGAGATCTCCCAAAAACTGATCGCCCTGGTAGTCTAGAGGAAACAAAAACTGATATTTTTCTTTGTAGATTTTGGAAGATAATTATAAGGCTACTAGAATAATTGCAAACAAAATCACATCAATCAAACAACTGTTCATAAATATTAAAATGAGAGGTAAAATGGCATCGCTATAAAGCACACTTGGTACAGGAACTGTTGAAAATTGTCCTTTATAAATCGCACGGTTAATAAACAAAACTTCAGGTACTAGTAAGATGAAAACCCGCATTGGATGGTGGAGGCGCTTACGCAGTATCGACTAAAGATCAATGTGTGGACAGAAATTATTTGTAATACCATTATTGCACCTATTTTTGAGATAGAACCATACTAGATGAAGAATACTGGGTATTTTAAAAATTGGAGTTAAGTCCAAAATTGGCCAGACTTTCCTGTTGATATAAATCCTCCATCAATTTGGTTTCAGCGAGATGAAGCACATCCTGATTATCTTCTAAGGGTTTGTGAGATTCTCGACAATACATATCCAAATCGTTGGGTTAGAAGAAAAGGAACTATCGAATGGCCGACAATATCCCCGGATTTGACACTCCTAGATTATTTTTTAAGGGAATATTTTAAAAGCAAATTGTATATAAATAGGCAACACACTATCCAAGAATTAAAAGAAATAATTACAGAAGAGATTGCACTAATTTCTCCAGAAACGATTAGAAAAGTGTTAGATACATTTTTATTTAGAATGGATTTCTGTTTCCAACGGCAAGGTGGTCATATTGAACACCACCTTTAATTTTTTTCTTTAGATGCTTTTTGGTTATCCAGCAAAATTAATTACAAAATAAAAATATTTAGATAAAGCATTTTTAATATTATTTTATGTTAAATCATATAACACCGATACTACAAGGTAACATTCCCTGGTTCTTAATGTATGCTAATAAAGTAGTGTTAGTGATGAAGTAGAAGGAAGCGAGCGGTGTGTTGTATAACAGAATTCTATAAAACTACTATAAGACTACATATTATGTATAGAACTGAGAATGCTTGGATAGATCATTGGACTCACAAAAAAGGATAAAGTTGAGAACGAGTCTATTAATGGAAGTCTATGGGTGGCATCAATTAATGCCAAAATGAGAGAGTATAGATTCAGGATGGTTCGGGCATGGTTCTGTACTGTATTGTAAATAATTCAAACAATTTCACTTAGATAGTGCTTTAAACAGTCTTCATTTTCGTAGACAGTGCTTCAAACAGACTGCATTCTCGTATATAGGCTTTAGACAGTCAAATGAGATTTGATATTAAATAAATTTGTTTATGAATTTTAATGCACTACTGACAAAATAACTCCCGAGTAGATATTTGTTACCAAAGGGTTTTAACGTATTTTAGACTATTTTATTTTCATTAATATTGTGTTTTAAAGAAATCAGATAATCAGGCATTTAGAAGTTAAGTATATCAAGTACCTAACTACAAAGACGGAAAGATTATTCCACGGCCTGCTTTAATTACGTTTTTTGTTCAATCCAATTACGTTCAATCTCATAATTATATGTGGTGTGCTATTAGTATTTTAATAAATACTTCTCAATTACAGAAGTTAACAAATAACCTTCTAATATTCACTCTAATTTTTAAATTTTTGTTATATGTCCTATTATTATGCCGAAAACTGAAACCTCATAATAGTTCTTGTCATCCTGTTTTTACACAATATAATTTTTTTTTCAAGCGAATCTTCTATACTGGCGTTTTATTCCTTTTTTCTCTACAGCAAAATGCTGAGGGGAGCCTCACGGAACTAGCGCTACGAGAAGGTGTCACGTGTACAGTCGCGAAATAGCGGTCTTCAAATCGATTCACTACTCACCATCAATTCGTAATCATGTTATTAAAAAATTCCTTTCAAACTATTTTATTTTTAAACATATTTAGTTTATAAAATAATTAAATTTACCATCAAGTAATATTTATTTATATTTTATAATTAATTTAATATTTAGTCTGACTTTGACGGGTCTGTCAGAAGTAAAAAACGTTTACTTTGTTGATAAGTTAGCAGGTGGCTCTAGGAGCAAAGATAATAATTTATTAAATAATTTTGATATATTATTATTTTATCCAATTTTAAAAATATTATATATATATTTTAAAAATATGAAAAACATAGCAAGAAGCTTCGCACTAGTCTACTGTACTGCTTACAGTACCACCTTTTTTCTACAATAAAGTTCTTTTCAGGCGAATTCAATATATAAAAGGCAATGGTATGTATATGGACATAGAGTATAGTCCATGCTGTGCTAGTAAAAGTACAAAGCGAAGACTCGAAAAACAAGATCCAGATTTTATACCTGACAATTATGATGGGGTCAAATCAGCAAAGCAAGTTAAGTCGATTAAAAAACAAGATGAATGGGAAACGGGCCAAATTCCAAATAATGAATATACACAGAACCCTCGAAATCTGGGCGAATCAGTATCAACATCATGGAGTCATGATAAAGAAGATCAAACAAAGACTTCATTTTTAGGTAAATATTATTTATATTTAGTATGCTTTTCTAATTTTCTTTTTATCAAGTGTATCAAATTTGTATCAAATTATTTCATATGTGCTCCAGTCGTCAGAGCCGAAAATTCCACTGAACCTCTAAAAATCATACAAACAAACTGAATTTTGCCGAGAATTTTAGTTTTGGGACCCCAAAAAAGATGTAAAAAAGTTTACTTGTTTTACCTCCGGGCTTCACCCTGAAACCCCCTACGTAGGGGGTAAAAACGCAAAAAAATCAATTTTCAAGAATCTGTACGCCGCCGTAGAAAAAAAATGTTTTAAATGAAAAATGTAGCTACGATCATTTTAAACAAAAATGTGGTACTTTTTGTGTAGAATTAACCGTTCTCTCACAAACAACGATTGAAGCGGCCGTCGATTTTAAATGTCAGTTAAGCGCGCGAATTCAATGTTCAATAAAATCAGCTCGATGGTAAAAATTCGATATATTTGGATCCAAGTGTCCTATCCAGTGTCTTGTCCAATGATTATATCTAATCTGGGGTGAGATTTAGGGGATAAACCGAAATCAAATCTTAAATTATGTTTAATGTTAATTGACTGTCATTCGCTTCATTAAAAGATGATTTAAATCAACTAACCACTATAATTTATAACTTTACGATTTTTTTAAATGGGGGCAGTTTTCTTCCCTAAAAAATAAAAAGCAACCAACGAAAAAAGTGAAGTGGAGTCACGAAAAATTACAGAGTATCGCCGTATTTCATGTTCATTTACTGAATTAATTAAAGAAATCCAAAATCTAGAAGGTAATCACGATTTTTTTAACAAATATAAAAAGTTGAAAGAAGCTGAATGATTATATAATCTACTGGATTATCAATAGATCAACAAGAAAAAGTTATCCGTGATACAGAAGCTATATAAAAGGAATCTTGTAATTATATTCAAAAACTGTTTAAGGACGTTAGGGGTGAGCTGATAAACTTATCAGTAAGAACGATAGGGTAAGACAACCAGAGAGGAAAACCGGATTCGCCGTAAAATAATTGATAAGGTATCATGAACAGGTTAAGTAAGTCTAACTACTAAAACTATCTCTAGAAGAACATACAGTCAAAGATTCGTTAAATTCTACATTTTGGACACTACCTAAGACGAAAAAAGGTCCTAAATATTGTAGCGAATACCACAAAATCAGTGTCATGAGTTATGTTTTTAAAATATAAAGATTCCAAGATAATAGTAAAGAAGCAGGAGAACGAGCTCTAAACGAGGACTTATCTACACTAAGTAACTATTTTAAGAACTGGCGCTTACGTCCTAACACAAGCAAAACTGAAACCTGTCTCTTTCACCTATCGAATCAACTTGCGGGCGATACTCTCAATGTAACTCTAAATGACACAGCTATCAAACATAACAACAACCCCAAATATCTAGGCGTCACACTTGATAGAACACTCACCTTCAAAAGTCATCTTACAAACGCAGCCGGTAAACTAAGAACACGAAATAACTTAATATCAAAACTTGCTGGAACAACTTGGGGTGCTTCTGCAGATACTCTTCGGACCTCTGCTCTAGCTTTGGTTTTTTCAGTGGCAGAATATTGTGCACCAGTATGGCTAAATAGTGCACATACAAGCAAAATCGATGTCCAACTTAACCAAACCATGAGAATAATCACTGGAACAATAAAATCAACGCCAGTGAGATGGCTGCCTACTCTGAGCAATATTGCTCCACAAGATCTACGCCGTACAGCAGCATTAGTGAGAGAGTACTAGAAAATTGTAGCCAACGTACAATTACCAATACATCAAGATATCCCAGACATCTCAAAAGAGCACCAACGATTGAGATCTAGAAATCCTCCAATACGATCTGCCCGAAAAATTGGTAATTCCTATGATATACATAGGCAATGGACAACAAGATGGATGCCAACAGTAGAATCGAACTATATTAAGATATCCACCCCAACTCAGGTTTCATCGGATCAAATCTGCCCCGGTCCATTTGGGCAAGGCTTAATCGTATACGTACCGGACATGGTAAATGTGCTGATTCGCTGTTCAGGTGGGGTCGTGCAGAAAGTCCACAGTGCGATTGCGGAGAATCTAGACAGACCATAAGCCATTGTGTTTCAGACTGCTTGAATCGTGCCTACCGTGGAAACCTCCAGGACTTTGCGGAATGTTCCCCAGAAGCAATTGAATGGCTATGTAAATTGGACATTAATATTTAGTGTCATTCATTCTATTCATTCTATTTTTACTATTCTTAGTGTTTGAATAATATATATAATATATATGTGTATATTATTGTAATTGTATTTGTATATTTATCGTACTGTGAAAGTCCATACGCTAAATAAATAAAATAAATGTTTTTAAAATCATCCATGCGCGTATTTACAGCAAAGGAGAAGAAAAAATGGACAATACATAGTTTTTTCGGTTTTAGAATGGAATCGGCACAAGTAAGGCTTTGTTCAACATTCAAGTGTTCATAGGTAAGACTTTTCTTAACATTCAGGTATTTATATACGGTATTACGAAAACATCAAATGGCATCGTGGTATTTTTAAGCAAAAGTACCAATAGACAGACATGGTGCATTCTATTTCCTCTTTTCTTCAACTTGTAATAGGAAGAAATCTTCCAGCAAACAGAAAGACAACTCTTTACAGTACCGATATAAATAATATGATATAATACGAAGATGATACTGCAATTCTATAGAACAAAAAACAGACTTGCAAGAAGTGCGTCAAGTGTTTGGTAATAAGAAAACAAAGCAATGTGTATTCTGTAACGTAACAATAAACACAGAGGACGCGTTCAGTAGTACAAATAGTTAAGCTGAAAAACTTATGGTAATGGTATGAAACCATTCGAACAACTTTTTTCAGAAAGGTGGTACATAGTCCTGATGATTGCTAACTTTAGATAGAACACTATTCGTTAAGAAGAAGAAGCAGTTTCTTCTTATTATTCTTCCTCTTTATAAGCAATTCTGCTTGCTCATTGGTGGATTAATACCTCTATGGAATGTTGTCACTCCATCTTTTGCGCGGTTGTCCGATACTTTTTTTGCCGTTTGATGACTTATCTCTTAATAGTTTGACAACACGGGTCTCCTTGATTCTTTTATGTGGCTATTCCATTCTTTTTTTTTATTTTGTGTACATTCATTTATACATTCTACAATACATTTTCTTCTAATGTCTTCACTTCTCTTTCGATCTCTCAGCGTATTTCCTGTAATTCTTCTCGGTACTTTCAACTCTGCTACTGTTTCCAGTAGCCTTTGCGTTGTGGCTGGGTCTTGTTTCTGAGTCATATGTCATCATTGGTCTTACACTGGCTTTATAAATTCTTGACTTCATGTCAGTATTAATGTGTCTGTGTCGCCATATAGTGTTATTAAGGCATCCTGCCAGTCTATTTGCTTTTTGTACTTGATCTCTCACTTCTTTGTCCAGGTCTCCATAGCTAGACAGTGTATTTCCCAGGTATTTTATTTCCGTTACTTGTTCAATACTGATGCCATTAAGTTCTATTTTACATCTGGTTGGTTCTTTGTTGACTACTATTGTTTTAATTTTTTGAGATGAGATTGTGATATTAAATTCTTTTGCTCTTATGTTAAATCGGTGAACCAGTCTTTGCAGATTATCGTCATCTTGGACTATCAATATTGCGTAATATGCGTATTTTATATTTTTTGTTTCCCATTCTGTATCATCTTATTTTGTTAACGCTTTTGATGATTTCATCCATGATTAAAGTGAAGAGCATGGGACTCAATGAGCCCCCTAGATAAATTCTACTAATGTCTCATAGTTATAACTAAACAAAAACGATCTTGCGATTTTTAATAAACGATTTCTATTTACAAATGTGTTCTTACCAAAAGATCAAGGTATATTAGTAGTTTTCTTGAGTTTTATTACTGTCAAGCATTCTGTACGCGTTAAAGTGTACAATACTATTAGTTCTGGGCACTATATATAGGATGTTCCGAGAAATACTTAAACTATCATGCATTTAAAATATGGAATATACAGAGGAACGAAAAAGGATAAAGGTATATACGTAAAAAGATAAGTATGGTTCATTAAATTAATATATTTTTATATAGATCCTTAACTTACTTAGACCAATTTCAGAAAAAATTTCAAGAGTACTTGTTAATAAAATTAGTGACTTAAACATCTCCTTTAAAACCAAATATAACATCAAGTCCATCTTCAGCAAGACCAAAGACAAAGTTGACAAACTAAACAGAAGTGGTATTTACAAGCTGTCCTGTGGTGACTGTAATATGACTTATGTAGGTAGAACAATGAGAACTCTGAATCAAAGAATCAAAGAACACCTCAATAACCCAGAAAAATCAAACTTTGGATATCACATTAAATTTAATAATCATTCATTTTCTCCTTCTGAAAACAGTAAAATTTTACACAACATTCCCAATAAAAACTTTAGACTCATGAATCTCTTGGAAGATCTAGAGATATCCAAAGAAATGAAAATAAACCCTGATTGTTGCTTAAACACACAAATCAACCTCAATTGCAACTATAAACCTCTTTTTAAATTATTATGGGAGACTTTAGAGGAAGAAGGGTGACCTCATGCAATCTTGTTATATATTTTTCATACTTTTATATTTTTTAAACAAATTTTAAACTTTATTAAAATTTACAACAATTTGTAATCCATTTGACAGTTATTCTTAATTGAAACATGAAAATACATTCTTAAAAAAATTTTTTATGCAAAGTTCTTACAATTTTCCATCAAGACATACAATTCTTAATACACTTAAGTATCAGATAACGTAACATTAATACCATGTTTCTTCTTTATCCTGTTGTTGAACAATTTGAGCCCTTGTTTCTTAAGGATGGCTGTCAGATTGAACATACATTGACCTTGAGCAATGACTTGAGTGAATTTACAAACTAATGTGTACACATGTGAAACATGATGTGATGAACACATAAATTTAATTTATAAACTTAATTTTTAGAAAGTCTTTGATGACTATTAGTAATTCCAAACTACTAAATAATTTTGTAAGAATTTAAAAAAACAATCTCTATTTCCTATATATGACATTTGTCACCTGTCACGTTTGAAAAATCGTTTAAAAGGACCGATATTTGATTTCATTAGTTCTATTCAGTCTACGTCCTCACATCAATCAATGGTCGGGTTCTTAAACCCGTACCATGACAAAATTTTTTCAATTTTTTAACGTGTTTGTGAAGTCCAGTGTCGGCTTTTTATATGTTTTTTTATATGTTTTAAGAATTTCAACACCTACAAAATCATAATTTTGAAATTTAAGGAAATGAGATCTCTCCTTTGTAGTGGTATTTAAAAAATTGACGTAAGTTAAAAATTACAATCTTTACCAATTAGTACTTATAAGAACATTTTATTGTAGCATAGCTCTGATGATGGCTTTGTAAAGCCGAAAGCGCTCAGCTAGGAATTGCCTAAAATATACACACTTCAAAAATACTTTTTTGCATTTTCTTTGGACTTGTCATAAGTGTGTACAAAAAATATCAGTCTTTTTGATTGATTAATATATTTTTTTCCCAAAAAATTTTAATGCAGGCTTTTCTCGGTGTACATTTTTTTATTATATTAAATAGTTTATATGGGTATAATAAAACGAAACTGTATTATTTTATAGATGATTCTTTCAAAATATCGTTCCAGTTCTCAAGATGCAAGTCATCAAGACAGTAGGTAGACATTCAGGTCATATTCAAGACTTTTTAACTAAAACAAAAAGAACGATATCTCCTCTTGTAAAATTTTATCTGAATCACTGTTCTAGAACCATTATTTATATCTTGAATAAGTAGGATGTAATTAGAGAAAGTAATATGGTCGATTTTATCTGAAGGGTCTTGAATGTTGCTATTAAGACTAGTTTGTTTTGATTAAACAGCTCTTATACATAGAGGGTGGTGACTTTAATTAAATGAATTATATAAAAAATAACAACATTTTTATTGTAAAATTCCTGAGACACGTCGTTGTTTTTTGAAGTTTGCCACATTTTAAGATGATTTTGTATTTTACTCCTACAGGGGGATAAGAAGTAACACCCAACTTTTTTCTAATGAAATGCTGTAGGTCTTACGGCCGTCTAATGAAAAGACAATTTAACAAGATTACAGCGCACTAGCTGGTTTTCAGAATAAGAAAAGGGAAAAATCAGAGAAAATGTATAAAATACAGGGAACTTCTAAAAAGAATTTGGAATGTAAAGGATACCGAGAATGCAAATCATACTCACATAGACATATTTATGTGTTAAATTAAAAAAAAATAAAGAATTTTAAGAAATTTCAAGAATTTTAAAATGTTGATATTATCAAATTAAATAATTTAATGATTCAAAAGTTTGTTAAATACTGTAAAATAAGATTACAAATGTACTGTGATTTTAAGCTTATACACATTTAAAATATTCACACGCACCTTAACATGTAGGAAGTTAATTTCAAAATGTTGTCATTTTTACATTAATTTAAACAAAATGTCCTGCGACCGTTAGAACCCGAGTTACCCCTTTTTTTATTTATCGATTTTATTATTTCAAAAATTGAAGTCATAAATTCAAAGGCGCAATATGTCCGAATCTAATCGACAAAAAATTATGTTTTTTTTATTTGGGGTACCTTGTTGCATATATTATAAAAAATGCAATTAGTTAATTTGTGAATTGTTTATTTAACCAAGTATTTTGTTTAAACAATTTAAAATAAATATTTATTACGCAAAATGTAACATTTATCTTGTTATTATTAGTAGCGAAGGTTATGAAATAAGAGGTAACTTAAATATTTCTGTATTATAGTTATAAATAATATCTTTTAAGAATAAATTTTACAAACAATTAAATTTTTATTTAAACACAAATCTATACGTGTTAAGTTTTGTTAACTTATGCTTATTATTTTTACAATTACTTTTCTTGGCTCAAAACCATTACGAATATATTTTAGGTATATTTTAAACAAATTAAGCTAATCTCTGATCTGAAGTACAACTAATTTCTTATTTACTGTCCTCAATTCCTCAAAAACGAACATATTCTTTGTGTAAATATTTTTTCAGAACATACAGGTTTGTGTTTTTAATACGATAAATAAGGCTATATTATCTTTAAATTTATGGACATATTTTCAAGTTTTTCAGTTTCAGTTGAAGTTTTTTATTCACTTACAGATAGAAAATCAGGGAGTGTATTACCTATAGCCAAAACAGCCCCTTCTATTACTCCATCTACCATAAAACTTAACAAGGCGCCAAAGATTTTATTACAAAGAAAAACTGGAAATGTTAACATGTTTTTAAAGATACCCAAAAACATTGTTGTGAGGTCTGGTTCAGACGATTTATCTACAGTTCCAAAAACAGTTGCTTTAAAAACAACTTTTGCCGGCATTAAACCTAAAACAATTTCTACTCTATCTAAAATTCCATTGACACAATCTATTTCCACAAACATGATTTTAGCTCCTACTAAAATTTCAAGTCATTTAACTACAGTTCCAAAAACTGTTGTTTTAAAAAATACTCTTGCCATCACTAAACCTACTATTACTGTTACTAAGCCTACTATTACCACTATTACTGTTCCATCTAACAATCAAGGTGTTCCCTTACATTTTTCTACAGTACCAGTACTTACTCCTATAAGGAATTATCCGTGGATTCATGCTTACCATAACGCTATTAATGAAAATGATCCCGTTTTGAAATACACAAATCAACAACAAAATATTATAGAGCCTGATAAGACGGAGGTAAGTAAATTATGAGTTTTTTTTTAAATCTTTTATCTGTATATTTTGATCTTTATATTTTATAATCAGAGGACTTTTGAAACTAGAGCTTAAGATAAAAAAATACGAATTTGGTGTTTGTTTTTTGGTACTTCGAAGACTTCTTAGAAAAGATGAAAAGCTAAAAATAATTCTGTTGGCCTCCTAAGTCTATGTGCTTTGTATAAGTGTGCAGAAAATCAGGACAACGACTTGGCAAAACGCAAGCAGTTATATAATATTATAATATATATATATATAATATATATATAATATATAATATATATATATATATATATATATATATATATAATATATATATATATATATATATATGTATATATAACAGTAATTTTAATTAATTGCTAGGTTTACGATAAGGTTAGAATGTCATATTTTACAATTTCTAATTAGGGTTAATACAACATTAATAGTTATAGTTTGTTTAAAACATTAATATTTTTCAGGTAGTTAAACATATTGTAAATTTACAATGTGCTCCTAAGTCTGCTTTTATATTGTTAAGTAGTGAGAGTTTTTGTCTTTCACTGATATATTTAGGACACTCTATTAAGATATGTTCTACATTAATGTCGCAGTTACATAAGTCACAAATAGGGCGATTTGATTTGGAGATTAAGTAGCTATGTTAGTCTGCTATGACCTATACGTAATCGGGTTAGCTTATCAAACAGCTGGCGATTTAAATTTATCTCGCACTAAGATTCGGTTCAGGGCTTTACGATGTGTAGAGTCGATTGTGAAAGATTCCATTAGTTTTTCCATTAATTTGTCACTTTTTCTTCAATGAACGATTTGTAATCGGAAACAGACACTAAGTTCACTAACACTAAAAGGGCACTGTGTATTGCTTCCCTGGCATGAAAATATGTTTGTTCGTTTCCTTGAAGTCCAATCTATGATGGAAGCTTTATAAAGCGTACTTGCTGCCTCGCATTGTTTAACAAATGTAATTGTTCTTTTATTAAAATACCTATGGGATTACTTGCATATAACTGTTCTATCGTATGTAATGCACTAAGAGAGTCGGTAATTATGACAGAATTTGGAATTTTTTGGGCACTTATATATAAATGAACGCTTGCAAAATTGAGTATACGTAGTTCTCCAGAGTAAATATTGCAACTGGAAGATAATTTAAACTGTAATACAATGTTCGGAGTTATAACTGCCGATTCCACACCATCAATAGTTTTTGATGAATCTGTATAGATATCACAATGATCTGGAAAAGAACCAAGTATGTTGTACAATGATTGAATAATTGTTGCATGTGGGGTCTCAAGTTTTTGTATTTAGAAAGAGTTAGAATACATATTGCAGGAGGAAAGGTCCTGTGGGGAGTGTGACTGTATTTGTCTGATCAAAAAATTTTAGAAATTAAATATTATGGAGAGAGAAAGTCTGATTTTCTCGTAAAAGGGAGGGTTCAGCCTTTTTTATTTATATAAGTTTCTTTGCAACGTTCAGCGATAGTATGATGGAAAGTGTGATGCGATTTTATCGCACATATAGATGTTGGAGAGAATGAATGAGATGGAGCCGCCAAATTATATTTATAACCAAAGAATATATGGAGTGAGAAGGAGAGGCAGACACAGAGCACGATTTTTTGTATAGGTTAAGAAGATATAAATATAACAGTTTTTTAAATTAAATTTAGAAATTACTTGTTTCATATTTTCATTACTAGAGCAATTTACTTTCGTACTTCTTATGCAGTGCAGTTGAGTGGACCATTGGCTGTCGAGTGTCTAGCGATAATCCAAAACACATACAAATTCGTGAACTAGCTATACAAATTTAATTATCTCTATCATTTAATAAAGTTTAATTTTTTCTTGAAATATTTAAGACCATTTTTAAAATAATAATTTAAATTTCTAGGATGTAAGAATTTCTGAGATGGAACACAATAATAAACAATCGTTGCTCATTACTGCATTGGCTAATTCGACGTATGGTTCATCCCTATTAACTATAATGCTAAACCAAACAAGGGTAGAGAAAGATGGCGAAAAGATGTATAGAGCGTTGTATACTTGTCTGCAGACATTCATAAACTCTTTGACACTTATCGAAAGAAGGATGAAGACAAAGTACGGTAGTCCCCTTTTTTCTTATTTTCCCTCACATAGTTTCTACCATATCCTAAAATTTGAACATATAATAGATATATCTGCTATATTCGAGTTTTCAAATTCATATGTTTCACGTTACACAAATACAGAAAATATGCTAATTTAAATAACCTAATACTCTCAACCACATTGAATTCTTTTGGAAAAAATGTTACTAAAATATTTACAGATGGGTCCAAATGTGAGAATGGAACAGGTTCAGCATTTTTTTTGAGACATCAACCATGTCGAAAAATTTAGACTAGCAGATACACTCTCTATTTACAGTGCTGAGTATATCGCGATAAAAAAAGCCTACTATGGTGCACACGAAATCCAGTTCAAACGGTTTCTATTATGTCAGATTCAAAGTCCGTTCTGCAAGCAATTAAAGGATCTCCAATAAATATTTATAATCAAGAATTAGTTTGTGAAATAAAAAACCTATTATACTAAGTAAATCAACAAAATACGAAAATAATTCTCATTTGGGTAAAGGGTCACAGCAGTATTATAGGTAACGAAAGGGTGGATTGTGAAGCAAAAGAAGCTTGTGAATCAGATAAATTTGTAGAAATTTTTTCTTATACCGACTTAACTACTAAATTAAAAAAGGCTATTAAAGTCAGATGGTCAGAAGCTTACAATAATTTTGCAAGACATCGAAAAATATTTATTTCCAGCTTTACCCACAGCTTCCAAATAGAATACCGAGCATAACTTTTGATTATATAAAAAGATATACTTCAACAGTAACACGCTTAAAATTGAATCATGGCCGTTTTCCAGCGCACCTTCATAAATTAGGGATACTAAACTCCCCTTTATGTGACTGTGACAACATGCCCATAGGTGATGTTAACCACATATTTCTGGAGTGTAAAAGTGACTATAGAATTGTCTAATATAATACAACACTCCACTCCCTCTCAACATTGGTTCTCTGTTACCAAGCCATAATAAATGCGTTTTAGAAGCAATAATAAATTACGTTAAAGAAACTAAAATCGATATTTAACCTTATAAGCACCTAATATCTACGTATATGTGAATGAATAAAAATGAATCCTGTGGCTAATAGACTATGTCTAAGGCCATCCGTTTCCTCTACACACACACGTTACACAAAATCGATGATGAAAATATTTATTTTAGTCTAAATTTTTCTTCTACTTTTTTTTATTTTTAGCAATTTAAATATATATATATATATAATATATATATATATATATATATATATATATATATATATATATATATATATATAAGCGCTGACAAAGTTAAATGCTGCTTTTTTGTTTTAGGCATTAAAATTCCGTTTCCCGCATTTAACACGTTTATAGTTGTATAGTGTGTTTAAAATAACGTGAACAAAGGATTGAAAATGTGTATTTTTTCTTTTTTGACTTTTCTTGTTGTAGTTCCGTTCATATGTATTAATTTAAAATAAATTTAATTTAACAACCACCATAAGAAAGCCTTTCATTAGACTTACATTCTTTGCTATGCAATAGTATACATACTACCTTTGAAGATGTTTCTAGTCTCTAATGTGTAATTTGTGCATTTTTGAAAGCTTTAGCAACAGTGGTCAAAATAGGCGGCGGTTAATTAAGAATACCAAAAATAAATCTTACGCATATTCGTTAGAAAAAAGTAGAACTTGAAGGTACTAATAAGGTACAATATAAAAAAGATTAACTAAAGACTTATAGCTTTGTAGTATAGTTTTTAGTTGTCAATATTGCATAAAATTTACCACTATGGTCTGTTTTTAAACCAGGAGGAGTAATTCAAATTTTCCGCGCCATAATGCTTGTTTGTAATTGGTCTAATCGCAGGCAAGTTTACCCCACTAAATTATGACATATTGACACTAATGACATTTGTGAAATTTTAAAATTCAAAATTTATATCGACGATTTTTTTCATTTTCTGAGTTATTCTTTTGATTTTTTAGATTTTTCGTTTGCATTTATATAAAAAACAGTTCTTTTCAGAACTATTTAGTGACATATTAGTGTTATTAAGATTACAATATGGATTCAATGCCAAGCTCTAGTGTTAATTATTCTTCTCCACCTAAAAAACGCAGAGTAGATTTGGGTCATTTATCTTCAAATGAGAAGCAATGCATTATAAACATGTATAAACAAATCAAAATTGATAATTCTGAATTAAAAATAACAGCTACGGTAGCAAAAATTAAACAGGCAACAGGTTAGTTTTACAGAATACTTATTGTTAAAATCAAGACTTACTAAAGTAATGTGTTAATTTTAGGTGTTGCGAATTCAACTATTTACCGCACAATAAAAGAGTATAAGCAGACTGGAACACTAAGATGTCCTAAAAATATTGGCGGTCGACCTTCCATCCTTGCAACATATGATGAAAAAGTTAAATCATCCGTACGCCAGATAGTACATAGCTTCTTTTTTAAGAATGAAATGCCTACATTAAATAAAATTTTAAGTGCAGTAAACAACCGCCCAGATCTTCCCAATATGTGTCGTTCATTATTATATAAATTCTTGAAGCAAATCAATTTTAAGTAAGTAAATATAGGTTAGTCAAAATTATATAGTAAACATAACGTGCAACCCAAAAATATATTATGTCTGAATTAGGAAATTAATTAGAAGATAAAAAGCTTTAAAAATTACTGAAAATATCGATTTGTTTTCTATTTTCTTTGCTTAAAACTTTAAAACCATTCATTTTGGAGCAAAGTCGTACAAAAATAAAATAAAGATAATTATTTCCTATTATACGAATAGAGGTTAAAAATGTCTTAATTTATTACCCTTGATGCAAAATAGCAATAAATACCATTAATCATTTCCTTCAATCCATTAATCCTAAATGCTTTAATGCTGTTATAAATAAATTAACAAAATATAACAACTTATTTTTTTCTATGTTGTAGACCCTAAATGCAACTTGTCTTATTTGAAAGCTGTATAAATTAGTTAAACATTATTTGTTTTATTAAATAATCTTTTAAATGGTCTCTAAATATTTCTATTTGTAACATTAAAAGGTGCACATGTGGTAAGTTTTTCTAAAAAAAATTCTACAACGTAGTAAGAAATACCTATGTGGTTTTATTTTGTTATAAATAAATTTATTTATTACAACAAAACTAAAGCCTTTTTGGCATTTAGAAGTGCGAAGTTAGGTAGATGTACGTTAGTTAGAAATTTTTTTTTATTTATTGTAATAAAATAAAACATATTTGGAACTTGATAATGCGCTATTTAGCTGGCTCTACTCAAGTTACTTCGGATTAAAAAAAAATGAAGAAAATTGCTCCATTTAAAGCTGAGAAAATGCATTTTTTTTATGTATACCGATTTTGAACTTTGAAATTAAACTTACTTCAACCTATTTTCTTTTTAAATTTTTGGTACTTTTATACCAAATTATCGCTCAATACCGATTGTTTTTGTTGTGTACTGTGTATTTAGTGTAGAATAAAATATATATTACTTGAAAACTACTTTATTTTAATATATATGTACAATACTAAAAACTATTATTCTTAACCTTCTGCTATGCGGTTCTCTCCTTTTCTTTTCTTTTACAATCTGTAAGTAATACAAACTTAAATATGTCTATACATCAACATTTTCTCCCTTAACAACGATATTTTTACAAATTCATTTTTACAATAGGTTTACATATTCTTGAAGTACTACGTAAGGTAGGTGTAACTTTGGTATCAGAAATTGTCTAATAGATTTGTCAAATAAATTTTTATATTTTGTAAACAATTGTTGTAACTCCTTTTCTGCAATTGAGACAGTGTTCACATTATGTAAATTTATATCTAATAAATGTATCCACTCTCTCCCAAGCAATGGGGGGCCTTTACCATCAACTATATATAATTTCAAGGATTTAGTTCTAATCTGGTGCTCAACTGTCACCAAAGCCATACCTAAAACATGTAATTCATTTTTAAAGTAAGTAGTTAACTTTGTATTAGTATTTTGTAATTGTAATTCAGTAAAATTCTCATTAAATACATTCTAAAACCATACCTAAAACATGTAATTCAATTTTAAAGTAAGTAGTTAACTTTGTATTAGTATTTTGTAATTGTAATTCGGTAAAATTCTCATTAAATTCATTTTTGTTAATAATATTTACTACAGCAACTTTTTTTTTTTTTTTATAATTATGTTTATTTACAATCTACATCAAAAAAAGAGTATTAAGTAAATGTGATTACAGGTTTTGCGCGTGAAGGGGAGACATCCAATGATGTCTTCTTCAGAACTAAACCAAAGTAGAATAAGGTGAGACATCATTGGATGTCTCCCCTTCACGCGCAAAACTACAGCAACTGAGTAAACAAATTTATCTTTTGTCCTCTTTTCTTACAAAAATTACATACCAATTTTTTTTTACATTGAGTGGCTAAATGAGAAGCATCTCCACAACGATAACATACCTGTTAGTGTCTGAACTAGAATGTAATATTTGTATTTGTGTAATATTATAAAGTTTTAAATATTTTGAGCAATGAAATCTAGATTTATTAGATTGTAAAAAATTTATTGAATTTATTGCTGTCTTCTGTAATGCTAGTAAGAATTCTTGCACTGATTCTCCCTCGGCTTGCTTTCTGGTTTGAAACCTGTAAATTTCAGCAACTTCCAAAGGGACAGGATTGTAAAAATTGTCCATTAGTGTATTAACTTCATTGTATGTTTTGTCACATATTATATCATAGACTTCAGGACACATATAATGTAATAGCAAGTAATAAATAAGATCATTTCATATTTTGATCTATTTCAAACACTTTAAAAGATCCTTCTAGGAGTTTCACCCATCGTGACCATTTTGTAACTGATTCATTAAAAGATTTCACTACAGTTGACCACAGAATATTCCACTGTAAATGTAGAAGTAGAATGAATTTGTAATGTACTGGCAGTTGCAAAAGTAAAAATTTATTAATCCTCGTCGAGAATTGTTGTGTATTGTGTATGTAGTATAGAATGAAATATATATTACATGAAACTACTTTATTTTAATATGTATGTAAGTACAATACCATACAATACAATACATTTATACTGTGACAATACTAAAAACTACGAATCTTAACCTTAATCTTCTGCCATCGCCAATGGGCCATCATTGCATTTTTTGCATTGCCCTGTGCCATCAGGCGGTTGGGGTTCTCTTCTTCTTTTATTTTCTCTTATTCTCTTACCATCTGTAATACAAACTTAAATATATGCAACAAACATTATTTTTATTATTATAATATGTAAAGGCCGTATGACACTATGCATTTGCTTGTATCATTTCTTATATCGTTTCTGATATAGAAAGTTATTTATGTTTTCTTGTATCGTTTCTTGCACGTACATTTTTGCCCTGTATGACACTATGCAAGTTGTTTTACCAGAAATTGTATGTGATTTGGCAC
The DNA here is from genome assembly GCA_918026665.1 of Diabrotica balteata. Taxonomy (NCBI): domain Eukaryota; kingdom Metazoa; phylum Arthropoda; class Insecta; order Coleoptera; family Chrysomelidae; genus Diabrotica; species Diabrotica balteata. The sequence continues at coordinate 100,604,100 of OU898278.1, forward strand.
ATGATTGGTCGAAATTTTGACTGGCTACTGATGTTCTAATCTTGGTTATTGTTGGTGGGCACTTTTCTCTGATGTCTGCTTGGTCTAATTGTATATCAAAGTTCTCCTCCAGGCCTCCAGCCGCCAATATGACAGAAGTTTTACGTTTTTGCGGCTTTGCGCACAAATTGGCGCATTTCTTGTACAAGAAAATGCAGCGGACACAAATTCTTGTATCGTTTCTGATATAAAAAACTATACGCTTGTATGACACTATCCATTTTTTTGTTATATCAGAAACGATATAAGAAATGATACAAGAAAATGCATAGTGTCATACGGCCTTTATGAGTGTTTTGAACATACGAAAAACGAAAAAATGTATAGAGAAAGAGAATCGAAAAATAAAGTAATGGTTCAAAAAGTACCATACTAGTGTTTATAGCTTCGTCGCAAATACCGGTTGTATCTCAGGAACTTCTCCTCGCAATTCAACTTTTTTTCTTTTACAAGAAGCGTTTTACCGAGTCTGTTCCAGTATCGTTTTTTTAATATTCTATTTGTTAATAAGCCAAAAAATTGTTTATAACTTTAAAACATTGCTGAGACTGCCTAAATAATATGATTTCAATTCTGTAAAGTGTATTTGATCGGTAGAGTGCATCTTTATATTTAAAAAAAATTGCAAACATCTAAATGGTCTAATGTTCATTCTAAAAGTTTTTAAAAAATTTCAAATTTGGTGGACGGTTTAAATAGATTATAAACATTTTCTAAACCAATTACGAAGGACCTAATTACAACCTAAATGGTTGGAAGACATTTTTAACTATTTGTATATCATAGGAAATTTAATTATCTTTGTTTTATTTATGTACGACTTTTCACCAAAATTAATAGTTTTAAAGTTATGAGCAAAGAAAGTAGAAAAAAATCGACATTTTTAGTAATTTTTAAATATGTTAATGTTTTTATTAATGTTATGGGCATATTTGAGAGGGAGCATAAGTCAATTATTATTGATAAGTTATTACCTAACTTTTTCTGCAAAAATCCGAATGCCACATGCCACCTCTCATATCCAAAAATAGATATTTTTCACAGATCCGCCCTGGTCTAAATGTAACATTTTATTATTTTGTAGGTACTTGAAGAGAAGTCGAACAAGTATTCTCATTGAACGTGATGATGTTATCAGATGGAGACGTAATTACCTAACTTCTATAAAAAGGTACAGAAGTGAAGGTAGGTCCATTTATTACCTTGACGAAACATGGGTAAATGAAGGTCACACCAAAGACAAAGTGTGGGTAGACTGTGCCATAAAAAACCCTAGACAGGCATTCATTGAGGGGCTGTCTACTGGTTTGAAAAACCCATCGGGGAAAGGAAAACGCCTCATAGTTTTACATATTGGATCAGAGTTAGGATTTGTTAATGAAGGGGTTTTACTTTTTGAGGGAAGAAAGACCGAAGATTACCATGAGGAAATGAATGCATCTGTTTTTGAAAATTGGTTTAATAATATCTTGCAAAAATTACCAAAAAACGCTATCATTGTAATGGATAATGCATCATATCACAGCCGAAAAGTAGAAAAAATTCCGACAACATCATCAACAAAGAAATATATGCAAGAATGGTTACAAATAAAAAACATTCCTTTTGATATGGAGATGGTTAGGTCAGAACTTTTACATCTGGTACGTGTGAATAAAGATAAGTATAATATGTATGTAACTGATGAGATGGCTAAAACAAATGGTCAAATTGTACTGCGGCTGCCTCCATATCATTGCGAGTTAAATCCCATTGAGAAAATTTGGGCCCAGGTGAAAAATGAAGTGGCACTTAAAAACACGACATTCAAACTTAAAGAAGTAAAAAATCTGCTTCTACAAGCTCTCGAGAATGTAACCACAACACATTGGCAAAATTGTGTAAATCACATTCTCAAAGTGGAGGAAAAAATGTGTAAATTAGATAACATTATGGATAGTGTAATAGAGCCATTAATAATTCCAATTGGCAATGATGACAGTAACACAAGTTCTTCAGAAGATGAATAAATTCTATCACTTGTATCTTCAAAGTAATTTCCTTTTCTATATGTCTATTTTCATTTCATCTATCTTATTCATTGTCCAAGTGTTACAAGCATACAATGCCAATGGTCATGTGACTTCAACATTATACCATTACACTACTTCCTTCTTTATCAATTATTGTCACTCACCAAATATTTGAATTTGCTATATTCTGTTCTCCTTAGGTCGAATAAAAATAAATATCACAGTTCAGATAATATCATATCGTGTTTATGATCGTCATATGAATCTGAAATTGGTTGTTTGGTACAATGATAATTGGTTTCTAATAAGCATTAGTCAACTAAGAAACCTAAGTTCCCTAACTTTTCTTCCTCCTTTTTAAATGCTGTATGTGTACCTACATAGTTTCCGATTTTCTGCAGTGACTTTCGATAAAGCTTCCTCAACATTCTTTTCACATCAACTAATTTGACTGTATGCAGTTTGTTTCTCGCTACGTCTTGATACAACAGTTTTTTCTTCAATAACGGTTGCTTTTCGCTATGTCACCCTTTACATGTGCTCATACTATCTCTATAGGGTTAGTAATTATATGGGGATAAACGAAGTACAGTTATTCTGCCATTTTTAGCTTTTTCATTGATTACATATTTTTTATACTTTTGTTTGTGTTATTGAACATTAATTCATGAGTTCTTTTTTAACGATCATTTTATCAAATGTGATTTTTTTTTCTTTTAACTAATTAAGTAAATAATGCCTTTATAAAGCCAAAGTTGGTAGTTTTTCAATTAAACAACAATGGTAATTAACATTATCCATTACTATGACAGAATTTTGCGGTATGTTACTAACCGTCTATCATAAAATATTCTTCAAATACATACCTCTATTCTCATGATAATCTTTTGTGGTTCTTGAAGTACATTCTAAAAAACCACCATATACAAAGCCAGTTTCAGATCCAATATGAATAATTATTAGTCTACGTTTTCCAATAGGTGGGTTCAAACCAAAGGAATAACCTTCCATAAAAGTCTATAATTGCAAGAAAATTCAGGTTTTTGTTTACGTTACTAATTAGAATGTTTTGTTGAGAATGCAAAAAGAAAAATACCTGCTAACCACAATAGAATACCTCGGTGACATCATGAGGAACAGCGAAAGATATTAACTACTGCAACTAATCTTGCTTGGAAAAGTGGAAGGAAAACATGGACCAGGAAGGCGAAGGATTTTCTGGCTGAAAAATCTACGTACACGGTTCAACACAACAACCACACAAACATTTTCAAAACAGCAGTTCGCAAAATAGAGATTGCCATGATGGATAAAGTAGTTTTGATTATTATTATATATTGATATTATTTAGTATTAAAATTACTTACAGATTTTGTCCAATAAGTCACAATTTAATACACTTTTATTATTAACTGGATATAACTAAAAACGCAAGCACTAGGTGCGATTAGACTGGTAATTAAATCGAAGATTCAAATTGTTTAACTATTATATATTTTGTTTATATATATATATATATATATATATATATATATATATATATATATATATAGATTTTAAAATGCTTTATATGTAACAGACTAAATTTTATAGATAAAATTAACATTAGTAAGTAATTTTCTTGCTTCCCTTTTTAAATCCCCAAACAACTTCAGTTTTTTCTTGTCAAGAGAACTATGTCATCTACATAAATAGTATATGTATTGCTGTTTACATGTGTAATTAATTTTATATTTGGTAAAGAAAGGTTTATTAAATAAACACTTTAAAAGGAGGAAAACTCATAGTCATTTATTTTAAAATTGAATATTAAAAAAATATATTTAGCAATAAAATGAAAAAGAATAGATATATCTAACATTTTACAAGGATTCAATAATATAATCTCAGAATAAACAAATTCTAGTTGAATATAGGTAAGTATAAGAGAAAGACAGAAGATTACTATATAAATTCAAAATATATTTAGTGAAAGTCCAATAATACAGTAGCAGTAGAGAAGTAGATAAAATAAACAATAAATTGGAATCTGGGTAAATAGCATCTAACATAGCAATACCAACAATTCATACCCAATTCATCATCACCAATCATTTAGGGCCCAGTCAAACAACCAAGATGAGATATTACAAAAAAAAAAAGTAAATTCCAATTGCACAAAACCTTAATACATCCAGTATTTACATATAGATCTGAAATCTGGTTACTTTAGAAAGAACAATCTTGACACATATACAAAGGAGAAAAATAAAAAAGGCAGATTGAGAAGATATAATTTTCAACTATACAGGGCATACCAGGATCTATATCCCATTATGACCTAGTGTTAATTTTATGTAACACTTGCAGATGTACTTAGTCAGCTTTACATGAAGTTTCATTTTGACTACAATCACATACATGACAGTGTAAAGCATTCAAAACAAACGTAAGGAAGCCTTCCGTGCAAAGCCATACTGACAGTTGTTTTAAGTTAGTGAATAACTGCAGTCTAAACTAAATATAATTTGGAAAGTATCATAGAGCATAACATTCGATTCAAGTAAATGCTGCAAAACCCCCCTTATTAGAGATTATTTTTACAAGAATACTGTTAAATAGTGCTTTTCTGTTGTAGTCTATAAAAATAGTTAGTTAGTTACTTTGTCTATGTTTGATATAAACAGCTTGGAATAATTGTAAATTTACTTATATGTAACTTTACGCTCTTTCAAGTATGTTTTCAACTTTTCATTAATATAAACATAGTTAACTTTTTGAAATTAATTAATTAATTTATTTATTTGGCTACAAGCAATTGCCTAATTTAAATACAATAGGATAATACAAAAATATAAAATCCTAATTACTCACATACATAGCATAAAATAAAAATTAAAACTAACATAGACAAAAAGGAAACACAAAAAGAAACTAAAACTAGGTCACAATAATTTAAAATCAATCAAAATAATTTACACAGCTAGTGGCATCAAATAATTATATGCAAGATATTAATTGCACTTAAAAAGTAGGTTCTTTGATTTTCAAAGCAATCCAACCTATCTGTATACTTATTCATTTGCAAACCTAGCCAGAACTAGATAGATAAGAATTATATCCATAGTTAGTTCGATGATGTGTAATTAGGTTAATAGCCTGGCTTGCCTAGATGCACATGTAGATTAATTTTTCCTTGTTGTGGACTGAAACTATGGGAGTGCAATAGATTATACAGCTTAGATCTTTGTGCATGCGTCTGACCTGAAGAGTTATGATGTTGGGAGAACTTTCAATGTCAGGGTGATTGATTTGATTAACTGTACGGTGATTCTTAAATGAGATAAATCATGGATCATGGTATTTTGGAAGCCGGAGACAGAATCAATTCTGTCTCCGGCTTCTATACAACATGTAGCTTCTCCTCATAAATTTTAAAGTGTTTGTTTGTCTTAGTGTATTGTATTTTGTATTGTTATGTCCAAATTTTACATTTATGACATTCTACTATGTCGGATAGGCCACAACTGACGAAATGCCCCTGAAGATGATCTATTGATTGAAAGTACTTGGGCAAGATTAAATTAATCACCGTGTTCGATAGTTGCCTTGTATACCCTCAAAATTTAGTATGATATTCAGTATTCTCATTCCCATGCAAAAAAAATTGTTAAATAAAATGTCTCCTACAATTTAGCCATTGTTACACATCATTAACATTTCTATTTACCAACACATCAACATTTTCTACAAAATCATCACCATCATTTTTTTTCCTAAAACCTAGATTGTAAGGTACTGCTGTAGCACATATTATTGCAAGAGATGTATTTAATTTGGATTGTAGACCTTGTTGAAAACAAGGAAATTGTCTTTTTCAGGTTCCAAAATAGCTTTTCTACAATACAATACTTCTTGTTCTTATATGTGCACTATTGTTTCTATTTTATGGATCATTACCTAAATATATATATATATATATATATATATATATATATATATATATATATATATATATATAACAACAAACAACTATTGAATGTATTTTACCATGTTTTAAATAATTGTAGCTTTCATCTGATGATGCCAATGAAAATTGGCGAAATATAATGAACTGTTGAACCGAGCGCACTTGGCTTTTAATCTATGGCTGTATACCCAATTAACCTTAACTCCCTTGAGTTGTATTCAGTATATAAGAAAGTTTTTAAATTAAGTTCGACAACGATATCCATAATATCTCGTCTATCAGCAGAAAGAGCTACAATTCATTTAATAAAGCCTGAATAATGAACATAAGTCTATACCTGTAAACTTGAAAAATGGGCAATCCCATAAAAACTGGTTATATTCTTATAAAGTAGCATACAATATTTGTTGTTAAGTTATAGCGCTGAAGAAATATTGTAAAATTCGATTGAATTTTAGATATAATTTTATCACGAATATATCACTTTCGTATACGTTCTTCTACAATGTGATAAATAAACTCTAAAAATTCTTCAACTTCTTCATAACAGTCCAACATTTTTTTATTGTAATTAGAAAAACTAAATAATATATATTGGAAATGAACTAAAAAAAAATATTATTCAAACATAAACAAACAAAGTTAGGTTAGAATCGACGTATGAGGGTGTCCGATACTGATTACTGGATTACCGCAAGGCCGAGATAATCGACAAAAAAAGAAGATGTATTTGGTGACTTTTCTAGTAACTTTCTTGGGTGTGAATCTGGCTTTTTGGTTTACTCCTCCTGGTTTAAAAACAGAGTATAGTAGTAAAATATAGCATTTCATTAATTAGGTTGGTTTTATGTTGGTTGGTAAATGTAACAAAAATATTCGAAAACCTGGTTAAAACACACAACTTTTAGAAAAAAAAAGGTAAGCCAAGATAGCCCCTTTAACAAAATCACTGTTATTATTTATTTAAAATATTATATACAGTTATAAACAGTATTAAATTGTTATTTATAAACAATTTTTCCTAATGCTCTTATTTAATTTGAACAAATCAGTTTTTTATTGTTAAAAAAATATTTTAGGAACAAAAAATCGTATATTTATATGAGGGGTATAGAAGCAAAACCCGCCAAGTCACATTTTTGTGAAATCTGCGTTTGATACGAGAATTTGTTCTTTATATGTATATACACCAGTTCAAACATAATTTAAAAGGAAACTCCACCTTAAATCCGAGTAATTTAAATGAGAAATACTAAACAATTTAGTTGCAAAAACCGCTAAGTCCGGCCTTGCTAATGGCGAAATGTTTGAGCTGACACGTGACGTAGCCGTTCCCGCGAAATGGCATGTGGCAGCTTCTAACCGTATAATGTTTTTAGTGTTGTTTGGATATTATTCAAAGTAGGTTTACGTAAATTTTCTTTTGTTTTGTTGTAATGGATAACGATAATATTGGTATCTCTACAGAAAAACGACTCCAGAATGTAGCCGGTAAAGATTCGTACAGCGTGATAAACACAAAAGGGTAGTCGCTATGAAAAATAAGTAAGCATAGAGAGCTAGGTAATGTTTCAGTGCATCGAACTAATCAAATTTTTTGTTTTAGATATTCGGCTAAAGGTTTGCCTGAAAAACCAAGATGTGTTCATAAAAATAAGTTCTTGAAGTGCAATTTATTAACTATGAGGGATCTGCAATTTGTTCATGAGAGATTTTATGAAATTTCATCAAAACTTAAACAATATGCTTTCATATTAAAATGTTGTGAGGCTAAAACACCGCAGAGAAGAAGGAGACGAGCAGAGAGAGTAGTGGGCAGCACAATTTCTCAAAAACAGGTATCAATAAATTATATATTATCAAAGCAAAGTGGCGAATGGATTAGTGTATGCAGAAGAGCCTTTATAGAGAAAAAATATAGAATTCAGGTTTTGGTAAAGAGGTTTTTTTAAGGGATTAACTTCATCAGAAAAACGAGGGGGTGACCGCGTTCTAGAAAAAAAATGATCAAACAAAAGTAAGCTATGAGTAATTTTATTGAGAGTTTTAAATGTCTGGAATCTCAGTACTGCAGGAGTCAAATCAGGAAAAGAACTTTATCATATGATCTTAATATAAGAAACTCTTTAAACTGTACATCACATCAGTGGATAGCTCTCTTATGGTTAAGGAACATTATTGTTGTTCATATTTTGCAACTCACTATACTATAGGTTTTGGAACACCTATTACAGACGCATGATCTCTTTACTTAAGATATAAGGAAGAGATAAGGAAAGAAAAAGATGAGGAGCAAAAAAAAAGAACTTAATGTTTTACAGGAATTTCATAAACTTAAAGCGAAAGCATTTTACAAAATTCTTAAAACTAACAGCAGCGAGAGAAAATTTTTTCAATGGATTGTCAAAAAAACTTAGCTCTTCCGAAGTTACCCGATCAGAGAGCTTACTTCTCTTCCCAAGATAATCTTTACAATTTTTCAGTTGTAAATGGTACTTCTAATATGAAACTTAAAGCTATGGTTTGTTAGAACAGTAAGCGATGCATAACTCACAGTCATTCGAACGCTGCGTACGTTCGTCAAAAACAAAGGAATGGTTCCCTATGATAACGGTTTGTTGGGTGCTGCTTAGTTGCGCGCACTGCAGAGCGATAGCAGTTTACGTCGACGGTGTGCTCTGGAATCAATTGCGATTTGCTTTGGACGCAAACGTTCAGCTGAGCTCACAGCGTACACATCTATACCGAAATTACAATTGTATTTTTATATTGTTATATAGTCTACTAAATTTTCTTCCGAGGAAGATAAAAGACTAGTGAATCTAGTACAAATTGTAAGACAGTTCCAAATAAATCCCTGGAAAGTCTAAAATATTCTCGAAATTTTTCCTTCGTTTTGAAACAATCTTTTTTTTATTGTTAATTTAAAAGCACCTTCTGTATTTAGAAATGAAAAAAAAAATTGTTTACATTTTTATTATTTTTTATCAGTTATTACACAACTATTAACAAATGAGTTATGCGAAGAATTTTCTCCAAAAGCAACAACTGGGATGTAAAATTAGTTGTATTAAAAAAGGTTCATTTTTATCAGTTTACGTTATTTTACTATTATACGCTATTACTTTTAATATAAAAGAAAGGAAATTATACTACAATTTTATAAGTATCTAGTTAACCTTTTTTATATTGTAGCTTATTAGATTCAACTTCCTGATTTTATCTAAGAACTACGTCTAACAATTATTTTTGGTATCTTAAATTGACCGCCAATCTTTTGGCCACTGTTACTAGAGTTTTAAAAAAATGCACTGAATATGATTGTGACTGATATCTATAATTCCAAACAGAGTTCATCCTATACAACAAAAAAACCTGAAAATAAATAATACCTTCAATATCCTGAAAACAATTAGAGAAGGTAACTTAAGATGTGAAAAGAAACAACACTCCTGGTGAGGATAATACCATCATTGAAATGCTAACAGAAAGACAATAGAAGTCAAGGTATGGCACCAATTTATGCCAAAATGAGAGAACATAATTTAAGATCGTTAGAGCATGTTCAACATGAGTAGGAGAAGAAAACCTGGGGGAGATCACTAGGCAAGACCTGTCTGTGAAGCGGATTGATCTCGGACCCTATCTTGGAATCAAGGTAAAGAGGACGATGAAGATGTTAGTTAAGTGATACTCAACAAAGTGTTGAGGCTCTACTGTAATTGACTCATGGTTCTTTCATATTTATGAATATGCTAAAACGAAAAATTCAACAAAGCTAAAGTAGCATAGCAGTTCCTAAATATTTCGACAATAAAAAAACCCAAAATATAAATGCCGTTTGAACTAGTATATGCAGTTCTCGTAGAAGTGCTAATTGTTATAAAAAACAACAGTTCTGTAACTTACGACCTATTGGAGAATATCTACGACAGTCTAACTGAGACCAGAGAACTACGAAAGCAGTTCGTAGTCCGTAGTGTGTTCGTAGTTCTCTGCCGAGACTAAGACGATAAGTAAATCATTTGCAAAAGTTGTAAATGAAAATTTCAGAAAACTAATTAGTAGCAATATACAAAATTAATGAACTCATCAACTCAGAACTCGAAATATCGTTCAAAGATATATTTTTTATTTCCTTTTATCGAACCACCCTTAAAACTTCTCTATATCTCGCACTGTTTGAACAAGCTTTTCATAGCAGGAAATTACGTTCCCTATAAAAATCTGGCGACTTTCTTGTTAAGTTTGGCTGGCGCCACGAACCAAACATAACAAGAACAGAACAGCAAAATTTCAACTAAAGTTTTTTCATTTAAAATGCATGAAATCTTAGAAAGTTTCTAGAGGTATTTTCTAAGACAGTTCATCAACTACGAAGGGCGGCTTCTCTTTAGGTCACGCGGTAATGGGTTTTAAATATAGACGCGGGCTGTATATATTTCGACATGAACATAAATCAGTAGCGGAACTAAAAGAAATTAAGCAGTTCAATTGTAAAATAGAAGTTGCATGTTACGTTCGTTCTTGATATGGCATTATTTTTTAGAAGTGCTAAACAACTATCGCTATTCAAATTGTCATAAATGAAAAAAGGACATGCTACATGAACTCCAACAAAGGCTACTCAAACCTTAACCTTTTCAAGATACTATGTATGTTCTTCCCTCAACCAATTAAAATTTTCCCAACTTAATAGCTGACTAGCATTTCCGTAAAGTATAAAGGTGCACTCATCAGAAAACAAAACATGTTGTAATTGGATCAAATTGTAACGTAGTCTTCCATGAGAAGTTAGTATCGTTTTATAGGGAAATTTATTTTATTTGGATGTTTCACTCTATATGCTCTGAATAAAAGAAGGTGATTTACGATACGTAGTTTATGGTACGATTGTAATTTATATATTTGTCCTGTAACACTCATTCAGGGCTTGGTTTAGGCTTTTTCCCCATTTTCTTTTATTCTATGCCCTAATGTTGTAATTTCTAATTTAGAATGAATCTGAAATTTTAGAGAAGCTGTTAAGCTTCTCTAAAATTTCCTCCATTGTTATCAGCTATTACCTTCAATGTCTTCGTGTCCTTTTTAGTCGTCATTCCTATTCCTAGTGCAATCTTCGACAATCTTGTTTCAGATCGTTTGATATGTTTCTCTACAAGACCCAGTCACCTTAGTTGTTGGGATATGAATATAATTTAAATCATTATCGAAGATCTATTATTAAAGTTTTATACCACCTTCCGTCGTCTTATATTCCTCCATATATTATGCATACTATTTTTCTTTTTAGGCCATTTTAAAGTCAATAAACAGCACATACCAGACCACATCCTGTACTCTGTCAAGCTAGCTACGAAGTTATTGCTTTAGTGTAAAAAAACAATGGTCGGCAGTAGATTATTCTCTTTATTAAAACCTTCCTTGTGTCTTCATATTTACTAAACGTTCTCTTAATAAGATTAGTAAGTATTTTATATACTATGTCTAGCGGTGCAATTTGACTATAGTTGTTACAGTTGCTCACTTCTACTTTTCTCAATATCGGGATTATTATTCCGTCCGATTACTTTGTTAACATATTTTCATCATGATATCAAAAGATTTTTTAAGGTTTGGACCTCCCTCCTTTATGAGCTCGTTGATAATTCCCTTTGCACCTACATTCTTGTTATTCTTGACATGTTTAACAACTTGTTTTAATTCCTCTCTTCTTGATACTTCTTCGTTTGGGTCATCGACCAGCTTTAAATAATTTTTTTTTGTCGGGGACATTGCTTAGTATCTTTTTAAATGCAGATGCATCTGCTTGTCATTTTTGTAGCTCCCCCAAAATCCCTTCTTCATTCCTACAGTAAATCATTTTTTATCGTTATTGACTACTTTCCGTTTTCGCTTCTTAGTAGAAACGTTTCATATCATTGTTATTAAAATTTTATTTGATTCTTTTGGTATTTTGTTCCAGAAAAAAGCTCTTTTTTTTTCATACTGTTTTCCCAATCTGCTTTAATTCCCGTAATTTCTCTTTATTCTAACTAGTATTTTGCCCTAGCAAATACTTGTAAGCTTCATTGTTCAGATTTGTCCAATAATTAACCCGTATGTGTGAATATTACCCATAATATTGCATGTATTACCCTTATGTACACCACTGCCTGTAAACCGACGTCGTCCTAATAGTCCCACACACGTACAAGTCGTTTATTAGGTATGCATATGCAATTATACACAGATGAAAATTTGAAAGCCCGAACAACAGTCAGTTTATTTGCGTTTTGAAATGAGGTTTGCTTTATGGAGCTATTTACTAGCTTTTTGATGTATTCGCTGAAATTTCAGGATGACAGACAGTTGGCCTTAGTGGATTTTTTTAAAACAGTTACACTTTCTTTCAGATGAAATCCAATCTCTTTAGATAAAATAAAAAAAGTAAAAATGAAAGTGTTTTACTGCCAACTCATATTCAATACATTATTTTCAAAATAATACAATTTTTTTATGTCGCGTTTTCATGAACATAAACAAAATAATTGTCACGGTAACTCAAATATTAAATGCAGTTAAGAGAGTTGCACCTAACGAACATGTCATAAAGATGAAAGCGAAGTAGCCGAAGATGAAACCTTTTAAGGGACGTGATACTCATCTATAATGCATGAATGCAATTTTTCGTGTACGACCCCACTAAATGATTCGTTAGGCAAAAATTTAGTGAATTCATGACCCACTCGTGATCACTCCCTAGTGGGTAATATGAATAAAAGGTCTGCATTTCTGTGTTCGAGTTTGTCTTTGATATAGCACTATCTAATAAGCTCCAATAGAACGAAACATATCATAATGCGGTAGAACTACAAAAATTTAGATAGAAGATGTTATTCATGCCTTATACTCAGTCTTCTATAAAGAGAAGAAATTACTTCATATTAAGAGACAAGAGATAATCTTAAATTGAAAACAGTTGACTGATAGCTGATGACTAATTGACATTTATTGTATAAATAATATAATTTATAAAAAATAAACGACCGGTGTTTCGGTAGCAACGGAATTTTTGAAGGAAACTAGACCATCCTTCTTCAAGGCAATTGGCGAATTAATGGTTTTTAGTTAAGCGAAGACAATGTTCTGTATTTAAAAGTTATGTGACTCCAAAAATATGCACAACTTTAAATAAAAAGCTGTTTATAAAAGGTCTCACTCACTACACAAAATGACAATAAAAAAATAAATTACTTATAACCTAAAAGGACATAATTTAAAATAAACATATTCTCATTATGTCCATGTTCAACATATGCGTCCCAGTTATTCATCACACAACCTTTATCTTCTCTGTATTTTCGCTTCATATTGTTCCTTTAGCAGCTGTGTGGCAGACGAAGACGAACTGACAGTTGACATTAGATAAGGAAAACAAGAAGAATGGACAGTTGACAAATAGTTTTAGTATTAGCTAAGGTTCATGCTCGGCCGGTAATGCATATTCAACGCTTACCGACAGTGACGTCACACTGTCGGTCTCAAGTGTCCCATACTCCGCTTATTTAATTTAGGAAAAATAATTCTTATTGCTTATCTGTCAAATTCATCAAGCGAGTTAATAATATTTGTACGATGGTCAATTGGATTTGGTGTCGACAATGTTCCCGCATTTTCATATTCTTGAACCACATTTCTACACTACGACTACACACGCCTACAATAGATAGAAAGTAACAATCCTTATTAAATAAAGTGAAAACTCTCTAAAATAATGGGGAAACGATATTATTACCTGTTTTATCTGCTACTCTAATAGAAATCTCCCTTTTCGACTTTGTAGGGTTCTCCTGAATTTCCGTTTTAAATACATTTATGATGATTTCTTTTTTTAGGTGAAATGAGGACTAGGTATATCAATCTCAAGAAGTTCGTCTGCTGTATTAGTGTTTGACATTTTTCTTGACATATTTATCTTCAATAACTTAATTAACATAAGGTCAAAATAGCTTTTAGAGGAAAATAATATGTTTTGTAATAAAATTAACGTCATCGAAAGTATCGCTAAAGTTATAGAACTGCATTCTATATACTTTTTCGAGTCCAGAAAAAGAAACAAACTTTTCAAAACATCAATAACTTAAAATATTGTCCTACCTTTACTTAAGTGATTACTACAAGCTATTTTTACTTTTGTTGAATAAATACGTTGTTTTTGGATACTTAAGATACTATTTGGATAGATAAGTTTACTACTAGAGTACACACTGTAAAATTTACAAAAAATAACACGAAAAATAAATAAAATAAATTAAAGAAAAACAGAAAATAAATTTGAATATGTTCAGACTGAGCAGTTTGTACCTGTAAAATGATAATTACTCTCGCTCAAGGCGATAAATTATATTTAATAGTCTATTGGCAAATTACAAGGTAAATATCGTCTAAACTCGTGCGTGTTAGGCCTCGATAATTTGTTTATATTGTCAATTTGCAATATAAATAGAGTTTAAGTAGTTTTATGGGACTGTAGTTATACACCATTGTATACCTCCCTTGTTTTTTGTAAATGGTTACTAATATACTGCTTCTCCATTCGTCTGACATTTGTTCCATTTCCATTACTCTATTAAATAAACCTGTTAGCCACCTTGTTCATGTCTCTCTTAATGGTTTCCAAACTTCTCCAGTACTATCATTTGGTCCAACTGCTCTTCCTTTCTTTAATAAGTGCTTGAACTACTTTGTTATTTTGGTGACTATTGCTGTTACTATCCCCTTTAACTCAACTGGTTTTCTGTCAAAGAATTCATTTGATAAAATGTCAAATTAGTTTTTTTATCTGTTTTTATTATTATTTATTTTTATTTTTATTATATGGACGGCATCATGTAGGGGATTTTCCCACCAGAGTTTTCATTTGGTCTGGCCATCGTATTGGAGATCTTCCTACGGATCTTCACCTTCTTCCTTTCCTTTCACTATCAATTCTTCCATGGCCCCCATTTTTGTAGCTATGTAACCGAAGTAAATTAGGTATACTCGGTTTATTTTTTTAATATCTATCTATTAATAGTTCTATATAAATAGTTGCATAGCTATTAAGCCTGTTTAAGGTTTCATTAATAAAACATATTTGGTTCTGTGTGTTAACAGATCAGGGTCGTTGGTATAGTATTTTGCAATTTTTCGGTTTTTTTTCGTCGGCGTTTGAGCTGTGCAGACCACTAGCGATTTGACCATACATTTATAGAGAGAGGTCATTGTTAAGAGTAGTTCAGCTTTTATCTTGGTCATCCGTGCAGATTATTGGTAAATAAACATAAAGTAATGTGCCGTACCAAATTATTCGGGTTATTCATTAAAAGATATATTATTAAGCGATTACAAATAGTTCACGAGTTGTAGTAACGTTGTTGTCACCGGCTCTTTTTAGTTGCCACTGTGCTTGTCAAGCGACCCTTCAATAGTACGTTGTTCTGCTGGATACCAGTTCGTTGAAGATTGTTAGTATTCAAGATCCAAGGCAAGAAATTGTCTTTCATTATATTCGTGGGCCTACCTTTTAGTCAGCAATAGTAGCTAAAGACTGTTCCATCTGGATGCGATAGAGATCAAGTTATTGAGGAACCTTTTATATATATATATATATATATATATATATATATATATATATATATATATATATATTTAGATGTAAGCTCACTATAAAATGACTCTTGTGTAATTTTATTTTGATAAACAATTTAATATGTCCCTTTTAATCATATTTTTCATATTAAATAGTGTTTTCATTTTAACTTAGTTAACAGTACTTTAGGGACCCAACTTTCAAGGTTAATCTATTATATATTTTTTCTCTTGCATAAAACAACCTTGTCATTTAGAAGTAAACGAAATTCGTATGAATTTTTTAACACATTGATTTTGCTAATTTAATTTTTAATTTAATACAACAATATTTGTTTTGTTTTTAATTATGTGAATTATTTATAACTCAACATATTATCTTACATGGCGCCCATATTCATATTTCTTAAATTTACTGAGAATAACATTAGGATGTTATTTATATGTTTTATATATATATATATATATTATATATATATATATATATAATATATATATATATATATATATAATATATTGCTACTGCTACTTTCGCCTTTTTTTTGACAGTATAGTTTTTAAGATCTGCGTTTGACCTATTTTCTTGCCACTTTTTTTTTCTTAAACTACGTTTAACTACCACCAGGTCTCTTTATTCTTAAGTTTCTTTCCTGACTATTTCCCAATTATTTACATAGCAGTATCTAATGGATGGAGAGACAAATGTTGGGTGTATCACTTAGAGATAGAAAACG
Source organism: Diabrotica balteata (assembly GCA_918026665.1). Taxonomy (NCBI): domain Eukaryota; kingdom Metazoa; phylum Arthropoda; class Insecta; order Coleoptera; family Chrysomelidae; genus Diabrotica; species Diabrotica balteata. The sequence continues at coordinate 100,620,446 of OU898278.1, forward strand.
TAACCAGTGGATCAGAACCAGAACAAAGACAATAGACGCGATAGAACAAGCAGCAAAACTGAAATGGAAATGGGCTGGACACAATGAACGTCTCCAAGACGCACGATGGAACAATGCCATCGGAAAGTGGCGTCCATACAATGCAAAGAGATCAAGAGGCAGACCACAGATAAGGTGGAAAGATGACATCAGGAAACAAGGAGGTCCCACATGGCAGAGAACAGCTCAAGATAGGGAAAGATGGAGAGAACTGGGGAGACCTATATCCAACAATGGAAGGATAGAGAATAGGTTAAAAAAAAATCTTATGATACTGGCCATTTTTCTCCAAATTATATTAGCACTTCCTTTCATGTTCCATAGTAGATTTCTCAATGCTAATCGAAAGTACTAATTAATTAAGATTTGTATATTCCTAAAGTTACTACCACCCAAATAAAATATTTATGGTTTATGCATAAACATTGTACATGCATACACATTAATGTTCTACGCCACACTTGCAAAAAGTGTTCATTACACTCGATGTATACACCATAAACACCTACTTTATAAATTTTTGTTGCACGAATGACTATTAGCATAAAAGTCTCTCAAATTTATCAACTATCAAGGCTGTATAGTCGGCAAGTGTAAGTTTTAAGATTTTTAATATCGACATAATCAATAATTAAAAAAAAAACATATTTTAAGACTATTACTATAATTTGTGATACAATGAATACTTATAGGCTAAAGTTACTATCAACGCGTTGCTATAAAACAATATCCAATAACTATAGATATCAAAATGTGAGCATGCTTCCTATAAACATGTTAGCCGATTAATTATTATTCCATTATAAGCATGCATTTATTCATCGAGACATTAAAATTTTCGTGATGAAGTGAATGCGATTAAATTTAAAGACTAATTTATTTTCAAATTTGAAGGAAATTGAAATACAGTTCGGAAAATAAGCCAAGACGTAAATAGAATTATAAACCGACGAAAACGCGTCTCAACGAAGAGTCATGATTTTTTCAACGATTTGTTTTCCGTTTAATGAGAAGGAAACGAGTTGAACTTGAGTTTACTCGAAGCAAGTATTTAAATTAGTTATGTATATTAAATATTACTCTTGGTATAAGCAGCAGAGATAATTGAATCTTAACAGATAATGTTGGACAATTATTCACAACTGAATAAAAAATAAAAGTAAAAAGACATAAATAAGACAATCAATTTATTCTACTTTGGACGACCGGTTTTGCCTACTACAATTTGCTATGTATCGTCAGGTCTCCGCAAAGGTAACTTAAATGATGCCGATACAAAGAATGTAGTTATATTTACGTGAAAGCATATTTAAAGCTCCGTTATGATTGGATGTTGTCTGTCTGATGGTCATCAGCTCTACTGGAATTTGACAAATATTGGAATGTTCTTAGGGAGAACATTAGGATATCAACCAGAAAGAAAAAGACACGATTGTAGTGTAAAGTAAAGTAAAGGACTATTGACATGATTGTATGTGAAATTTTTTTAGTGATGTATGTTGCAGTTTTACAAATATATATATAAATATTTGTAAAATATTAAGACTTTTTGTTAGTTTTGATTCTCCCCGTAGTATATTTAAACAAGATTTGAATGTACAAGGGCACAGTGGTTTTAAGGGCTAAACATTGCAAGACGAGCCATCTGCGAGATAACAAAGACGAAAGTTTGAGATAAGGGATGATTCCCATATGCCATATGAGAGAGATGTGTTTTGGAAGTTAAGATCAGCGCGTCCGAGACACTTATAGTCATGTAAGATAGTTGAGTTTTATCTCTCAAACCACACAGATGTGTATGGATACCTGAGGCACTCCGCTCGAGTCTTGCGAGAAAGACAGTTCCTATCGTAGAAATGGGTTAGTTTTTGGATTCCTGAATTTCACTGAACCAGAGGGTTCACAATCCATTCGTGGCTGAAGCCTTTTCAACGGGATAAACTACAACTTATATTTTAAGTTTAAGTTAATAGTTTATTGTGGTTAAGGTTTCTTACCTTTTTCCTTTTATTTACAAAAAGTGAAGTGGCGCCCTTTTTCTATCTTTTTCTTCTTATGTATGGTAATTTTATCCTATGTATCAATTGATCTCCCTATCTATACTCTTATCTCTTAAATTTGTTCAATTTGTTCTGTTAAACCAAATATCAATTTCAAAAGCTAGTTTGGCACTCATGACTCGCTCTCCACCAACCATCTAGCTGCCGTTCGCAGCACATCCATTGGTAACCTTTCTAGTAACATCAAAAAGGTGTTACACATTGGTATATAAAACTTCACTTTTGTTTGTTTTCTATATAGTATCCACCTTGGATAATTTGCACATCCGGTAAATCCTTCCTTATCTAGTTTTATTACAGTGTCGTCATTTTTCAATACTTTTAATAAATTAAAGTAAACAACCAGTCCTTGCTATTCTACCAATTATTGCCACTGACCCTTAAATTCTAAGAAAATAAGAAAATTACTTGAAATCAAACTATATTTTTTGCAAGTACTAATACCTTATTAAGTTTGGCAACCGTATACTGTTGTACAATACCCAAGCATCAGCCATTTCTTCCTATTTTTTGTGATTTCTTATGAAAACATTAAGGTAAGTAGGTACATTTTTCTTTTTCTTATTCACTTTTGTAAATGATTATTTTATAAAATTATTTACACATGTGCTCCTCTTAAATACTCTAAACTACATTTGTTTGCTGTTTAAATTCAGTTAAGGGTACATATTTCTAAAGAAATGTACCTGGCAATGACTGGTTACAAAATATTTTATGAATACCAGTCATTGCCACAAGTGGCCATTATTGGTTTGGCTTATTTTTAATTCATTATAATGTGTAAATTTACTATTTAAAATTACGGTGTTGCCACTATTTTTTTATTACAAAAACTTTACTTTTACCAATTATTGCCAGTGGTGGCAATCACTGGTTCTAAAGTGGCAATCATTGGTTACATTAATATTTGGTATTACAAGTATTTTATTCATTCCAGAAATGACACCTAAACGGAATTATTCGAAAGAGCAATTGGCCAAAGCCCTAGAGAATGTGAAAAAGGGAATCCCAGCAGCTACGCCAGCAAAAATTCATGAAGTTCCTCATAGTACTTTGAGGAATAAGAGAGATGGAAAGTCACCATTATTTTGTTCTATGGACCTTTTTACAATTTTAACCAAAGAAGATGAATCAGTCTTAGTGAAATGGATTTTACATATATCAGAAAGACATTTTCCTGTTTCAAAAGTTCAGCTTTTGGAACAGTTCTTACAGTTCAGAAAATAATAAATTCTACAGAAAGAGAGAAATCATTTATTCATAGCCGTCCCAGTAACAAATGGTTTCGCTTGTTTTTGACAAACTTTGTGACACAAAGAGTGTCACTTAAGCACTTAAGTAAATAGGTTCAAGGTAACTTTAAATGAAAATCAGGATTGGAATGTACCATCCAAAACAATATTTCCAACTTAACTGCACACCAGTAAAAAATTTCCAACCAAATATTTCTGGTACTCATAGCTCAAATATATTGTCTACTCCTGAACCAAGTACATCACATGTACACTTGGAGAGTCCATGCAAAGTGACCCAAAACCTCAGACAAAGAAGATAAAACTAAAGGAAAAGATTCCATCCGTGGTACAATCAGAAGCTTGGCGTGAATATCACTTGAAAAAAGAAATTGAAAAGAAAAAGAAAGAAGAAGAAAAAACGAAAGAAAAATTGCAAGAGAGCAAAAATGTCTATTGAAAGAGAAGCTTAAACGGGATATTTCTGATGACGATGGAAAGGATGAAGATTGGGTCGAGAGTAGTTGCAGCTGTGATGACATAGACTTTTGTGATGACCCTAACAAAGAATTTTGCCCAGTAACTCACGGAGGACTTAGTGTGGGAAACTATGTACTTGTGAAATTCCTAGGTGGTAAAAAAAATCCATAACATACAGATATGTTTGTATTATCCAAGGCCTTATGGACAATAATGATGTACAAGTAATGTCTATGAAATCTGTTAGTGCTGAAAAGAACATTTTTATTTGAGATGAAAAATAAATCTACTTTAACAAAAATCGTGTTTTAGGCATACCGCCGACCCCTATTATTTTATCCACTGGTGAACGGATTCGTTATGAATTTACTTTGCCAGTGGATGTATTTGAGGCCTAAAACCTGTGGAATTTTTATTAATAAACAATATTTTTCAGTAGAATGTAGAGTTATTTCTGTATGACAATGACTGGGTGGCAATAATTGGTATTTTGAAAAATTGTGTGGCAATTATTGGTTTTTTGGCTTTATATGGTTTTTAGCTTTAACTTTCTTATAGTGGCAATGACTGGTCATTTACCTTAAGTAACACATATTCGTAAATATACCTCTACCATAAATAAAAATAACTTTGAATAATATAACATCGCTAAAAAAATTCACAAACAAACGTTCTCCATAAGGACATTCCTATATTTGCCAGATTCCAGTAAAGCCTATGACCATCAAATAACATCCAATCATAACGGACCTTTAAATATACTATCAAGTAGATATAAACTACATTCCTTGTATCGATATCATTTAAGTTACCTTTGCGGAAACCTGACGATTGTAGTATGCGAAACCGGTCGTCCAAAGTATAATAAATTGGTTGTAGGTAGGTCTATTATTTATTTCTGTTTACTTAAATTGCAATGAACTCAACCATGCAATCAATCTATTCATCATTTAAAAAATAAAAAAAATATATAAAGCTAGATTAAAACTCGTTTTAATGCCCAAAGAAGCATATGCCATAACGTCAATGATAATGACGTTTTAGATATCGGGGAGATAAAAGCAAGTATTGAAATTGGTCAAAGTTCATTGTTAGATAATATTTAAGTTAAAGTGCTAAAGGAAGATAATCAAAATCTACAGAAAGAAATATGTGCTTTAAAAGGAGTGAGACATGGTCGACGTTTCAATGTATACTCTGAATTTAGTGTTTAATAAATCATGAAAGGTTCAGGATAGGGCGGTCAAAATAGTAGAAAAACTCTGAATTTTTTTTATATGAATTAATTTGCTTGAATTTTGACAGTAGTTAAAATAGCTTAGAGATCAAAATCTACCCTATGACAATAGGTGCTTTCCTCTAGAGGTTACCTCTCTAATACGGAGGTGGAAAAAGTTTATCAAAACAAAAACCACGGTAGTCGCTAGAATAGTGAATTTTAAGATAAAAATATTCTTTACAGTTTTTTCGAAAAGTTCACAAATTAGACATCAAAAAAGCATGTTTTTAAATGGCTTGTCGCAAATAACTCAAAAAAAAAATAGATTTTATCGGGAGAACTGATTGGTTATAAAATAGAGCTTATAAAACAAAGAGATTCGTTTTATATTATTAATTTAATTAAATCGTAAATTTAATATTAACAAAGTTTTAGCTATTCGAAAATAGACTTATTCATCTTATAAAAAAATCCATGTCCAATCATCCAAACATATGATGTCGAATGAGCGCAAAACGGTAAGTGTTTCTAAGAAAAATTATCGAAACTTTTTTAGAGATACAGCTCTTTTCTACCTACTGTCAAAATTCAAGCAAATTCATGCATATAAAAAGAATACTGAGCAGAAAACTGTCATATCCTAGACTAGAAGGACTTCGATATAGGAGTGGTTGTCAGTGCAGTTGCAATTAAAACTTATACATATGTTAAGGGAAAATTAAATGTTTAATGGATGGTAGTTAGTAAGAATCAAAACACAGTTAGCCATCAGTTTAAAAAATTAATCTAGTAAAGTATTGTTTCAAATCAAGTAAATCAAATTTAAAAACTATTGTAAAGAGAATTGCAAAAGCTATAAAAGTATGCCTACGACACTGAAAAGTATATAACATTTTCGACAATTTTAACCTTTAGTTTTAACAGGAAGATCGTCGAATCTAATAGTAACATCTCAAAATACAGTCCCGTGCCCTTGTGCTAAAATTCCCCTTCAAGATATTTTCAGAAATGTTCAAAGTCAGGAATATAACATAAGAGTAATAAGCAAAATCGCTTTGATGTGTAGTAGAAATATTGATTAGATTTATCTCCTTTAGACATTACTGCAAATTACATTCTTCCTTAATGGAATCATTTGACCTCTTTAATTCGAACAGAAGCTCAAGTGAATAACTTCATTTAATTTATATATCATTTGCTAGACAGATACGGCAATTAAAATGTCAAGTAATAGGGCAATTTGTAATGGTTGATAGTAATGTTAACTAATAGCCTTATTTTTATACACCTGGCTAATTTCAAATAATGAGAACATGGTAAGTGTATGCACGGGGAGAGATACAGAAAATATTTGTGCGTACCTAAGTTAACATAGTGATTAAAAATTTAAAGCTAAAAATTTATGTAGAATAAAGTTTTTGATTTTCCTTTACATGTAGCAGTCCAGTTCTCTCAACTCTAACTATTGACCAAAAACGGGAAAAATTCAACATGCCCTTGTGTCAGTTGGAAAAGAAACCCTCAAACCACTTGGAGAAAAACAAAACCTTGGATGACAGTACAACTTCTTGAACTTATGGTAGAACGAAGAAAACATTAAGCAAAATACCTGAATAAATACAAAGAAATTCAGAGAAACATCAGAAAGAAAATTCGAGAGGCAAAAGAGAGGTGGCTCTCCGATAGATGCAAGGAAATAGAAGATCTGGATAAAAAGTATGATAGCTTTAATTTACACAAAAAAAAATTAAAGAAATGACAGGTTCTAGAAAAAGTACCAGAACGAATATCTTTAAAAATTATAAACGGGATATTATTACTGATATGAAGGAGAGATTATATCACTGGACCAATTACATCCCACAAATATTTATTGATGAAAGAGAAGAACTGTCATTAGAAATCACCGAGGATACCGGACCACCAATATTAAGAGAAGAAGTCATCTATGCCATCAAAGACACAAAAGAGGGTAAAGCTACTGGACCAGATGATGTGCCCATCGAATTATTAAAACTCATCGATGAAGATGTTATTGATGTAATGGTGGAACTCTTTAATCTAATATATCAGACTGCCACAATCCCCAGACAATGGCTGCAATCGACCTTTGTAGCAATTCCCAAAAAGCCAAGTGCAACAACTTGCTCAGATCACAGAACAATAGCTTTAATGAGTCACACACTTAAAACAGTTATGAAAATAATTCACAGCAGAATTGTTAAAACTCTTGAATATGAAATTAGTGACACAAAATTTGGCTATGAGTACAAGAGATGCTTTGTTCGGCTTGAATGTGCTGGCTCAGAGATGCATGGACATGAATCAGGACATGTACTTATGTTTTATAGACTTTGAAAAGGCATTTGATAAGCTTCAACATAAAAAGCTTGTAGATATATTAAAAAGCAAAAATATTGACAGTCGTGATATGACAATTATATTTAATTTATATTGGAATCAAACTGCCCAGATAAGGGTTAACAGCCAGTAAACCCAAAATATCAAAATACAGAGAGGAGTCCGCCAGGGTTGCGTGCTCGTTCCCACTACTTTTCAATGTCTACAGTGAAGCGGTATCTTAAGAAGTACTCTCAGACTCAATAGAACGTATATCTATCAATGGAGAAGTTTTGAATAACTTACGTTTTGCAGACGATACAGTAATAATGACGGATAACAACAATGATTTACAGAATGTAATGCAACGCCTTAATGAACGCTGTCTTGAATACGGACTGAAGATAAATTTAAAGAAAACTAAATGCATGATCAGATCATGACTAAATCTGCACACGCAAATATCCAATTGACTATTGAAGATACTGCAATTGAGAGGGTTAATAACTATAAATACTTAGGAACATGGATAACATCAGATGTAGACCAAAGCAGAGAAATTAAGACACGTATTGAAATTGCACGTGCATCATTCATTAAACTTAAAAAGTTTCTTTGTTGTCGGGATATAAGGATAGAACTACGCCTGAGAATGATTCGATGTTACGTGTTCTCTACTCTTCTTTATAACTTGAAAGCGTGAACACTAAAACAAGTGCATCTGAATAAGTTGGCCGCCTTTGAATTTTGGTGTTACAGAAGAATCCTACGAATATCATGGATTCAAAGAATGTCAAACGTGGAAGTAACTAGAAGGATAGGAAATGAAGCGAAAATAATATTAACTATCAAAAGACGAAAACTTGAGTACTTGGGACATGTGATGAGAGGGCAACAATACGCATTATTACAACTTATTGTGCAAGGCAAAATCCGAGGAAAGCGAAATGTGGGAAGACGAAGAATATCCTGGCTTAAGAACTTAAGGGAATGGTTTGAATGCAGTAGTGCAGAACTTTTTAGAGCGGCAGTCAACAGAGTCCGCATAGCCAAGATGATTTTCAACCTTCGATAGAAGATGGAACTTAAAGAAGAAGAAGAAGAAGTCCAGTTCTAGGGTACTATTTAACAGCTTTTAGTTGGATTTCGTGAAAAATGGTATAGTACAAACGAAATTCAGTCAGAATGTGCAGATGTTATTTAAGCTTTTAATCGCTGAGTTATATTACCGATAACAGCAATGAATGGAAGTATAAAGGACCTGACTTACACTAACAACAACTTTTACGAACATAATTGTATAGACAACGATTTAATAAGACAGAATAATGTTTAATCTGCTAATCACTTTACCCGAATTGGAAAATTTGTGATTATCACTGCAAACAGTTGTGAATAAGAAAGTAATGTTATTCGGCAATATTTCAAACTTGTGGTAGATTGAATTGTGTGTGCATGTTGTAGTGAAAATTCTTTAATTAAAGACATTACGTGCGTAAATAGTTTTAAAATGTAGCATCCTTGAGAAAACAATAATTCCGAGCATGAGGTTAAAGGACCAATAGAAGAAGATTTACAGGGCGACTATGTGGAAAGCAAGCGTAATACTAAATATCTCTAACGATGCCAAAGATATAGTTAACACTGTGTATGAAGAACTATGCTTTGAACTTATTACATTCAGGGCTATTACAGAAATTGTTTCTTTTTACAAAAATGACTAAAATCAACCGTATATACCATTATACAGCCACTTGATTCAACCTATACAAAACGTATGTGGCCCACATTTTCCTACGATTGAAATTCTTCAACAAGAACTAATTCGAAAAACTGTCATTTCTTTTTTCGAGTTTTCCTTCTAATAATTTTAAGTATAGATAAATGTACCAGATACTCATGGAAAACAGCAAAATGATTTCTTTGCAAAACGATTATATTCGAAATATAATGGAGTATCTTCTTTCAGTACCTCTCCTATCGGAGATTGGATATCATTATGGCGATTCTAATTTTATTTACTGCTGTTTTGAATAATTTGTTAGTGGTACAGCCAAACCATTCTCTTAAATTTCTCATTCAGGACATTCTTCTACGGCCTGGATTTCTGCGTCCTTGGATTTTTCCTTGCATTATATTTTGGAGGAATGTGTACTTTTGTCCTCTCATCAGGTGGCCTAAGTATTCAAGTGTTCTCTTTTTATATTCATGATAACTTCCGGATCGTTATTTATTCTGCGTATTACCTCTTTATTTGTAATTTTATCCACCCAACTTATTTTTAATATACGGCGGTAGCACCACATCTTAAAGCTTTCAATATTTTTAATATTCCTCTGTTTAAGAGTCCATGCCTCAATACCGTAAAGCAAAGTACTGAATACATTGCATTTTAACATTCTAGTTCGTAGATAAATACTAATATCACGATTACAAAATATTTTTTTCATTTTTATAAAGGTAGAGCTGGCAATTTAAATACGTCTTTTTATCTCGTGATTTTGGTCACCTGTTTCATTGATGAGGGTTCTCTAGTATTTGTATACGCTTACTTTTTTAAGTTGGGTACTGTTTATTGCAATACTAGTGTCATATATTGGATTCTTACTGAAGGTCATATATTTGGTTTTTTTGGCGTCATCCTTATGCCGTAGTTGTTACATATCTCATTCATACTTTCAACTAGATGTTGTAGATCTGCCGCTGTTTTTGCCATTATCACAGTATCGTCAGCATATCGAATGTTATCGATAACTTCTCCATTGACTATTATCCCTTCGTTTGCATGTGAGAGAGTTTTTTAGCATATTTTTTCGCTGTAGATAATAAACAAGAGTGGTGACAATATAGAACCCTGTCGTACTCCTCTACGTATTTCTATTTCGTCCGATAGTTGGTCTTCTATTTATATATAATGAAGTATAGAAAAGGAAACGAAACATTGTATATTTGGATGAAACATACGACATGCATGACACGGTAAAAAATGGTTGGATAAATAACAATAAAAAATGTTCAGTTGCATTACCATACAATAAAGATACAAGATTTATTGTTTTACACTGCGGTGGAGAAAACGGATGGATCGACGAGGCACTATTGATATCTGCCAAAAAAAAAAAAATAAGACGACTCATTGTACTATAACTACGAGTCTATATGATATAGACTTTATAGACAATAGTGTTTTCGAGACTTTGCAAAAACTCTTTTTAAAAAATTGCCTAAAAACAGAGTAATTGTCATGAACAATGCTTCACATCATTCCAGATTAATTTAAAAATACCGAATTCTACTTGGAACAAATCCCAAATCCAAACATTTCTATATGAGGAAGATTTGTATTTTGAAGAGACATATACGAAAAAACAATTAATAGAGGTTACTCAAAGTAAACAAATACTCAAAAAAAATACTCAACCCTCTCAGATAAAAATAGCTACCTGGAATGTAAGAAGTATGTATCAGCCTGGAAAACTACACAATGTTATTAAAGAGAAGGAGAGGCTAAATATAGATATACTTGGGGTTAGCGATGTACAGTGGTCAGGAAATGGAGAGATATCAATAAATAACCACAATATTTATTACACTGGAGGAGACAAAACTGATCATCGATACGGAGTAGCTTTTATCATAAGCAACACTATTAAAAAATCAGTGTTAGGTGTGATTCAAATCTCAGAAAGAATAATAATGCTAAAAATTCAAGCACGGAACTGTAATATTAATATGATCCAAGTTTACGCTCCCACTGCTGATAAGACCGAAGATGAGATCGAAAACTTTTATTTAGAATTGCACAATACAATCAAGTTAACAAAATCTAGAGATATTACTTACATTTTAGGAGATTTTAATGCAAAAATTGGAGTAGGTACAGTTGAAAATATAGTTGGACAGTTCGGACTAGGAACTAGAAACGAGAGAGGAGAAAGGCTCATAGAATTCTGCCAAGAAAAGAATATGGTAATTGCCAATACTTGGTTTCAGCTTCCTAAAAGAAGACTATATACATGGACGTCTCCTTCACGTACAGAAAACCACATTGTCAGAAACCAGATAGACTTTATACTCGTAAATAGCAGATATAAAACTATAACCTCTATAACCTCAGTTAAAACTTATCCTGGAGCAGATGTTAACTCAGACCACAATCCGCTAGTGGCTGACGTGAAAATAAAATTAAAAAGAATTGAACTCAGAAAACAACAACCAAAAATTAACGTAAGAATGCTACAAAACGAAGAAATAAAAAACGAAATAAAAAATAATGTGAATGTTAATATGCAAAAAACACTAACTGACAACAAACAAATTATGGATGTATATAAAAAGTGGTGTAATATAAAAAACTCATTACTGAAACCAGCTCAAGAAAGTTTAATAGAACATAAATCAGAGGCTAAAAAACACTGGATGACAGAAGAAATACTATTACTGATGGAAGAAAGAAGGAAATATAAAGGAAAAGATCTACAGAACTATAAAGAAATACAACGAATAATTAAGGAAAAAATCAAAACAGCTAAGGAAATCTATTTGATGAAGCAATGTAAAGAGATAGAAGAACTAGAAACAAAATATGATATGAGAAATATGCACAAAAAAATTAGAGAAGTGACTGGAATGGGTCGAAATAGACAGCAAGGACACATAAAAGACAAAAAAGGAGTACTACTAGTAGATTTACCAGAGAAGTTAAGGCGATGGGAGGAGTACGTTAGAGAACTTTTCCAAGATGAAAGAGGTGAAATGCAGAAAATACAAGAATTAAATCCTTTAGAGATACAGAAGATCACGATAGATGAAATCAAATCTGCTATCAAAAACTCTAAAGACAATAAGGCAGCTGGATTAGATAAAATACCAGTAGAACTCTTAAAACTAGTGGAAGAGGACAACTTGGAAGTAATGGCAGATTTATTCAACACGGTGTACGATACGGGAATAATACCACAGGAGTGGCTAAAGTCAGCATTTATAACCATCCCTAAAAAACAAGCAGCAAAAGAGTGCTCTGATTATCGAACACTGGGCCTCATGAGTCATACTTTAAAAGTTCTGCTAAAAATAATACATAAGAGAATATACGAAAGGCTAGAGGAGGATATTAGCGAGACGCAGTTCGGGTTCCGAAATGGAATGGGTACTCGAGAAGGACTATTTGCCATCAACATATTAATTCAGCGATGTCGGGATGTGAATGTTGATCTACACTTGTGCTTCGTTGACTACGAAAAAGCTTTCGATAAAGTAAGACATGAAAAACTAATATCAATACTTATGAACAAGCGCATTGACAGTAAAATCATAAATATAGTGCAAACATTATATTGGAACCAAAGTGCCATAGTTCAAATTGATGGCACACTCAGAAGAATGAGATCTGTAGAGGAGTTAGACAGGGATGTGTGTTATCACCACTTTTGTTTAACTTATATTCTGAAGAAATTTTCCAAAACACGCTCAATAATATCGAAGCGGGAGTCACCGTTAACGGAAAATTAATTAATAATTTAAGATATGCAGACGACACTGTGATCATAGCAACGAGTATAGAGGATCTACAACATCTTATCGAAAGCTTGAGTATAAATAGTGCTGAGATGGGAATTACTATAAACGCCAAAAAAACGAAGTACATGCTGATTACAAAAAGGCCACAAAATATACATCACCTATTGACAATAAATGGTAACGTGATAGAACAAGTAGAAAAATATCAGTATTTGGGAACTTTGATCAATGAAACCAATGATCATACTGTAGAAATAAACAGACGAATAGAGATTGCCAGATCAGCATTTATACGAATGAAGCCACTCCTAACGTGCAAAAATCTAAATTTGGAGATCAGACTACGTACCATTCGCTGTTATATATTTTCAATATTATTATATGGAGCTGAGACTTGGACATTAAAAAAATGTAATTTAAAAAGAATCGAGGCCTTCGAACTCTGGTTATACCGCAGAGTATTGAAAATATCATGGACTGATAGAATTACAAATAAAGAAGTACTGGAGAGGGTTGGTAAAGAAACAGAACTAATCACCACTATACAAACCAGAAAACTGGAATACCTAGGCCACGTGATGAGGGGACCAAAATATGAAATTTTGAGACTGATAATACAGGGAAAGATTCAAGGAAGAAGATCTGTTGGCCGAAGGCAGAACTCATGGTTAAAGAATCTACGTGATTGGTACCAATGCAGATCGATTGATTTGTTTAGAGCAGCAAGTTCTAAAATAAAAATAGCCATTATGATTGCCAACCTCCGTAGGGAGACGGCACTCTAAGAAGAAGAAAGTAAACAATTTCAAAAGACATATATTGTTATAATAATTGATGGATTCGGTACGAAGTTCGCGTAAGTTCGATACGCACTTCACCTTCTAGATCACAATCATTCTTTTAACGACGAATTTAAAATTCTTCACGTTCAAAATAAAGGCCTTAAGCTATCCTTGTTCGAATCTATGGAAATCAACAAGTTAAAAAACACAGATATAATTCTGAATGACCAACTTGAGACAAAAAGTTCTCCCCTCCTCAACCTATTTATTTGAGACTATAAAGTGTAAACGCATGCCAAAAATAGATCACTTGAGAAAGGCAATCAGCCGAAACAGATGTAGTGATAAGAGTTTTTGTGGAATAATAAAATAATAATAAAAAGGAATAATAAAACAAAAATAAATTTTTGTGGAAGTTTGAAAACAAAGTTTTCAGTGTTTTATTGTTACATATATTGTTGATGATTCTCAATAATGGAAATACCGTGCTTAACCTACCTTCTTATTTTTGTATATTAAATCCAACAGAATTAATATGAGTGCCATTAAAAGGAAATATAAGAAGAAAAAATATGGCTCCTAAATTTTCATCGGCTGTTCTCAACTTAATTGCAGAAGAAGTAAACACATTACAGCGACAAGTTGGAGAAATGTCATTGAATACCTAATTGGGAGTGGAAATCGGATACGCTAAATATTTTCCAACATTAACTAATTTAATTATAGATAACTACAGACAAGACCAATGATGGAGTGATGGCAGTTATATATTGTACGATTGTGCAGTGATTCTGAATAGAGTTGTAAGAAATTACAAATAGATATTTATTTACTGTAGTATTTACTTATATATTTTAATATATTTTATATATACTATATATAGTAGTATTTTATATATACTATATATATATATATATATATATATATATATATATATATATATATATATATATATATATATATTAGTTTAATACTTAGTTTAATATATTTTAATATTTGATACTTATATGACTTTGTAAAATGTGGATATACATACTTTTCTATTTAAAATCACAACGTTTTTATTTTAATTTAAGCAACATTGTTAAAACATTCTAAAAAAATAATTTACGTAATTTAAAATTTTAAAGCATAATACGGTCCTGTAGATATCCGAGAATTTTGTTCTTCGCACAATGTTGCCAAACTGAAATTTCTTATCTTCGGTTTAAATTATCTAGCCGAATTACGAGTCTACTTTAATTGTTATCTATTACCATTGGTCATGGTAACTCTTTCTAAATAAGAATTCATTAGTCATTAAGAAATACTGCAAGGAATATAATAAAATTATTATAAATATATATATATATATATATATAATATATATATATATATATAATTATATATATTTAATAAAATTATATATATTTAATAAAATTATATATAAATTATAAAATTATATATAGTAATAAAATATCAGTTTAATAGCAAAAGACTTGCATTCACTTTTACCGACTAAGTGACGCTTTAGCTCATCCCGTATCTATCGGATTTAGGCTCAGTCTATGTGGGAGCCAATCTTAAATTTGAATCTTAACTGAGTTTAGCTAATCAGTTACTTTCTTCTGTGGTATTCAATGTAGCCGCCATATAGCAAGACAATATCCTGGATGATGTTTGCAATTTATTTTTTTTTCTCAGGTATTCTTCTAATTACTTCCACGAGTTCAGTACGTCACCCCCGATTAATACTTCTATAAAATATACCACTATCTTTAAAGTTAACTTAATCTCATTCATCTCTAAATTAATGAGATTGGAATCAACGTATCGTTCACCTACTATTCTGTGCACGTGAATACGTCCGCTTGACCTTCATATTTATGTGCTAGTCTTATCGGTAAATATGATATTTTCCAGCGGTAGTTATTTCACGGACTATGCATTAATGCCTACTCCGAAGAGATCCTGAAAAACTCTTAGGGGTGAAACAGCTGGAATAAATGTAAATGGAGTTCCCCTTAATAACATTAGATATGCGGACGACACTGTGATCTTAGCCGAAAATACTGAAGATCTTCAGAGGCTGGTGACCAGAATAGCGGAGTATGGAAAAGAGTACGGCCTAACAATGAACGTCAAGAAGACGAAATTTATAAGAATATCGAAAACTCAAAGAAATAACGAGAATGTTCTAATAAACGGAACCAACGTCGAACAAGTGGTCAAATATGAATATCTATGAACAATGATTAAATCCACAAATGATTACATTTAGGAGATCAAAATCAGAATAGAGAAGGCTAGAGCAAATTTCAACAAAATGAGAAGAGTGCTATGTACAAGGTATTTAAAATTAGAACTAAGAGTTAGGTTGGCGAGGTGCTATGTTTTTTCGACTTTGTTTTATGGAATGGAATCTTGGACTTGAATGCGACATCAATGAAAAAACTGAAATCATTTGAGCTGTGGGTGTATAGAAGAATTCTGAAAATATCGTGGACAGAACACGTCACAAACAAAGAGGTTCTGAGAAGGATGAATAATAAAGAAATTTTAAATACAATTAAAACAAGAAAATTGGAATATCTCGGACATATTACACGTGGAGAGAAATACACCTTGCTCCAATTGATTATGAAGGGAAAGATCCAATGAACGAGAAGCATAGGGAGGCGTAGAATGTCATGGCTGCGCAACCTGAGAGAGTGGTATGGATGTACATCAAATGATCTTTTCAGAGCAGCCGTCTCAAAAGTCAGAATAGCTATGATGATTACCGACCTCCGCCGCGGAGATGGCACTTGAAGAAGATGCGTTGTGACCAAATGCAATCGACGAGTCTGGTTTTTTGAAATGACGACGAAATTATGAGAAGGCGAGCATAGCGTCTTGATTTGATATATTATCTATCTATCTATTACTTATCCTGGATTTAGCAGGTTATTTTTTAGATTCACGGTTATTGCTGTACAATTTTGTATAGAAATAAGAAAACAGCGCTGTTGTATAGGACCTTTGCCAGCACTTCTTTTGAAAAATAAACGTGAAATAGTGAGACGTCTCACTATTTCTTTTTTTTTTCTCATACCTTTGGTGCTGTAAGGTTACAATTTGTGAGGTATCACCTTCTTTGCAGCGCCTGACAAATAACTGCTGTTTTAAATAGAGTAGATAAGTTTTTGCTGTTATTTTTTAATCCTGAGCGATGCCTTTTTACCAAAGCTCAGATGCCATTACTACTAATGAAATATCAAAATATATATTCTAAATACTTTATTTACAATATTTACAACATCAAAATTTATTTACTTAATAAATCACTTTGGAGTCTCGTTCGAAACACCGAACGATTAACACGTATAGCAATCATAGTAATTAGTGATAATCGATTTTTAATATTAACAAGTTTAATATAGGTCATAATTTTTACCTAAGTTATAATCAAAATTTATCAATATCAATAGTTTTCTAAGCAAAAATTATGTAGTGATAAAGTGTGTGAAATTTCCACGCAACATTATAACTAAAGTAAGATATATATTATTTTATTTTAAAAGTAAATAAACAGTTTATTAAAAAGTGAGAAATAAAAACAAAAGACAGGTTTTTCACATTATCGTAATATTTCGTGCCTCTTATCAGTTGGACCTGCTACAAGGCAGGTCCGGCCTGAGGGGGCACATATAGTTATTGAAAAATAATGGAACTACAAAATATTTCTCCTAATATTACCAACACCAACTCTAACAATCAACAACATAGTTATTCGAGAGCCCTGAGCCAACCAAAATTCCCATCAAAAAATCAAGCTATAGTTTTCAACTCCCTTAATGGAATAAAACTAGAGGAGTATCTTATAGCCATCGGAAGAAAAATTAATCCAAAAAATATACTTTTCTCGTCTAGGATATCTAACAATAGAATATGTGTTTATCTATCCAGTGTGACAAAGGTCGACGAATTCATGAACACTGATAATGGAATAATTACAGTAAACTCAGAACAAATTCAAACTCGCAGATTTATTACTCCAAGCCAACGTTTATTGTTATCTAATGTGTGTCCATCTATCCCACATGATTGTATAGAACAAGAACTCCGAGAACAAGGCTATAACTTAGTATCTCCTTTAAATTTTCTTAGAATTGCCGCAACCAACCCTGAATACAAACACATTCTTAGTTTTCGACGCTACATATATATCTCACCTCCCAACAATACAGTTCCAGACTCGATAGTACTATCTCACGATAATATATCATATCGCATTTTCTTGTCTCATGAAAGTCAGCTGTGTTCAAAGTGTAACCAAACAGGCCATTTCTCAAATAATTGCTTAACAGCAAGTCCAGAGCCTGCAAACAGTACCAATATCCCTACCACTCGAAATGAAATCCTATCAATGAAAATCCCTATTACAACAGACCAACAAATAAATGATAAATCTTCACCTTCCCAACCTTTAACCCATAACATAGCACCAAATACACAATATAATAATAACGAAATAGAAAAACAACCAACCACAGAAATTTCCTTGCCCACCTCAGAACAAATGGAATCAGAATATTTACATAAAACAAGTTCCAAACGTAGTATTACAGAAGTAATAACACTCCTCCGTCCTCACAAACTGAAGTTACATTTGCAGTACCAACTACTCAGAGAAAGAAGAAAACTAAAATTATTACTGAAGAAGAATCATCCTTGGCCAAAACACACCAACCAAAATCTAATGAAATATTGCCGTTACTGGAACCAACTAGGAGAATATTCGAAGAAGAATCGTTAAAACTCAGTTTTGACCAAATGGTCGATTTCTTTGAAAATGTTAAAGGAAACAAAGATCCCATAAGCTTAGTTAAAACATATACGGAGAACGTTGATGATTTTTTGAAACTATTATCTAAAATTCACCCTTATTACACCGATCGAAGTATGAAAAACAGAAGCACGAGAATAAGACGTAAGATTATGAAACAATTAAAAATGGACCCGATAGCGATGAAGATACTTCTGGAAGAAGAATCCGACACCTCTTTCGATTCATCGTAAAGCATATAATAAATAGAAACAATGGCGTCCATAATACAATGGAACGTAAATGGCTTCTACAGTCGCTTCGAAATGTTAAAGCATATTATCTCTGAAATCAACCCATTGATACTTTGTTTACAAGAAACCAACTTTAAAGATTCCAACCCACGCATTCAAGTTTCAAGAATACACAAATTTTTTCAAACACAGACAAAACGCTGAGATAGCTAGTGGCGGGGTTGCTATTTACGTCGATAAAAAATATGAAGCTCATCAATTACATATCAACACACAGAACTTTGAAGCAGTAGCTATTTCAGTAAACATGGAACAAAAAATCAATATTTGCAACATATATTTACCTCCAGATCAAACCATAGACCAAGAAGATTTTGATAACCTATTGCAACAAATTCCCAGCCCTCGTATTATTTTAGGCGATTTCAATTCACACAACCCTATATGGGGCTCAACAAAAACTAACGCTAGAGGCAAGATAGTGGAAGTTATTATGACCTCACAAAATCTTAATCTGTTAAACGATGGTAGGCCCACGAGGTTTAATATTCAAACGGGTAGTCAGTCAGCCATTGATGTATCGTTATGTGATACCAACATTATCCCCAACTCTAGAATGGGACGTTATTCCGTACCTATACGGAAGTGATCACTACCCCATTAAAATTGCGTTTCCCACAACAAAAAGATTCCAGTACTGCTACTACTGCATCAAAATGGAATATTAAAAATGCAAACTGGAAAAATTTTACAAAATATGTACAAAATGAAATAAACAACATAAAAGATGTTACTCTTAATGACATAGATAAAGACCTAGATACCTTCATATCAATAATCAACAAAGCAGCAGAAAATCATATTGGAAAAACAAAAACATTAAAATATCATAAACCTTTACCATGGTGGTCCTCAGAATGCAAAGAAGCCGTAAAAACATATAAAAGAGCTTTCAATAGGTTTAAGCATCATAAAACCAATGAAACTATGACAGAATACAAAAGACGTCGAGCGGAAGCTAGATATATTCTTAAAAAATGCAGGAAAACGTCATGGCAAAAATTTATTTCAAGTATAAATAGTTCTACCCCAGCAAGTAAAGTGTGGCAAAATATGAGAAAAATATCTGGAAAAAAATGTTCAAACAAAATACCTTTCCTAGCAAAAGATAACAAAATTATAACCGACCGAAATGAAATTGCTGAACTATTCGCCAGTGAATTTGAGACCAATTCAAGTAACGATAACTATCCACCGGACTTTAAGCTTAAGAAAGAAAGCGCAGAGAAAACAAAGTTGGAGTACCACTCTCACGAGTATAATATACTTAATGTACCGATTACAATGCAAGAACTCAAGGATGCCCTAATGTCAAGTAAAAATTCCGCTCCAGGTCCAGACGGTATACCATTAATTTTTTTGTTAAACCTACCAGAAAATGGAAGGTCTTGGCTATTAAAATTGTACAATTTTATTTGGACAAATCAGGTTTTTCCATCTGTATGGTCAGACAGCATTATAATTCCTCTGATCAAACCCAACAAAGACAGAACAAATATAGACTCGTACCGTCCTATATCACTCACTAATGTAGCATGCAAAGTTCTAGAAAAAAATTATAAACAAAAGACTGATGTGGTACTTAGAACAAGAAAAACTTTTAATTCCTCAGCAAAGCGGCTTCCGTCAAAATAGATCATGCGTAGACAACTTAGTAGATTTAGAGTCAGAGATACACGAAGGTTTTGCAAATAATCAAGAGACCATCGCAGTATTCTTCGATATCACCAAGGCATACGACACGGTTTGGAGATTTAATATTATATCAAAATTACACAAATGGGGAATCAGGGGTAATATGCTAAGATTCATAGAAAACTTTCTTCAGTCAAGAGCTTTCTCTGTTCGCGCCGATAATTCCACTTCATCAAAAAAAATTCAGAAAAACGGAACACCTCAGGGGTCAGTTATGAGCCCAACTCTTTTTCTCGTGGCTATCAACGATATACTGGATCACTGCTCCCCGCTAGTTAAGGGAAGACTATATGCCGACGATCTGGTTCTATTTGCAAAGGGCAAGAATATGAGAATGATTCAAAAACACCTACAAGAATCTATTTATAAATTAGAGATATGGTCAATGTCAGTAGGCGTGCAATTCTCCCCACTAAAAACAAAATGCATGCTTTTCTCAAGAAGGCACCGGCCACAGAGAACATCTTTAAAACTGTATGGCGAGCCGCTCAAATTCTCAGAAAAAATTAATTTTCTCGGAATGGTATTTGACCAAAAACTAACATGGAAACAACATATTTTAGAAATAAAAAAGTCTTGCCAAAATGGATTAAATGTAATGAAAACATTATCAAATAAAAAATGGGGATCCGACGAAACCACGTTATTAAATATTTATAAGTCACTCGTTAGATCAAAAATAGATTATGGGGCTATTGTGTATGCCTCCGCTAAAAAACATGTTACCAAGCAACTTGAAGTAATTCAGAACACAGCACTTCGCATTGCCATAGGTGCATTTAGAACCACACCAGTTAAGAATCTCCAATGCCTCACAGGAGAGCCACCTCTTAATCTACGAAGAAATTATTTATGCCTTTCGTATGCAGCATCAGTCGCTAGCAACAAATTCCACCCAGTATTTCAAAATGCATTTACGGACCGTTACCTAGAAGCTTATAACACAAGTAGGTTCGATCCACCATTCTACGAAAGAGTTCGAAGAAATTTAAAAGATCTACAACTCCAAATTTCTGACCTCTTTCCTTCAAATGTAAAAACTCCACCTCCCTGGTTAATCATGATTCCCGAAATCAATACGACGCTACTCCAATATAACAAATCAGATACATCACCCACTGTAATCCGACAGTCATGTTTAAAGGAACTCGAGACTTACGGGAAAAGCTTTTACATTTATACAGATGCCTCCAAATCTGCAAATGACGTAGGAGCAGCATTTGTCACTCCATATTCCTCTTCCCAATTTAAATTAATGCCAGCCACTTCTATATACACAGCAGAATTATATGCAATATTACAAGCCCTCATTCATATCAAAAATACAAACCATTCTTCTTCCGTCATTATCACAGATTCTCTAAACTCCTTAACAACAATCGGTCAACTATATACTAAGAACCCTATAGCCTTACTTGTCAAGAAAGAACTTGCTGCCTTACAAGAATCTGGTTCAGAAGTCAAATTTATGTGGGTTCCATCTCACACGGGAATACAAGGTAATGAAAACGCAGACCTCCAAGCAAGAGAAGCTACCAAAAATGATCAAGCTATAATAGTGTCAAAGACTATCTGCAGTGATATAAAACAGTTCGTTAAAGAAAAAGTGATTAGTGCGTGGCAAAATAAGTGGAACTTATCGGAATCTAAATTAAAAGAAATTAAATCGACAGTGAAACCGTGGCGCCTAGTGAACTTAAAAAGAGCTGACCAAGTCAAAATTTCTCGACTTCGATTAGGTCATACCAATATTACACATAAGCACCTAATAAGTAAAGAAGACATTCCAGTGTGTGATTACTGTCAAGTCAATATTACTGTTAAACATCTTCTAACAGAATGTGGAAAATATACAGTTAACAGACAAAATAACAATATTTCCAGTGACTTAAAAACAGTATTAGGTGAACATTTAAATACTAAAAACTTAATTAGATTTCTAAAAGAAACAGCTTTATATAATTTAATATAATGTAACTAATGTAAACTAATGTCGCTAATGGCCCAGGTGGTTTGAAGCGACTATTATTAGTAAATAAAAAAAAAAAAAAAAAAAAATAAATCACTTTATTTACAAAATTTGAAATCATTTTCTAGTGTAAAGCAGGACAAGGTGTAGAGTTGTATGATTTTGGCTCTTTAATATCTTTACACTATAATTTGATTGTATACTGGTAATATTATGTTATTATGATTGATCGCTAGACACTGTGTTTCAGTTCAGTTCAGTCTTCACAAGTCTACCTGACCTGAGGTATACCCCGAAATATATATAGGAGAATGGTGAAAGACTTTTATTGAACAGAAACGTAACTGTATACACAAGGTGTTTCACGACAAACTTAGGGTATCTATATATTGAAAAGTATTTACACGATTTTTATGAAAATTGGTTTATGGGTATTACACATTATAAGAATCTCAAAGAAAATATTTTGAAAGACATTACATTTGCGATTGCACCGGAAGTGAACTACAACTTTTTTTTAACTCGAACGTGTATATTATTGCATTTTTAAACTATGCGTAAAATTCTACACAAAATTAGCATAAGGTACCACAGGTCAAAACTTCTAATTGTTTGGAGTTATTGATCTTTTTTCAAAAATTTTGATAGATGGAGACAATCTTGTCATAATTAATAATACCTCATAGTAAGTAAGTCAATGATTTTAAATAAAACCTCATATATTTTATAATTTTAATGAAAAAAGAAGTCAATTATTGTCTTTCAAACAGTATTAGGGTTCCCTATACCTAAAGTTAATCTGTTGGAGGTAATTGTAGTTTAATGTTAATGATAAGATATTTATTGTTTTATTCTAGCAGGCCTTGTATGAATATGTCATAATTGTCATTATTTGTGGTTATTAGCATTTTTACAAAGTGATAGAAATGGCTCGTTAAGAACTAAACAATGAAGATTGCGTACATTTACTTTTAATACATGGAGAATGTGACAGAATTATTACTAGAACATGTGCTTTATTTGCTAAATGATATCCAGATCGACCACGACCTACGATAATGCCGTGAAAAGATTACTTAAAAATTTAAGACTTTCGGTTATTTTTAACAAAAAGTTACCTAAAAACGAAGCCTATTGTTCTTGGTTACTATGCTACTAATTCCGAAGCGTTATTACTTTGTGATGCGAGATATTTAGGTACACATAACAAAGCCATCCATTCAGCAAATTTACAAAAAAAAAATTTCATCCTTATTTTTACAACACATTTCAAAGTTTAAAGGAAACAGACTACAATAAAAGAAAAGAATTTGCAGAATTTGTAGCAATAACAATAGAATTTGTGTCAAGAAGATAATGTCTCGCATTACTGGAGAGAAGTTCATAATGCAAGGAAAGATAGATGGCAGAAGAAGCATCGGAAGAAGACGAATTTCATGGCTTAAGAACCTAAAAGAATGGTTTGAATGCAGCTCAAAACAACTATTTAGAGCTACTGCCTCAAAAATTAAAATAGCTATGATGATTGCCAACCTCCGTAGCGGAGATGGCACCTGAAGAAGAAGAAGGAGAGAAGTTTATCAGCATTTAACATGAGTACGTGATTTTGAGTAGCGATGGGAGTTTAATGTCTTTTTTGGGATCAGGTATAACCAGGTTGTATCATTACAACAAAACATTCACAAACTTTATATTACTTAATGTAATTTGTATTTGTTGTAGAATTTGGTAAGTTAGGTACTTTGTTTAATGTAAATTTTAGCGATATTTACACCAGGAAAGCATACGTTAACGAAAAGATTAAAATAAAAGACAAATCGGTCCGAGACCCAATTTTTTTCATTGTCCAATCGTCTTTGATTTCATGTTTTTCTTCGACGTACTTTATTAACTGATAAAAGTTAAAAGTCCTACAACAAACTGTTGGACAAGACTTGGCAACAATGTTGTAAATTGACTAAAGATGTACATCTTCATCTTTTACTTCATTTTCTATCATCTGAGCAATTCGCAGCTCTTCGATATTTTGGGCCAGTAGTGACTTACATGAGTCGAGTAGTAGTTACTTGAGCAAGTAACTGGAAACCAGTAGCCAAGCAGCCAAGCAACTCAAGTAACTTGAAAACCATCCAACGCACTTATTCAAGAAGGCGCCTTCCACCTGCTTCCACCAAGCAACACAGTGATGGTGGGGCTATACTTAAACGGCCTACCTCACACTTGCTTCACGTAAACAGTCGTTCAAGTAAATATGTACTTGCTGTTAAGAGTTGGTCGTGTGAAGTAAATTTTTAAGTATTAGAATTTTATTTAAAAAAATATAAGATAGAATGGGGAAGCAACATTAAAGTTTGTGGAGTTGTAAGACCAAACATGTCTTAGGGAATATATACATAGTAGTCAGTATACACATAAACAAATGAGAGATTCTGCTAAATATTAATAAAATACAAGAAATGAACATAGATGATTTTGGTCCTCAAGATAATAAAAAATCCGAGCATGATATATTCCCAAGACCATGCTAAAATTGTAAATCATAAAAAGTCTGGTGCTGGAACAGACGATCTTTTTCCCCTCAATTTTCTCTCTTCTCTGAACCGCTGTTCAAGTTTAGTTATTTTATTTTAATAGTGTAAATGCTTTACTTGAATGCCCTTCAAACTTGCATGCTTGATTAAACTTGTACAAGTAACTTAACTGGCTACTCGACTCATGTAAATTAGACTTTACAGTAAGCAAATTGACGCCAAGTATTTCTCGGTGGAAAGATAACAGTTTATAGTTTACTTTATTCTCACAAGTCTTTAAAAACATCTTGGTTATACTTGAGAAACATGAGACCTTCCCCTTACATCATGTGTATATATTGCAGGTACAGATTTGATTAGTTATTTTAATATTTAATTATTGTAAAGTAAACAATTATTCCTTCTTAATTACCGATAAAAATTAAAACCCAACATACCTTTCGGTCCTGTTATAGACCACGTGATTAGTTTCGCTGATTGTTACGGGAGACGCCATTAGGAAATTTGTTTCTGGAAAAATAGGCTCATTCGGTAGGTCGACTTCTAATGGTTTCGATTGTTGAAAGAATTTCACTTTCACTTTTTCTCGTTCGGCCCTGCAACAAAATGGAAGATATATTTTAATACTGTTTATGTACATTATTATATTTTGTATTATGATTTTAATATTTGCCACTTAAACATATTTATAATTTGACGTGGTGGTATATATATATATATATATAATATATATATATATATATATATATATATATATATATAGAAAAGAAAAGAAAAGAAATTTAATCTTTGCAGATAAGTTAAATAGTAAACTCTTAAATATTGGGGAAATCTGCAAATCTTGCAGATTTCCCCAATATTTAAGAGTTTACTATATATATATATATATATATATATATATATATATATATATATATATATATATATATATATATATATATGTATAAAGGTAAAAGATATTTATGGTATGCGACCAATTTGTGGCAATACTGTTAGAAGACTCTGAGGTTTCCAGAGCAACAACCAACAGATCCACGGAGGAAGCTAAGCTACCTGAGGAAAGGAATGCCAAGCAAATATTTCATTGATAGATAAAGTCAACTATTTGGAGCAGCTAAGATGATCGGCTAACTTAGCAATGAAAATAAATCCATTGAGGAAACGGGTTACGTTTACATCAAAACTTATATAACAAAGTTTACAACAAACCTTAAAATACTGGAACCATAGATACTTGATGAGCATAATAATGGTTATTTATTTGCAAAACATGCCAAATAAAATAACATCGAGAGAAGGGACACTGAAGATAATTTAGTTCCATAAATTAGTGTAGTATAAGTTTAACACAAGACAATAAACAATAAAGTAACATACATTTATAAACTTAACAAAAATGATGACTACCTAGACCAATAGAAATGGGTGGCAAAAGTGTTGACACGTGAAAGGAAGGTGCCCATCTATAACATAAGAAAAAAGGCAACCAAAATGATAAGAGCAAATGTTAGAGGTGTCGCCGAAGAAAAGTTCCTTACATGGCAGCAGAGAGGCGAAGTTGAAATAGAGCTCACTAAACAATTACTAGTGAACAAATTAGCAAAAAGATGATATGATGTCAGAATAGTGACAGTACCTGGATAGGGCATAAAAGTAATAAGAATAGAAAATATTCAGGAAGATCAAGTTAATCATTGGACTGAAGATTCTTTATGATAATTATTATTGATAACAAAGCTGCACATAGTAATTCTCCTACTTTTAACAGATTATTTTATATAAATTAAAATGTTTACCATTTAACGTACTTCATTTCTGCGCTTGTTGGATGATTCAAAAATAATTTTCGAAGGAAATCACTCACATTAACTTCGTTTTTCATAAAAATTCACCGCACAGCATGTATCGTTTTAGTCTCTCGATCACTTAACAAAATAAAAGCAGAGCGCTTTTAAAAAATAATTTATCAAGTGAAAATTACACGTATAGTGATTTCTTATTACCTTATCTTTTATGCCGGAAGAAAATTGTAACGGTCATTTTATCTCTAGATTTTATTCCGATAGAAATAAAGATTAATTGAAAATAATATAGAACAACAACATGATAGTAACATATTATTAGGATGTCAAACATGAGTAGACTTTGTGCTTGTATTTAGTATATATAATTTTAAAAATATGGGGACCGTAATTTGAATGTTGATTTGATTACTGACACAAGGGCATACTCTGAAGAAAGAGAGTAACCTATAAAAGACGCTTAAGATGAAAATAATATTAAACAGCTTAAGGAAATGTTGGTGGATGCAGTAAAGAAGGCACAAAAGAAGTGCCAAACCAAACAAACAAGGAAACATGAAAAGGTCACAGAAGACAGAAGAAACCTAATGCAAAAAAAAGAAAGGAATTAAAAGATTGAACGATACAACGAACATTGCAGAGCCAAGGAATTTAAACAAAACCATTTCAAAAGCAGGATGAATTGATACTGAATTGTTATAAGTTCAGTATTGAACATTACTTTAGTACCCACCTTTTTTATAACAAGTTGAGGTCCTGCAACTGTAACCAGAAATTTAAAACAACCTTAGCAAAAAAAGGACTACGAGAAATAATTATGAAACCGAATTACGATTTGTATGTTGCAATGTTAAATCGTGAACAAAAAGAGATGATACTGATAGAAATAATCACTCACAATATCACTATGTGCACTCACTGAAACTAGAGAGAAAGAAAAAGGAATATCAAAATACCCAAATTCCCTATGCATTTATGACAGAATATTGAAAGAATATTGAAGATTAGTAAGCTTAGCAGCAGTATGCTTTGAACTCAGCATAAGTACTTCGCGTTTGTCTTTTCACTTACTTACTCTTCTTCTCCTATGCCGTCTCCATTAACGGAGGTTGGCGACCACATTTCTAAAAGTTTTTCAGTCTTTTGCACGTGGAATAATTCGTCTACAGTCATGTTTGTCCAGTTTCGAATATTTCGCCGCCATGACTTCCTCTTTCTACCTACTCCCTTTATGCCATCTACCTGCATGATGACCTGCAGAATACTATATTTATCATTCCATAATATGTGTCCAAGGTAGGCAGTCTTACGTACTTTTATTGTTCTCAACAATTTTTTGCCTCGACCCATCCTTCTCAGCACTTCCTTATTGGTGACCCTGGCAGTCCATGGAATTCTCAACATTCTCCGGTATATCCAAAGTTCAAAGGCTTCAAGTTTCTTAACTATTTGTGCTTTTAACGTCCAGGTTTCTACCCCGTACAGTAGTTGGGACCAGACGTATCAATACCAGCCAGTTCCTCCAGTGCGATAGAGAAAACTGACGCAAAGCAGAACCTGCGTCTCTTTATCGCCCACATAACCTAAATAACCAATAGGAAGGTTACGTGGTCAATAAACCCGACCCATTAGAAAGATATGGAGGGACTACTTTTAGTTTTCTCTGTCTCGCTGTGGGAACGCAACTGTATTGCAGCAGTCAGTCTATCTTGTATTATATCTCTGTTCTTACATCCGAACCATAACAAAATTTTTTAATGTGTTTTTAGGGAATCCAATGTTCTGTCTTGAATCAACTTGACCTTTATAAAGACTATATAAAGGAAAACTTGACCTATATAATGCAAAATGAATTAACTTAACCTTTATAAAGGAACATTGTGGACTCTACCACCAAAATGGGATGTATTTTAGGTAGTGGTAGTTTTTAAACCATAGCTCTGAGGATGGTCCAGCTGGAAATCGCTCAGCTGGGAAATAAGTTTTACACTCTTCAAAGATACTTTTCGTTTCCATTCTTTGATTTGTCAAAAGTGTGTATAAAAAAAACATCAATCTTTTCATTTGTTAATTATTTTGGGTAAACACGAAAGAATGTACTGTTATTTGTAAACTTTTCTTTTCTACTAATACATAAAAACAAAAATGTTGTATGACTATGAAACGCTAATTTTGGTTACTAGGTATATGATTCTGGCCAAATACCCAAGTTCCCCTATTTTACATAGTTCTTTGGCTAATATAAAATGGAATAATTTTTGCTTACTATCTCTTGCTCGTATTTAAGACATCTTTATTATTATGTCGTTTATTATCAATTTCATTGAAATTTTATAACCAAGTTGACAGATATCTTTATGATATAATCTTCAGCGTACATATCCAGCAATAAGGGCAAAAATCTAGAGCATCTGCGGCTCTTTCTCTCCCGAAAATCGCCAGATATATTTCATGTCAAAACGCATAAATTTACTGGCGTAAAAGATCATACATTTTTCCGCTGACTAATAAATTAGGTTCGAATTATCAAAAACGGCACAGACAAAAAGAAACAAAGTAACAATTTCTTAGTGGAGTTTGTGTGACACGGGTAGCCTGTATTGAGATACGAAAAGTTCAAATTGAATACTGTCGAAAAACATGCGTCAAGCTACCTTAAATAAAAATTAATTATCCGTACCACAAGGGCCACTTTTAATTAGATCTTAAAAAATATTGAGGCCGTACGATAAGATACAACAGTTTTGTAGGTATTCGAATTAAACCGAGATCACAAAATGAGTTGCAGAATTTGCAAGTTTCTTTTTTGGAACGCATTTGTTAGTACTGTCAATTTATCAGGATGATTCCACAAAACTTTATGAAACGTACATAACTTATATATTTGGTATATATTATTAGGTACTAAAAACTCAGGCGGTATTACAAAACCATATCATTATATACCTGTTGCTACTATTAAAAAAGGCAAAACACACTCAATCCATTTGTTTTGAAGTTTTTAGAAGACTTTGATAAAAATCAATTCACCAAAAGATCTTAATATCAGAACAGTATTTTATTCCTAATGGTTGAGATTTTGAAATAATCGAGATCGCTAGTCGCAGCTATGGACACATTTTATAGCAGAGTTAATATTAGAAAAACCTAACAAGTTCCAGACAATTCTATTCCAAATAGAGAAAACATTCAATTGGCTACATTAGATGGGGTAGTATTTGAAAGGAATCACCTATTATAATATCAATATATAGAAATATTTTAAGCTGAGATTTATCGAAAAAAAAAAGTAAGGTTGCCGAACCTCATCCGATGAGAAAATTATGTACGCAGAATATTATAATAGTGAAATAACTTTTAAGTTCATTTATTAAATTAGTTTTTTTTTCAAACGTCTGACGTGATTGACAATATATAAATGTTACTCTTACGCCTAGACATAAAAGTGAAGCACTTTCACGCCTAGGTACAAAAGTGTAAAAGTCAAAAGCTCACAAGCTTCGTAAATCGCAGTGGACTTGGTAGGCAACAATCCTTCGATTAAAGTCTTCGGAATCACACATAATACTCGTACTTTTGGGCTACAATAAGCACAAATTTGACGATTTTTCTTATTTTTCAAAGTGACAATCAATAGAAGTAACCAAAGTAACAAAAAAAATATTTTCGATATTTGAAAAATAAATAGTACGTTCTATTCTGAGTAAAAATGACTTTTTGTGCCTCGGCTTTAAGTCAAACGTACATCCTCGCCACAAAAAGTATCATTTTACTCCTAATAAAACAAAGATCTTTTTTGTTTTATATCCTTGGTTAGTACGATTTAATATACTTTGATCTCTATGTAAATTCATCTTTTGATATAATATGTACGCTCACCTTTTTATTTTTTGGGCAATTATACGTAAAATCATCCTTAATTAATTCACATCATTCAGTTTTTCCCAATTTATAGACATTATGCTAAGAAAAACAAAATTGTTTCTCAAATCTAGGTTAACAAGACCCTGTGGCGAGAAATACAGCTGACTGATGTCACTTAAAACTATCATGTAAACTTGTAAAGTATTCAAGCCTTGTTCATTCCCCGTGCATTGATTTTTTATTTATATTATTAATATCTCGATTTGCTTGAAAGTTACGAATATTAAAAACTTCATTGCATTTTTTAGCGTGTTATTGTTGAAGATAAAGCTTGGCATTATAAAGATACATTGACGATATTTTAGCCGATATTCACACTATGCAACGAATTTATTCTCCTACAAGACAATGCTAGACCACAGTCCACCATGTGTATTGCAAATACCTTATAGAAGTTGGAATAAAGAAATTTACTTGGCCACCACGCTTCCCAGATGGAAATCCCATTGATTATGTCTGGTACTATCTAGGTAGACGTATCAGAAGTTGCAAAAGACTATCTACGAACAAAAATAACCTTCATGTATACTAGAACTCGTAATACCTCCAGGAATGAAAACCGTGGTTCAAGCTAGAGTGGCAACACCGCATTAACACGTTGATGGACAGAGACGCTGTGCAGCGTCTTTTTTAAAAATTGTGTTGTGACAGAACGCTGTGAAGCGTCCTTAACAAAATCTAATATCGTGGCAGAACGCTGTACCACGTTATATTTATAATATAAATACATGGTAACACGTAATCCACTGTCCACTGTAGTTTCGCGGATATGCCACAGTAAGATAAACAGGAATAAAGCGGAGATGCGCTGTCCTGAGTTTTCACAATCGTATTAGGAAACCATGTTGGGGTTCTATTACCCAGGACCTCCACATGAAGAGCACTTGGCTGATTGTTGTGCCTCTATAGCGAATCAGATTGCTATAGGGGGGAAAGGGATGGTCTTGAGCATTGGAGCACGGTGGGGTGACTCCTGTTTTTTACACGAGTTAGCACACCTTGCTCCAATGAATTGTTACACCCAATCGTACTACCCGGGTGAACATTTCTCTAAGGCTGGGTTTAATCAATTTGCTGCTGCTCCACTGTCGTAGAATACCTATCTATACCTTCCAATCTGTTACCCATCTGGTAAATTATCGTAATATATTATGGTAATAATATCGACAAAAAGGACACTGTACAAATTGACTATTTTTGAATAACTTAGGTGTCCGTCAAGGTGTTAATAAACAGGTTTTTTCTTTAACCATTCTCTCTTTATCTTATCGGTTAAATGTTAACTGTTTCATAATTATTATATATTCATATTTTTATAAACGATAAAAGGTAGGCCTCGGACAGATAGGTATACATACATTAAGGAAAGACATCAGGTATCAATAAAGGTGGTTATATTTGTATATTCGTTGTTCTGACGAAAGACAGAAAACAATCATAAATTTCTTTTCTGTCTAAAGCAAGAAGATGCAGTATATTATATGGGCTTTCAAAATTAAAGCTCAAATTTAATTTTAAAAGTTTTCTAAAAAGCTCATTAGATTGAGCTCTATATTTTGAACAATAAAAAAGATGTTGTCCAGGTCACCGATTTTATTACAGGCTTCACAAAGATCACTCTCAAGTATTTTTATTTTAAATAAATGTGCTGGATAACATGCGTGACCAAACTTCACTTTGCTGATAGTAGTTATACTTTTATTATTATTAGATATTATTACTTTCGACTGTAATCGTACTCATTATACCAAGGTTTTCTCCTGAATTTGGTTTAAAATCTGGTGTAACGTGTTGGATTTGTAAAGCTGTACTCTTGCCATAAATAGGACCATTTCTTCATCATTCTCTGTTTTGCTATGATTATTTGTTCATCTGTGGTTAATTTGTAATTTATTTTTTCCCCCATTAATATGCTTTCTTTGGCAATTTGATCTGCAATTTCATTGTTTGTTATTCCTGCGTGTGCTTTCACCCAGAAGAATTTTATATATTATTTATTTTGATCTTGTAAATGTTTAAGTATTGCTTGGATGCTAAAAATACTGACATTGGTTGTATTTGAGTTTGATTTTAAAATGTTAAGAACGGAAAGTGAATCGGAAAAGATTATAGCATTCTGATCCCAATAAGTATATATTGTGTAATTATTTTACAAGTAACATGCAAGAAGTTGTTTTCTATAATATATTTCTATTTATATTTTCTATAATTTCGTATTTATATTAAAAAAAAAGTATTTGTAAATTTGGGATCTACACAAAAAATAGCTTAGTTTAGAAATCTTGTTGAATGATCACTGGGAGCGTGTCGCTTTAGTCTCCGATTTGGTAGTAGTCTCGCAAGGTTCGTTACAAGATTGTTAGGATGGTTTTCAAGCCTCAGAGTATATTTTTGGGAGCAATTTGTGGTCTCTTCTTTCACACTGTGGTCTTAGGATAACGCTTAGGACTTTTGATTGAAACCTCTACAAGATATCTACATTAGACCTGGACGTTGATCCCCACAGCTGGATCCCATGACTCCATAATGGTTTTATGACTGATTTATTATACACTAATACCTCGTTATGTAGAGATAGTTGTGGCCTTTTACCTAGTAACCAGTAAAGTATGTTAAGCTTAAGGTCCAGTGGTTTTTTGATGAATGTATGCTTCTTCCATGTTAACCGCCTGTCATGATGGCATGAGATGTATACACAGGTATTTGATCAGCTGTATATATCAGGTATAGAACAGGTCCCAGAATACTACCTTTTAGAACACCTGCTTTGATTAGATTTAGATTGTGTACTGATCGTCATCTCTTGCTAGGAAATGCTGGTCATGGAGGTAGTACTTGAGGATAAGGAAATAATTTAGGGAAAGGACTTCAGTAAGTTTGTAGAGTAGACTACTGTGGCAAACTCTATCAAAGGGTTGAGAAATATTCAAAAAGGCTACTGAACAGTATTTCATTTCTTCTAGAGTTTCATGAATAAAATTACAGACGTATTTGCTCATTGGTGGCATGTTGTTTTATAAATTATTTATTCACTTCTATCTTCACTATCTATACACTTATTAAGTGTATAGAGAATATCTATTTATTCACTTCACTATCTATACACTTTATTAAGTGTATAGAGAATGGACAACTTTGCACACGACCTAGTTTTTAGTGACATCTAAAAGCTATATTTTGCCACATGGTATCTTAACCTAGATGAATATAGTAGGTATAATTTATTTTGTTTTTCCTTCTATATTGTGTATAACTGTGATCTTATTCGCAAATCGAACGATGCAAATTAATCCGGGATTATTTTCCTTGTACTTTTCTAAGAAATTGGGAAAATTGGGTCATCAATAAAAAAGTTATATAAGAACAACATTTTTTATCATTTTAATCGGCCATTTATTATGCATCTTAGGTGTATATTAACAATAAACAGCACTGAATGAATTAAGATATAATTCACTTTTACCATGAGCGACATTATTTATAATTTGTCGTTTGTCATATTACAGTACATTTTGTATAAAAATATATTTTTATAACAGGTAATTCTTTAAGAAAATATAAGGATGTATTTTTAAATATTTCCTATATCGTTCTACATAAATTACTTAGGGTTAATGGGTTTCAGTTTATTATTTTCGGCATACTTTAAATTTTCCACACCTACTTAGATGTTTACAATGAAATATTTAAGATATATTTAATGACAAAATAATTTACGCTACCTGGTTTCGAACACGTCTTCCGCGTTTATTTTTATGTGATTTAAAATTGTTATTTTAACAACTTAGAAACAAATTATCAATAGTTATACTTTGGTGTGGAATTATAATTGCTCCGAAGCGTCCGTCGACGATCTCTTTCTTCTTTTTATAATTCATATTTCATATACACATTTTACAGTATGCTGTATATCTTGTCGGGTAAGGTAGAAGGCCGAAGACCAAAAAGAAAATTTCTAACACGATGGCAGACAAAATGAAAACTCTGGTGGGAAAATCCCTACATGAAGCCGTCCATATGGCATCCAATGGAGGATCGCATGGATCGCAGCCAATGGAGGCAACAAGCCAAT
This sequence comes from Diabrotica balteata, assembly GCA_918026665.1. Lineage (NCBI taxonomy): Eukaryota > Metazoa > Arthropoda > Insecta > Coleoptera > Chrysomelidae > Diabrotica > Diabrotica balteata. The sequence goes on from OU898278.1 coordinate 100,655,211, forward strand.
AATATTTAGAGTGTCACCACGCCCCGACAAGAGTTCAAAGAATGAGGAGGAGGAGGTATATCTTCTCAAACATTATTTTCTATATTGATCTGCCTTTAAGCTGTTTCCACTATTGTCTAAGAACCGTATATATTAAAAGTTACATTCCATTTACACTTTTCTTTGCTACTCTACTCGGTGATATCATATTTAATACAATTGGAAGAGCACTGTTTGCAATGTCAAAAAGAACAATACGAATACATCAAAAATGAATACATGCAACCGCAGAACAAAATACAAAAAAAATAACACTAAAGGTTTATTGGTGGATATAGTTCTGTAGTTAAGACCATCCTATTCAAACAGAACATAACCGGCAATCATCATAGCTATTCGGACTTTTGAGACAGCTGTTCTGAAAAGTTCATTTGATGTACATCCGTACCACTCTCTCAGATTGCGCCTAACTCTTAGTTCCAGTTTTAAATCCCTTGTACATAGCACTCTTCTCATTTTGTTGAAATTTGACCCAGCCTTTTCTATTCTGATTTTGATCTCCTGAATGTAATCATTTGTGGAGTAATTCATTGTTCCCAGATATGCGCATTTGTCCACTTGTTATTTGATATTTTCATAAATTTCGTCTTCTTGACGTTCATTGTTAGACCGTACTATTTTCCATACTCCGATATTCTGGTCACCAGTGCCTGAAGATCTTCAATATTTTCGGCTAAGATCAAAGTGTCGTCCGCATATCTAATGTTGTTAATGGGAACTCCATTATGCTACATTATGTTCATTATGCTACACAATATCAAATTCTTTTTTTAATAGAATCATCCACAATATAGTTTACAAAAATAACTATTTTTGGATGGGAGCAATGACAACCAAACCACCAAACAAGAAACAAGCATTTTGCTCAAGCACTACAAAAAAAGGAAGGTAACGCAGTTGGACGATGATATCTTTGGAGAAATATGGACATATTTGAAAGTGAGACAAATGCCGCAATAATAAAGAAAACAAATTTTAGTTCCTATCTAAAAAAACAAAGGAAATTTTCAACAATGTATAAATTATAGGACCTAAATACTGTGTTTCTTTTTACAAAACTCTTTCATTTAACAGGTGTAAATATCTTGATGAAATGAGAAAATTTAAAAATCAATAGCTTTTTAATAATATGTATGTAAAAAATCCTTTCAGTTAAAGATAGATTGATAGGTATTATCTTTGTTATTTGGTGTAGTAAGAAGAAAATGTAAAATTTTTTTTTACATTTTCACATTTACTGTGATGTAGAAATGTATATGAAACCTGGAGCAGATTATTTTTTATCATTTCATATCAGCGAAATGTTTGCGTAGGCGTGTAATATCTACAAATTTGAAAGTAACTTAATTTACCAAAAAAATGTACCCTTAGGAAATCTCTTGAACGATTTCAGGAATTGTTAAATGCGTGGATGATAGCTTAAAAATGGAACCGTAAAATATTGGATAATTTATATGCATGATAAATAAACAGTACAAATACAAATAGAAACGAATACTAGTGCTAGTAAAATATGGGTGTTGTGAAAATCATGTTGACCAAGAATTATGACAAAAAGGTCCCATTATCACAATGTCCAATAATGATCTAGAATAGCGGGAAAAAATCAACTAAAAAAACTTAGTACAAAATAACACTTTCAGTGCGCGTTATGCGAAAAAAAAACACTAAATATTTAAGCTTTATTAAACCTGAAATTATGTGAATGAAATCGGTAAGGAAAGTCCGTGTTGTGTGAAATTACGCATTCAATGTTCAATACAATTTTTTTTAAGCAGTTCTAAGGATCTTCTCCAGATGAACCAAGTAGCCCTATCCTGTTGAAACTATTGGATGAAGTAGGTGTTTGTGGCACTACATAATTGTCTGAGGGTCATCAAAACGGGCATAAAGATCTTCTACGCTCGTATTCTTTGAAGCAAACAGCAAATAAGTCATTACTTGTCACGAAACACCAAATTGTTACACTATGAAGCGATTTATCTACGACGATGTTTGGTTATTTAAGAAAGAACAACGATGTGTGTAGATTGATAAATCCATTCACGTGGGTGTGGCATTCGTATACATCTTAAACAGTCTACATTTCAGTCACAATTCATTTTTCTTCTTGGTTTGCATTAATTGACATGGTAACTGGACAACCAGAACAGCCTTTTGGTTCGACAACTTTTTGTGCTCGAAAAATTTTGCTAAGTCCTCATTAGTCAGTAGTTCCTCAAAGAACAATAGACTCAAAAATCAAAGAAGCAAAAGAAAAGTGTATAAATGAAATATGTGACGAAATAGAAAACCTAGATAACAAGAACAAACATAATACATTCAATCTCTACAAAAAAATTAAAGGAAATCTCCAATAATAACAAGAAAGATAATATCCCCATCCTTGCTGATAATAAAGGAAGAATAATTATAGAAAGAAGCAAACAAATTCTAGTATTAGAGGAATTTATCGAAAAATCCTTTGCGGATAACAGACCTGAATTGCAACAGATGTCGACGTGGAAAATGGAAGGACTCTCAATCCTAAACATAGAGCTAAAACATGTGATATAATGTGCAACGAATTAGTAAGCTTGTGAACCAGACCATATAGAAATAGATGTAATAAAACTAATAGATGAGAACAACATAAAACGACTATTACATATTTTTAACAACATATATGAAAGTGGCGTAAAACATCTTTTTTTTTTGTTGCTGTAAGTATTATTTCAATTTTTTTTATAGTTTATTCGATTTCATGAAGCAAATAATAGTTGAAGGCAATGTAGTGAGCAAAAGATCCAGAGAAACATCGTCAGCATGATGGTCATACCAAATAAAGGCCATGACTGGTTAATAGTGTCTAAAGCAAAACAAGACGCACAGAAATGGACAATATGGATAGAAATAGTCAAAAAAATTACATGCCGCCACTACATCCTTACGAAGGAGAGAAGATAGGGGAGGACATCAAAAAAATATTTGACGCCTGACGCGATTATATTTCACCAGCTTACTGCTTTCAGTGTCTTTTATTTTGACATCAAAATCATATAAGAATCCTTAAATGGAAAGTAATAGGATTTAATACAGAAATGGACAAAATATCAGTTTACACATGAAGAGGGAACAAAATTTATATGGGCTGAAATTGACAAAAATCAAAAAATAAAAACACTTATTGTCCACAACACAAAGTAGGTCTGCTTTATAGGCTTATAGGATTATAGACATTTGATCATTTTCAGCAACTACGTATTAAAGTGGACCATTTACGTATTAAAAAATTCAATAAATCGAGGGGAGACAAGGAGAGACAAGGACAATGTGCTGTCTCTCATAAGTCTCTCCTTCCTGTTTCAATTTGGTCTTTCCTGGACCATGGTCGTCTTTCTCGTTCCTACATGTTACCTGATGTCATCTCTACAGATCCTTTCTAGGGTCTTCCTCTTCCACGTTTGTATTCCCATGGTCTCCAATGCCCGTTTCAACTACCATCTTCCTGTATTTTGTATATAATCTTTTAATTTAAAATCCACAAGGAATCTACGTTCCTGTAGTTGGCTGTATACCATATATTAAAAAATTATTAAAATCCTTTGTAAAAGGTATATATTTAAGAACCCAAACGGGCTATGTTAGACAAAACGTTTTCGGAATCCATATTCCATCATCAGTGTCCTAAAAAGTTAAATATCACATGGACATTATACTACAAAAGTTTTATTTTATTCACACTTTATTTTACTTTAACAATTTTAAATAACGTTGGCTTCTGTCTTAAGTAGACACATACAGTTACACTGACTGCTCTGTTACGACTTCCGTCCTAACTTGTCAACATTGTCATTTCAATCAGTTGCTTTCATAAAGTCCTCGTAGACACACCGTCTCAGGACTAGCTATTTTATAAGAAATAATGTAAACTAACTTTAACTTAGAAACAACGCAAACAGCAATGGAACGAATCATGCTTGGAATATCACTAAGAGACAAGATTAGAAACACCGAGATACGACGTAGAACGAAGATTAGGGATATTGTGGAAGAAATTACAAAAATGAAATGGCGCTGGGCAGGTCACGTCGCCCGATATAATGACAACAGGTGGACACGGAGAATTCTAGAATGGAGACCAAGAACGACAACAAGAAGCATGGGAAGACCTCAAAAAAGATGGGTAGATGACATAAGAGCAGTGGCAGGCAAACAGTGGATTAGATTGGCGCAAGATAGAGAAAGATGGAAGCAATTGGGAGAGACCTACATTAAGGAGTGGATGGAAAATGGTTGACAAAGAAGAGAAGAAGAAGAAATTTAACTAAATAGTTTTTAACGGGTTTTTACCCACATATTTAGTGGCTACATTCATGTACACCTAGTAAGTATTAACCACATTTTGCATTAACTTTGGTCAAAATTTTAGTCGTAATTTAGTCGTGCTGCTCAACCATTCATTACTCTTCTTGGCTTTCAGATTTATGTAAAACATCTGCTACTTTTATGTTTGTGCTCCATGGTTTAAGTAGCGTACTGGTAGAATACATTGGTCCGGAAATATTTTGAGTATTTTTCAATATGTAGCTCGGCTTTCTAAATTCTTCCAAATGGTGCTCTCGTGGAATTTTAAAGATATCGCGGTTGACACAAACTATCCACGAGGAGCTGGTTATGTCATGCATGTGATGTGAGGGTACTGAATTAAAACAAGAAACAGAATAATTTAGTCATATCACAAGGGAGTCCAAATACTAAGTACTGTGACTCATTCTTCAGGAAAAAGTAGAAGCAAAATAATACATTAGGCGTATGAAGATATCTTTGGAACGTAAGTTAAGACGATGGACTGATCTTTAAGTAGATCTGCGCGGTTGCTGATATAGAAAGACTTCATGATATTGTTGACATAATAGTCCACGTTTGAACAGACAATGTATGAAGTATTGGCATTTTAACGTCATTTATTCCTTTGGAAACTACTGAGTTGTAGTAATAAATATAATAATAAATATACTTAAATATAATAAATAAATATATTTAAATATAATTAAAAATGCCTTACGAGGTTAAAGAATGCGCATAAGATGTAGAAAATAAAAAGATGAAGAACTTATTCGATTTTCTGCTTATTGAAAACTATACAATCACCTCAAAAAAAACATTATCAAAATACTTTTAAAATGACCTAGAAAAGTCCCATAAATTTCTTATTGCAATATTTTTATAGTATATCATAATTGACAAAGTATACCATAAAATATGTAATTTACAAGTTAAGTAACCAGTTTGAATTGTATAACATTTAACAACTAATTAACTTGTGAATATATTAACAGTTTTAGCAAACGGAATCTGCGAAACAAAAGTAAAAGTTACTGAACACGCAGTCCATGCACCGGTTGTTAGGATGTGTTGTAAGAAAGTGAGAATTCTCATAAGATTTAGAAGTTGTTCTCATTAAAATGAAAACAATTAAATGCGTTAAAAAAAAATTAAAGAGAATAAAAGAAGAAAATAATAGATTACTAAAATTCATTAATAATTCTACACAGGAATTATAACGGGAAACAAACAAGTAAAGTGCACAAAATTACATGTGTACCAATAATATATATATATATATATATATATATATATATATATATATATATATAATATATAATATATATATATATATATATATATAAAGGTGCACAATGCTCAAAATTACATGTGCACCAATAAAAAAAATAATGAAGAAGTAAAAGAATGAAAGGAGAAAGAATACCAGCAATATTAATAAATACAGAGAAAGAATACCAAAAATATTATTAAATTTCATCATTATCATTATATTTGACACATAATAGGCGTTTTAGAGTCCAAGTAATATTCCATTGCCATCAATGTCATGATGCCATTTTAGAGTTTCACTCAAGCGCTCTAATTATTATAATACCTATCTACTTGCTTTTTCTTGATGCGGTTAAAAAAACCAAAGTCCAATAATATTTTTAGCAATTGCTTGCCATATAGCATGAAATAAAACATTTGGACAAATAGACTTCAAACACAGTAACATAAAATCCAGAAAGGATCTGAAATTTGAATTGAAAATTCGTGAATGAATAGAGTCAGCCGATGGATAAGTAACACGGAAATAGCCAGCCAATGACTTGGCCCATTTCTTATTTACTTCTTCTTAAGGTGCCTTCTCCATTACTGAAGGTTGGCTGTAACTACAGCAAATTGCTCTCTATCTTGAGCTGTTCTTAGTATCGAATGTGTGTCCATACCTGTCCAGTCTCTTACATTTTTCAACCAGGAGCATTTTCTTCTTCCTGGACCTCTTCTTCCTTCCACTTTCCCTTCCGTTATGTCGTATTATTGTTTATAATGAGACAGATTGCAATAAACATTGGATGTTAAAGAATAAGTCGTAGAAAATTATATATATATATATATATATATATATATATATATATATATATATATATATATAATATAAAACACGTCAATTTGTATTGTGACGGGGAATGAATTTTCATGCAAAATTCATATTCATGCTCTAAAATGTAACCCCCTACCACCCCGCATCAACCAACAGTTTTTTTAATTTAAGTAATAACTAATAACTTTGAAGATGATTATTGATTAACTACCAGTTTCTGAGTATCTGGGGGGGGGGGTCAAGTTTTCGTTGGAAGTATATTTAAACCTAGAGCTAAGATTAATAATTTCAAGAATTAATATTACACTCAACAGTCTTCCGACGAAGAACAAAAAATGTACAGATATCATACGTCAGTAAAATATTTATAAAATAGTTATAAAAAAAGTTATAATTTACTAGTTTCAGTATTTCATGCGTATATTCCTTATATCTTACAATGATAAAAAACAGGATATGCTTGAATAAAATATAACAGCATAAAATAATGAGAAATAGGAAAATGCATTATCAAACTCATGAGTATCTGATAGGATTTATAAACTACTAAATATTTACAAAAATTAGAGAGGATTCCTAATTAAAACCTGTCCATAATTAATGGTATTACTACTGGGAACATATTTTTACAAGAAAAATAAAACTAACTATTAAATAAAAGTGAATTTGTGAGTAGAAACACATGCACTTACATAATAAATTACATTTATGTTTTAATATTTATTAAATTGTTTTTACAGTCAATTTGAGATGGAGTAAGTAGTATGTCCACTATTTTTAGTACTTTTTGAAAGTACTTAATAATATACTAATTTCAGAAAAGATGATAATAGGTTATAAACACTTACGTTTGATGCATTTTTCTTAACAAAACTAACAACACTAAATAAACGATTAGGTACAAGGTAATTCCAACTATAAAATATGAATATAGATATAATCTAGAACCGGCTATTTTTCGAATTCAATGACGTATCACGTTTAATGTGTGTCGCAGTGTCGATTCGTGAGAGAATGGCAAAGGCGACTACACTACTAAACCTAAATAAGTATTTAAAATTTATAGTTGACTGTTGAAACTGACCCGCTAAAAAAGTTGTGAATTTAAATAGGAAATAGAGATCCTCATTTTAAAAATAATTAAATGAAAAGTTAAAATAGAAATAATTGAAATAGAAATGAAAGCATATTAGTTACTATTTGTGTATAGGTACATACAAGCCAATCACATATTTTTGTGAATAATAAATATATCATTTTATAAACTTTATACATATACATGTATATATATATATATATATATATATATATATATATATATATATATATATATATATATATAACACGTCAATTTGTATTGTGACGGGGGATGAATTTTCATGCAAAATTCATGCTCTAAAATGTAACCCTCTACCACCCCGCATCAACTCCAACCCCCAGTTTTTTTAAATTAAGTAATGACTAATAACTTTGATGATTATTGATTAAATACCAGTTTCTGAGTATCTGGGGGGGGGGTCAAGTTTACGTTGTAAGTATATTTAAGCCTAGAGCTAAGATTAATACTATTTCAAGAATTAATATATATTACACTCAACAGTCTTCCGAGTTCTTCCGAATTATCACTGCGCCGAGGTTTCCATATCCTTTGTGACTTCTTCTTTAGGGCTTCCGAGGTCTCAGTCTCCCAAGTCCCCAGACACTACTGCACTGATCAATAATCAATGCACTACTTTAAATGTAATTAGTACACAATTACAGTACACAATTAGTGTCTGGGGTATCGGGAGACAGATTCGGAACCCTGAAGAAGACGACCGGTCTTGCCATGTTGCCGGCAGTTTTTTAGCGCCATGTCGCGTTTAAGCTGTTAGGCAGTTTTTTAAATTTCGATGGTTTCTTCGCTTGGAATAAGTCGATTTTAAGGAGCGGATGGGAGCGATGGTTTTTGCTTTTCGAAATCTATTTTGTGACCTCTCTGAATAGCATGTTGGGTTAGGGCTGAAATAGTGTCGGAATGTTTTACATATATATATATATATATATATATATATATATATATATATATATATATATATATATATATATATATATATACACAGTATGGTGGAAATAAAAGGAATAAATTCGGTATTTCGTAAACCGGAGACTTTAAGGAAAAATCCTGAAACCCGTCGATTTTTATTTTTAAATAAGCTATTCATAAGAAAACATTTTTATTTTTGACGTCATCTATGTGAGCGTGATGACGTAATTGCTAAAATTTTTAAATAGAAAGGGAGGTATTGTAATACATCATTTGAAAGGTCATTTAAATACCTATTCAGCCATATCAATATGTCTTAGTATTTGATGTTTGTAATTGTTTAAAAAAATTATTAAATATTTATTATTTAGGCAACTAGAATAAGGTATCTCGTAGGCACCATGGTGTTTGGTGGTGGTGGTGGTATATTTTGTGTCAACAAGAAACCAGTAGCTATTTTGTTTGTAGAATAGAACGAAATGCGGAGACAGAAAAATAGGATTGGCAAAGAAAGGAGGGGACAAGATGTCTTTTCTTGGAGTGTTGTGATTTGTCAAGGAAGGAATTTTAAAGAAGTGGTAGGAAAGGAAACCGAGGTTTGGATTTGGAAAAAGAAAAGACAAGTCAAGAAGTTTGTTGTTTTTTGACAGTGATAAAAAGTAAGTGAAGTAAGTGAAAAAATAGTTTGTTAAGTTTTGTTGTAACAGCCAAGCAGAGATCTCCAAAGCTTACCATTGTGTGTTTCTTTAAATATAAATTATTTAACGCTAATCTCCCTATATCTTTTTTGAGAGGATACCACATTCGGAGAGTTAGGAGCAGCAGCAGATTGCAATTTTAATTTCAATAAGAAATAATCTCTTTGGGCAAAGATCTACTCAAAAGGAGAGTACCTGAACTAGGAGGAGTTAGAACTTAAGAAGAAGCAGTTTCAAATTATAATACTTTTTTTAATTCAAAAGACACTCACAGGGAGTTTAAAGTAGATTAAAAATATTTTATCGGTGATAAATAGAAACAGTTTTCTCATTAATTCCTAGAATTAGAGAGCATGTTAGGAACATCTGATCTGTGTGTTGTAGATGTTGAAACTTTATGGTATATCTTTGTTCTGTGATATTAAACAATACATTTCAAAGATTTACTTATTCCTCATCTAGGAAAAGAATGGAAGCTTGAAAAGGAATGGATGAGTAGTGACGATAATAATAAAATGAAAAAGGGAGAAACTTTTATGGAAATGTAGATATATCAAAGCCAAATTGACAATTATAACGCGATAAATGATTGCATTAAAATATGGTGTATTTAAATTATACTTAAAATAAATTAAAAGGTAGTCTTCTCAACAATGTTTTATTGCTAAAGAAATTTCTTACCGAAATAATTAATAGTCTTGTTAGGTTTATCTTCCTAAAAAACTTCCTGCTTTAGATTAGGTGATAACCGGCAGTTTAAGGTATGACACCGAACAAATTATAATTATAAGAACGAGTACACGTACTAACGATATTACAACCATCAAACTTATGAACATTAATATACTTTGAAGTTTTTAATTTAGTATCTTCTTCTTCTTTTATGTAGACATGACTGTCTGCCACTAATGGAAAGCAGGCGAAAACAGAGAAATAAAAACACTGAAGAATACAATAAAATTCATAAGGAAATCAGAAGGAAAATTCGGGATGCAAAGGAAAAATGGTACAGCAACAAATGTCTTGAAATAGAAGAACTGCAGAAAAAGAATGACACGTTTAATATGTACAAAAACGTAAAAGAAATAACTGGAACATATAGATCAACTGCAAGTAGTTTACTTGATAAACAAGGAAATATTATAGTCAATGAACAAGACAGATTAGAGAGGTGGAAAGAATATATTAAGGAGCTGTTTAATGACGACAGAACAGAAATTCAAATCAAAAATATATCGACTGGTCCAAACATAACACTCGATGAAATGGAAAGAGCTATAAAGCTATCAAAAAATAGGAAAGCAACCGGTCCAGATGAAATTCCAAGCGAAATAATCAAACTACTCGACGATAAGGGCAAACAATCTCTTCTAAGCCTTTTTAATAAAATATGCGAAACAGGACATATACCAACAGACTGGCTACTGTCAACATTTGTAATGATACCGAAAAAAAGTAATGCCAAATAGTGTAGCGATCATCGCACTATCGATCTGATGAGTCATGTACTAAAAATTGTCCTAAGAATACTGCACTCGAGAATTTACAACAAAATAAAAGTACAACTAAGTGAAACACAATTTGGTTTCAGAAACAACCTTGAAACCAGAGAGGCACTCTTCAGTTTGCAGGTCATGGTTCAAATATGTAGGGATATAGAACAACCAGTATATATGTGTTTTATCGACTTCGAAAAGGCCTTTGACTGAGTAAACCATGACAAACTTATAGGTGTCTTACAACAGGTGGGAATTGATGACCGAGACCTCCGTGTTATCAAAAATTTGTATTGGCATCAATGTGCAAACATACGAGCTGAACACAACACGAAGGAAGCAGTGGAAATACGACGTGGGGTGAGGCAAGGATGTATTCTATCGTCTCTACTTTTTAATATCTACTCCGAATTTATTTTCAAAGAAGCCTTAGTTGAAGATACAAGCATTAAAATCAACGGAATTAATGTCAAAAATCTCAGATATGCAGACGACATGGTACTTTTTGCCTCCAATGAAGAAGACCTGCAACGACTTATAAATAGGGTAACCGAAGCATGTGATGAATATGGGCTAAAACTTAATACTTCTAAGACAAAATTTATGGTTGTCAGCAAAACGGAGTTACAACCAACGAACATCAGAGCGTATGGAATAGAGTTAGGAAGAGTCCACAATATTACCTACTTGCACATTGCTATGGAGAGCTGGACCCTTACAGAGACATTAATGAAAAAATTAGAGGCCTTTGAGATGTGGATTTATTGGACGAGTATTGCGGATAAGTTGGGTTCATCGAATAAGAAATGAAATCGTTTTACATCGAATGAAAAAGAGCACAGAAATAACAAAAACGATAAAAATTCGAAAGTTACAATATTTCGGTCATGTAATGAGACATCCAGAGAGGTATAACCTTCTACACCTCATAATTCAGGGTAAGATTACCGGAAGGAGAAGCCCAGGCCGACGAAGAACATCCTGGCTCCGAAATCTCCGAGAATGGTATCAGGAAACCACCGCTAATTTATTTAGACCCACCGTAAATAAAGTTATTATTGCCAATATGATCGCCAACGTTCGATAATCGGACAGGGTACTGAAAGAAAAATAAGACGAAGATAGTCTGCCAAAACTGGTCCACAGATTTAATATAAAAGCAAAATATTTTGTACTATCTACCTGTATATAACTGTTATATTGTAAATGTGTGTTACAGATTTTTTGTTTCATAAAACACAAAATACAGAGTACGATATAATAAAGATAAATAATAATTTAACAACATGTATTGTTAGTATACTACTGATGGCGTAATTTAATTAAATGAACATAAATTGTTTTAATTGAAATAGATTTATAAAAATATTGAAAATGCACTAAATAAATCGTTCGATCCGTCGTTATAATCGCTGTTTATTCTCTTCGGATTAGGGCTTACGTTTTTTGATAAGTCCTCTTTATTTGTGATTTGGTTGTAATTTATAGTGTGTCTGAGCTGATTTCTTATCTGCTTTTGCATTTATTTCTTTTTCCATTATTGTATTTATCGTTTTTAGATCATTTTTTATGTCATCTCACCATCTAGTTCTCGGTGTTCGTTCTGATGATGTCTGTGTCGTATTAATAACTAATTACTAAGCCTAATTTGCAGATAATAAAGGCGACCACACACGTAGTTTGAATAAAGAAATAAAAATTAAAAATTATGAATGCAAACGGCATAAATAAAATATTAACCGAATTAGCGAAAACGGGAGAACATGTAGAACACTTAATAAAATATTTTAAAGAAGAAATTGACGGTAGGCATTTAGGACGTTAAGTAGAAAGTACATGAAATAATAAAAAATTTAATATAAATAAATTGGGAACATATTTTATAGTGCAGATTATAAATTAATGCTTAAAATATGTAGTAGATAATTAAGTTGAAAATATATCATTTAATATTAGGAAACTTACGACATTTTACGCTTCTACGGTCTACGCCAGCACACAATGAACTTAACAAGTACAAGGTAACAAGTGCACCGATCTATTTTTTAAATAGCATTTAACATTAACTACGTGAAGCGATTTCGTGTCGATAGGTTTAACCTGAGAGAATGAGAGAGTGACTGTGATAGTTGGACAAATAGCAAACAATAAAATTTATTGAAAATTGTTCGGAATCCGCAGTGCGGAAAATCTGGGTTAGATAGCATTAAATACAGGTCTTCTATAATAGTGAATATAAAAATCATATTACATCCGTTGCATTGTTACACCGAAATTGGTTAAAAAACTGCCGCTGGGTGAAAATTTTTCGGTAGGCAGAGAAGATTTGTGTCAAACATTGGTTTTTAATGTTACTTTGTCAATTACCATTATTCACTTTGGATTCATATTTAATTATATTTCTGAAGATTGATAATATTATCATAAAAAGATAATTAAGAAAATACGCGAAGAACAGAAACTTAAGCCAAACAATCAAATTATAGTTCTTCAATACCACATTTATTTTTAATACAAGTATTAGAAGGTATAAAAAAATTATTTGTACTTATATCTATTTTTTAAACAATTAAAATAATTCACTTCTACAGTGTGGTAATTATATTCTAAAAAAATTTACTTGTATACATATTTTTGTTTAAAACAAGTCCTCTAGTCTTTTTTCCTGTTTTCTCTACCCTTATTTCTCTTTCTTTCTCTTAAGATTTTCTCTTAGTTCAATATACCGTTTAGTAATATCTTAATTATTTTTTTTACTCTGGTTATAGAATGCCTAAGTTGTTTAACAGCCTGAAAAAGCGTGAGTGAAACTAATTAGAGAAATTATAGAATTTCCAGTTGTTGTTTGCAAAGTAAAATATTTTGAAAATGAATCACAATCGTAGACTGTCTCAGACTTTTTTCTTTTGCTGGGCTTACAAATTTTTTTTCGTACCGCGTAACCCGCACGACGATTTCTTCAACTACTATAATAGCAAGTTTGTCAATATGTTGTACAAATTAATGTATCAGCGTCTTCATAAACTTGAACAGTATTAAATCCATCTGCTAGAAGTTTCTGCATTGCATTCGATAAAAAGTTTTCTTGAGATCCTATGGTGTACGACGTTGTAGATTGAAATTCAATATCAGGACAAAATTTTCTAAATAGATGAGGACAATTTTCGGCCATCTTTGTAATTTTGTCAGAGTTTTTAGAATATCCGACAAAACTAATGTAGCTTTTAAGTGAATAATGCTTATTCACTAAGGCGACGTAAGTATTTAAAATTATATTAAACTCTCCAGAGTCATACGCCGCCATGTTACCTATCCAACGGTAACTTAAACATCACAAATTATAACTACTAATAATGTAAAACAACTACAAATTTAAAACATTTAAAGGGTTTTGACCCTCATATTTTGGTGGCTACTAGCGTGTACAACCGTTTGCACTGATGATGGATTGATTAATCCGAAAACGTTTTGCAATGTGTTTGTGATAGCCCGTTTGGGGCATTTTTATATACCTTTTATAAAGGATTTTAAACAATTTTTTGAATGCTTTTAAGTATGATAAATTATAATTTTATACAAACTTTAATGTAACTGATAGAGGGCGCCACATATGCCACATGTATGTCAAAAACTTGATATAAAGATACAACATTTTTACAAATAAAAGGTATACTTGTTAGTAACCTTAAAATTCAACCGTTTTCGAAATAATCGCATTTTATACGTCAGCTGCATAATAATTAGCCAAGTGTAGATAAGCATAATTCATAGTTTATTCTTATTAAAACAACTCAAATATGATAATGTAACATCACAAAATTTTTTGTTATGGCTGCTAAATGTCTTATTGTAGAAAATATTCTACATCTTCTTCTTTAGGCGCGGTGTCCATATTCAGACCATTGGCCGCCATTATGTTTACAATTTCCATTTTCTATCGCTTCTTAAGTTTTTATACTAGCTACTCTATTGTAAAATGCTGAAAACCCAAAATATGTGGTTTATGCAAGATGTTACAATACCACATTCTAGAGAGAAGACAGGGAGAACATATTTACATACAACTTTTCTGAACGTTGGATTGGTCGTGGTAGTCATATTCCTTGGCAATGTGGTGTGATATTGATATAAGTATTTAATTCATAAAAAATTCAACAGAATCCTTATTATTTATTATGTAAATTGTTTACCCATTTTTATTCGGATAATTAGAAACTAGGGCACAGGTGTTGAATAACACATATGTGTCTCGCTTCATAATACTTTTGCTACAAATCCAACCTTAAAGACTCAACATTTTTACAAAAACATCATCGTTGGTCTAATAACCAATATTGTTATAAATATAGTAAACACACAAGCAATTTAGTTTAGCATATAAGTTCGTTTGTAAATCATAATAGTTCATTTGTCTGAGATGTAATTATAGTTACTCGTAAGCTGTAACGTAATCATATAAATAAGTAATGTCATCGATAGGTTATTCCGTGTATATATAAGTAACAAGTGAACGAGATACGTTACAGTATAATACATTATTTAACCCCTGCGACAAATAAGATGTAGTTTCATAATATACCATAAGATTTGGATATGTATCCAAAAGAATATATTTATCCATCATACATTATAGCCACCACGTAAACCAGAATTTAATCCGCTTGATTTTGGTGTATGTGGCGCATTAAAACAACGTGTATCTAAGAATCCCATAAACATTCGCAACCAACTATGGGAAGAAATAAATACTGCAGCAGTTTTTTTAGAACCAATAATGCTATTTAATATCAGACGATCCTTTATGGAATATATTGACAAATTAATTCAAGAAAATGGTGGACATATTGAACAATTACTTTGACAAAAAGTTATGTGATTTAGTTTAACTATTTCTTAATTTGGTTTGTATACAAAATGTTTTGATTTTGACTTTAATTAAACATAAAACGTAAAATGTTTGATGTAAAATCCTATTATTCTGTTATTTTTTCAATTCCTATTATTAATTATTCTGCTGATATATTTATTTTATTTAATATTTCGTCAACTAATAACTTTAGTTATCGATATTTTATACCAAAATTCGGAAGTAATAATGTTTTTGTCTATTTTTCCTTCGTGGCCTGGAGTGATTGCCTTAAATCAGAATTATGCAGCTGATTTGTAAAATGCGATTATCTCTAAAACTGTTGAGTTTTGAAGTTATTCACAAGTATACCTTTTTTTGTTCAAATATTGTATCTTTAATATTTTTTGTCACAAATACTAGTACTAGTCACTTGGTAACTTAAAGAGCAAAAAAGTTATGTGCAAATTGATGCCACATATGTGGCGCCCTCTATCAGCTACATCAAAGTGCATCAAATTATAATTATTATAATTTCTTAAAAGTACTCAGTTGTACATTTTTATACATAAATGTTTACAAACATGAAAGTTATAGCGAAAAATAAAATTTTAAATTTGCACTTTAACACCCTGTATCTTTTTTAATATTAATATTGTATTAAAGCAATTTGACTTAAATCATAATATTTTAAAGTGTAGAATCTGCTGTTTCTTTTTGTACAATTACTTAAAATCTGAATATTTTGTTTTTCTTTGAATAAACCATCCATTTATGTATATTTTCTATATAAAATAGTTTCAATCTTTCACATCTGCCATGCGTCTCGCGGCGGCAGCGATTATCTTTTTTATGGTATTTATTGATTTAACTAACAGTTTTGGAGATATTGTGTCGCCCGGTTTAACTCTGAATAAGTATATATTTTCAGGGAATAAGTAACCGTTTATCCAAAGCATTTTAGGAGGACTGCTAATTATGTAGTAACAAAACAAGAACTTGTGTACCTAGAATATATATATATATATATATATATATATATATATATATATATATATATATATATATATATATGTATATATCGTTAATATTTTAAAAAATACTCCCAATACAATATAAATCATTGATATAGAATAATAATTAATTTTATTATTTTCGCAGATTAAACTGCATCAAAATTTTGCGAATTTCTTTCCAAAACATCAACAAGTTACTGTTTATGTTCTATTTTGATTGTCAGGGCAAGATGCCAAAATTGTGGGTTTATCACGTTCGAAAATAGAATTTTATATGAAAATAAAGTTGTTTTCGGAGTAGAGAGGTTCTTCGTGATCCGGATCTTATAGTTTCTATAAAAAAAATCTTTATAAAAAATAAGAACTATACTGTTGTGGATAAAGCTTGCATCTTTTGGTATTAAAATATTTTACGTGCTGATACTACAAATTAGTCGATTTGTTGGGTATGCTATGCACAACACCCCAATTTTAAGGTCCCTTAACCTTCACTACAGTATGTACTGAAGTATAGTGATAGAAGAAGATATATCTTATTAAAACGACTCATAAAAATATTTTAGTTTATATTTTGTTTATTATTTGTTTATTTGTTTTGCCAATATTAGATTCTATATTAGTGCTTGAATTCATTGATCCGCGTAAAATACCTGTTCTTAATAATTGAATCATTCCGTAATTCCAATCTCTATTATAATAAACTTGAAATAAAACCATTCAATATATTTTATACTTTACACGTGAATCTATTGTTGTTTGTTTGTGTTTAAATGACTGCGGACACTAAATCCATTCGCCAATCTTACAATTTGAGGTGTAGTGTGTGTGTGTGTGTGTGTGTGTAGAGTAATTGTCTTGATACTTAGCAAAGTCGACGTCATTGTCTTTGCTAAGAGACGCTAATTGTATCCGAACGTCTGCGGTCCCTCCGGTGTGTACCGATCACACAAGGATAGAAATTATTTTCATTTATTAATTTTTTTTTTTTTTTAATAAACGAAAATATCCACCCAGGTGGGATTCGAACTCACGACCTTTAGATTTAAAGGCAGGCGCTCTTACCACTGAGCCACAGAGGGGGTTAACACGTGAATCTAAAAATACGAAAGAAAGTGAGAATTTTAAGTAAACAAAAGTACTTCTTAAGGCCGGTTTTCACGTCGCGTTTTCTTGTACATTTTGTGGGTCATATAAAACGTACGACAAAATGTACGTGTGTATACACACTACGTTTTCCCTTTCATTTTCTACCTCATTTCTAATTCAGAGTATTGAGTTCTGTGGAGTTTGTTTAGTGATTTTTGAAGTTTTAATATATATTAATATTATTATCTATGTGATATGTTTTGTATTATTTATTAAACGTTTATAATTATTTTAGGCATTTGTATTTCAAAATAATCACTGTTTGACCGAGAACTGTCAGTTTTGAGATCTGTTAGTGTCATGTCTAATTGGCAAATCTTTTACGTGTTTGGTTCATACGCTGGTGTTTGTGAGTTCGAATTCCAATATGAATTTCCTTTTTTATTTTTGAAATATTTAAAAACCTCACGTTAATCTTATTAAATATATGTATTATATGTAATACGCAAAAATGCTAAATCTTAAAACAAAATGAAAATTTACAACATAATCCGTGTTGTTGGTTTTTTATTTTTATCCTCGTAAAGTAGGTTATGTATATTGACAGTTTTAAATACTTGAATGAATGAATGAATGAATATTGCATTTTAATTTATATTATATTATTATATTGAATTATGTTGCAGTGTATTGTATTGTAATTTTTATATTAAAACAAAATAAACAATGAATTTTACTGCAGAGTATGTGTAAAAATTTTTTTTTACATTCAACTCCTTTTATACATATATGAAAATAAAAATATATATTTTTTATTATTTTATTACAGGTCAAATGTTTATATACAGCAAACGATGCATCATATACCTATATACCTAATTGTTTTTCTCTTTCTGCTCTCTCTTACCTATAGCACTAAATATGTAATAATTGTGCAGATTACACCCGTTTTTTTTTATTATGGAGGAAACATAGCTGTTTTCTTTTATTTTTTAACTATAACGATACTACGACTGAGTAAAAAGGATATGAAGAGGGAAAATACAAGATGGTCAACAGAGTGGCTTATGAAAAGAAGTCAGTATTCCCACGTCTCGCTACTAAAAGAACTGAAAGGCGAATCAGATAACTGGCGCAATTATTTACGAACCGTCATCTCAGCCTCTTACTACTGTCACTATAGTCTTTATTTTTCACTTGCTCAAACACGACAAACTTTTATACAATTGAATAAATTTCCCGAGAAAATCATGGGTGCATTGCCGCAAATCTGACATAGGCTCTCTTAGGCTGAATCTTAGGCTTTTTTGGTAAAAAAGAAGCGAGCTGCAGTGGAGCTAGTCGTCAACTGAGTCAAGATCGGTCGACTTGTCTGAACCTGTATTTTCACGTAACGTTTTATCCTATCAGTTCTCGCAAAACTATGCTTATCGCATCATTTCTGCGATCTGACCTTGGATTTCATTTCGATTCGACAAGCCGTACGTTTTGCAGTTTACATTACCTTAAAGGCCGGTTTTCACGCTACATCTTATTGTACGTTTTGTTGGATAGGGCAAATCCTATACATTAAAACGTGGCATGTAAACAGCAAAACGTACGTCTTGTCGAATCGAAATGAAATCCAAGGTCAGATCGCAGAAATGATGGGAGAAGCATATTTTTGCGGGAACTGATAGGATAAACCGTTACGTGAAAATACATGTTTAGTTTAGGCAAGTCGACTCTTGACTCAGTTGAAGACTAGCTCCACTGTAGTTCGCTTCATTTTTACCAAAAAAAGCCTAATAATGTCAGATTTGCGGCAATGCACCCACGATTTTCTCGGGGAATTTATTGAATTGTATAAAAGTTTTCCGTGTTTAAAGTGAAAAATAAAGACTCTAGTGACCGTAATAAAAAAAAAAGTTTTTTTTAGTCTTTATGTAGTATTATGTTTTAAAACCAAGTAGATTGCATTACAGGTTTCAGGAATTTTTTGTTTTGGATATTATGGCTGTGAACTTTAAGTCCTTGAGGCTGCGTCCTGTTGCAAGATATCTGAGAGTTGCTGTGAATCTTTTATGGGGTGTAATGGCTTTTCTCATGCAGTTGTCTTATTTCAATATTTATGGTGTTACCAACTCTAGCAATTGATTGAGACAATTGAATAGGCTGAGGTGTCCATTCGCAAATAATTGCGCCAGTCATCTGGTTCGCCTCTCAGTTCTTTTGTTAACGAGACGTGGGAACACTGGCTTCTTTTCAGAAGCCACTCTCTTGACCATCTTGTCTTTTCCCTCTTTATCCCTTTTTTCCTCAGTCGTAGTATCGTTATAGTTGAAAAAATAAAAGAAAGCAGCCGTGTTTCTTCCATAATAAAAAAATCACTAAACTAACTTCACATAACTCAAGACTCTGAATTGGAAATGAGGTAATAAACCGAAGGAAAAACGTAGTGTGTATACAATGGACAAAACGTACATTTTGTCGTACGTTTTATATGACCCACAAAACGTACAAGATAACAGCGTGAAAACCGGCCTTTATTGTGCCATGCCCAAATTTGAGCGTTGGTAACTCCACTGCATGGATCGGCAGTTTTTTTTTAATTAAAATTATAAAATTCAAACATATGGGGCTACAGTTTGTTTATACTTATAGGAATTGATGGAAGTAACAATCACAGCCATAAGTAAAAACAGAAAATTTTATCAGGGAACAACTTAAATTCAAGAAAAGGCTAAAATATATTTTATTAAAACCAAAGAAAATCCAAAATATTGCATCAGAGTTACAATGTTCGACTTTATTTTATGAAGTCAATGATTTTATTGAAATTTGTATAAAGCGATTAAGTGCAAACTGATCAATCTTATAAATTCAGATAATCAAACAAAAGATATTCTTATCTTTAAATATACTCACTCGTCCAATGATTAATAAACAATGAACTAGACACCTACACAAAAAATTGATTTTCAGAAGCTACGCGACGAACAATGATAGGAAGAATGAACAACGCTTGGAGTAGATGAAATGTGAATAAAAATGAAAAACCAGATCACCGCAATCACGACAAACCATTTGTCAGCGAAAATAGTTAATAAAAACTACCCATGGATGATCATTGAAAATATACAGTTAATGGATCAGTGAAGACAACATAAGAATAGAAATGAGACAGAATATAGAAAAGTACCCAAAACAATAACGAAGACAATTAAGAGGCAAAAGAATCATAGCTGACGGATAGATGCGCAGAGATAATTCACAAAAAACACGATGTACTTCTTTAAAATTATACAGTTAATGGATCAGCGAATGCAAAATAAGAGTAGGAATGAGACAGGATATAGAAAAGTTCCAAAAACAATAACGAAGCCGATTAAGAAGCGAAATAATCATAGCTGACGGATATATGCGCAGAGATAACTCATAAAAAACACGATTCACTTAATGTTCATAAGAAGTTTAAAGAATCGGCCGACCTCTTCAGGAACAAGGCGATACCAATTATAACTGACAGTCAAGGCAGACAGACAGACGCAACATGGGAGTCCGACGCGAAAATTGAAGGCTGGAGAACATACATTAAGCAACTGTACAATGAAACCGTATTAAATAAAGAAAGAATAATGGTCTCTGGAGAAACAACATATAGATCCTTTGCAACAACTGTTTTTACCTTTGCCTAAGACAACAGCAGCAAAGAGATAAGGGAGATATTAGGCACGAAAGAATTTCAGTACAAACAAGTACACAAGCAATGTGTTTTGTCGTCGATATTATTCAACATCTACTCTGAGCATCTCTTTAAAGAGGGTTCGGTGAACATTGAAGATGGAATATCAATAAGAGATTTCCGCAAATAATTTTAGGAATGCTGACGACACCGTTTTACTAGCCGACAGTCCAGAGGGACTTCAATGGTTAATTGATAGAATATACGATTTTAGCCGACAGTATAGTATGCGTCGGAATATAGGCCATTAACCATGAATTATTTTTAAGCAATGAGATACTAGCAAAAGTTTAGAGCACATATCTGAGCTAGAACCAGTGAAATCCATATTAGAATCGAGAAATCCAAAAGTATATATTTTAACAAAATGAGGAATGCACTGTGTAACTATTAGATTGCGAGTGTTCAGGTGCTATGTGTTTTAAACTTATTTGTATAGGCTAGAATCTTGGACATTGTCAGAGTTCACCAGAAAGAAACAAACAGGTTTCTAAATGTGGTGTTATCGGAGAATGTTACGAATATTGTGAACACATCATGCAGCAATGCTAACCATTGCTTTGAAAAATTGACTGTTGTGTGTTTTCAAATACCTATTAGACAATGAAATACTTAATTGTGTTAGTAAAGTATCGTAACATAATAAGTAGCATAAAATATTACATCGCTTTAATTTGCAAAATATTTATTTTTGGAAGCATATCTTCATTATCACGGACTACCGACGGAGCGGTCTATCGCACAGATGTGTGAAAAAATAAAACCTGGACAGATTGCGTGACCACATACTTCGCGCGACCACACGCTATGTGGGGTAGTCCACAAGTCGTGTGAATTATTAAATTAAAATAAAATAAATATAAAAAAATTGAAATAAAATTCAATTTAAAATAAAATTAAAATAAAATTAACATAGACTTAAAATAAAATTAAAGTAAATTCAAACAAAATTAAAATATAATAAAAGTAAATTAAAACAAAATAAAACAAAAACGAATTGAATTAATTGGAATCGAATCGACTGGAATCGAATCGATTGGAATCGACTTGAAGTAAATCGATTGGAATCGAAATCAATCGAGCCGATTTCAATCAAATCAAATCGTAACAAATCGAATCGAATGAAATCGAATCGAATGGATTGAATTCGTAGTCAATTGATTGGGATCTAATCGAATCGATTAGGATCCAATTGAATCGATAATAATTGAATCGAATCGATTGGAATCAAAATTTAATCGAATGGATTGGCATCGAATCATCGAATCGATTTAAATCAATTGGAATCGAATCGGTTGAATCGATTGGAATTTAATCGAGTCAAATCGAATAGAATTGACTTGAATGGAATCGATTGGAATCAAATCGAATCGATCGGTATAGAATCGAATCGATTGGAATCGAATAATTCTAATCGACCACATTTTACACGATTTAAAAAGAGGTTATTTTCTAACGATTAGGTGAAAAGTAGAGATTTACAAACTTGCAGCCCATTTGCTTATTATAAAAAACAAACGTAATTAGTCTAATTCTAAAGATATATACACTTAACTTTTATCTTCTTGTTTTTATAGTGCCGACTCTACTAATGTAGGTTGCCTATAACCATTGCAAATTCGTCTCTATCTGTCGCTTTTCTTAAAAGCTTCTGTATGTTCAACCCGATCCAGTCGCGAATGTTTTTCAGCCAGGATATTTGTCGTCTGCCAGGACCTCATTTTTCTTCAATTTTGCCCTTTACAATCAGTTGCAACAACTCGTACTACTCATTTCTATGTGTTCCAAATATGCTGTCTTTCTTCTTTTAATGGTGGTCAAAACTTCTCTGTCTCTTCTCATTATATGCAAAACCATTTCGTTCGTACTATGATCGGTCTATGGTATTTTCAAAATTCTTCTAAAAATGCACACCTCAAAAGCTTCAAGTTTTCTCATTAAGTTAAAATTCACAGTCCAAGCTTCGGAAAATAGAGTGGATATAACATTTTACCATCCGATATCGGATTTGCAGATTGAGTCTTTGTTTATTCAAAAATTTTCTCATCATCAAAAAAACTTCTCTTGATATCTCTATTCTTGATCGAATTTCTCATTTTGAATTTAAATCTTCCGTAATCCAGACACCCAAGTAGTTCATTTTGTCCACGTGTTAAATATTTTCATTTTTTATCGGGATCCTTGTTATGACTTTACCTCTACTTATCTGTTGCGCATCCGTGCCATTTACACCTAATGCTACCACAGCCTATTGCTTCCAATATAGATTTTTCACTATGTTAATATCATTTTTGCCGAGCCTTTTTCGCTTTAGACATTCCATGAGAATATTATGTTTAACTTTGTTGAAAGCTTTCTCACAGTCTATAAATGTGACGAAAAGATTTTCTTGTTGATCTCGACGTTGTTGAGCAAGAGTTGTGATACTATACAGAACTTCTACTGTTCCGAAGTCATTACGAAAGCCTCAACGAAAACTGTCTATTACTCATATCTGCTACGCACTTTCTGAATATTCTTGTATGTATAACCTTTATAAATGTTTTCAATAATTGTGACATTAAGCTGATCAATATAAATTCATTACAGAGTTTGGCTTTTTGGGTTTTTGGTAGCAGAAAAAAGGTTGATAGTAGCCGTTATGTAGGTATCTCACCAGATTTGTACATGTTGTTAAAGAGGATAGTTATTGCTTTAAATAGAATTGTCTTCATCTATAAGTTTAATCAGCTCGATCTGACTTGGATGCTCTGCCTTAACTTTTATACAAAAGAAAATCAATGACAACATAATAAAAAAATCAAATTTTTTGAAAATTTTTTTAATTGTTTAAATAAATTACATTGTTTATTTGTTAATAATATTATTAACATATTGAATATTTGTAATATGCGCAAAAAGTACAAACACATTTAAAAAAGATCAGAATACATCAAAGAAAACCGGAGATACTTTGTATTTAAGTTTTTTTTCATTTTTTAAACGCTTGAATTTTTAGTTTTCCTCTCCGCACAGTTCGACTAATCGTCATTTTAGCCTCAATTTTAACACAGACTTAATGCAGTTTAATTGTAATCTTTTTTTTTTAATTTAATTATTGCGTGAGATTTATCTTCAAACTGAGACTAATTATGTTTTTTAATCATTATAAACAAAGCTGAGAATTTATAAATTTGTCAGATTTTTAAATATGAAAAAATATTTTGTCTATTAAAATATATCTTTGCAAAACGATTTTTGGTTATAAAAATGAATTTTTAAACTTTTTTATTGCATTTAAAAGTAAAATAATTTATTTTAAATAGTTTAAACAATTTAAATAACTTTTAAACTAATTATTGGATAGAGATGAAATAGTGAATCGAGCTTATTTTAGGGTTTGTTTGAAGCATTGTAAGACTCTCTTAGAGACCAATCATAATTTTTTTTACAAAAGATAAACAATTAACAAATTTTTCTTATTTTGCTGTTTTTTGAACATTTTTTTTTGTTTTTTGTCGGTCAGATAGCTCAGCGGGCTGTGCGGCTGCCTCTCATTCGCTTCACTGTCGAATGGTTCAGTGGATGTGGGTTCGAGCCCCAGCTCGGTGTACTGAAAACAAAAAGTCTAACGCTTCTTCTTCTTTCAGTGCCTATTCGTTCCGAATATTGGCAATCATTCTGGCTATAATTATTTTATTAACTGATGCTTTAAATAGATTCGTTGTTGTTGTGGAGAACCATTTCCTCAGGTTCTTCAACCATGATATTCTCCTTCTCCCAATTCCTCGCTTTCCGAATACTTTACCCTGTAGGATTACCTTCAGTAATCTGTATTTAGTGCTGTTTCTCATTATATGTCCGAGATATTCCAACTTTCTCCTTTTAATGGTATACATCACCTCTCTTTCTTTGCCCACTCTTCGTAATACGGTCTCGTTGGTTATCTTGTCTGTCCATGATATCCTTAGAATTCGCCTGTATAGCCACATCTCGAATGCTTCAAGTTTTTAGAAGCTCGAAGTCTAACGCAGCAGTTTAAAATTCTAGATGAATCTGCGGCTTAGACTAGGATATGCTGGGATCTGATCGGCCTATGGTGGAGCAGTACGGCAAGAGATAAGGGCTTGCGGCTTGGTGATACTCCTCCATAGATCCCTACCGGACGGGCGTAACGCCTAAAAAACCGGATATATATATTTTGAACAACAAATTAATTTAATAATTAATAATTTTATATTATGCCACTTTAAAGGTTTATTTATCCCTTAACAGATAAAACATTTATATGTAAGTATAAAGAGTTTTATATATTTAAATAATAAGTGAAAATTCAATAAAATTACAGTTTTTGCAATAAATTGTTAATAATTAAAAGAGAACACCAAAATTTCTGCAGCAAATGTATCATGTGGGTTTTCTTACTGGCATACATTAACGGAAAAACTCGTGAAATGCCTACTTAGTTATTGCGAAGCCCTAGAAATACTTATTTCCCTGGATTATATATAGACTCGAACTAATTAATACAAATAATGATAAATATGTATTGATAATACTTGTAATTACTCATGACTTGTTCAATATCAACAATCATCAATATAAGCAGAGTGAGTATGATAATATAATATATTATGCAGATTAAATTTTTCTACAACAGTAAACACATGAGCAGACACCCTAAGATGAGTTGACTTGAAGGTGACGAAGTGTTTAATTCATTAATATTCAGAGGAATTTGCAGTGGCGTACAAATTTTTTCTGGTGTACTTAATCATTAAATTGTGGTATAAATTAGTGTAAGTGAGAGCGCCCACCAAACTGGCATGACAAGTGGCAAGCAGCACGCGTCTAGCATGTTACTTAAAATGTAACCAATGCAAACGAATTATTCGAATGAATGGCGTCACTGTCATTTTGGTGTGCTCTGAATCATTCGTTTTCATTGGTTACATTTTAAATAACATGCTAGACGCGTGCTACTTGCTACTTGCCACTTGCCATGCCAGTTTGGTGGGCGCTCTCACTTACACTGGACATATTTAGTTGTAGAGCTTGTGGATTTTCTAAACGGCTATGATCTTGAAAATATCTGAGCGTAAGGTTTTCCAAAATTAATAAAATTTGTAGGTACGGTCGAAGCGTACATTTGTACTTTGTGCATGCATGAGTCATATCCGTTTAGGTAATCTACTACCTCTAGGTCATATTCGTTTCTAAATGTAGTGATTAAAACCGTTTGTGGTAATTAGTTACTAATGCTGATTCGGTTAAATTAAATATACCAAAATCGCAAAACATAACTTTAATTAGTATAAAACCAAACATTGTATCTTATTCTTTATTTGATCTTTTCACTTCTCGATCGAAAGTCATTTTTAGTACTTTGGAAACGCTTCACATATACAAGCTAAACGTCAAATAAAGAGAAGACAATTTTCCAAAGGCAAATGATAAAAGTTGAGATGCCATAAACAGATTGAGAACAATTCCTTCAGTTACAATTTTTTTTCTCGAATCGATGGAATGCTCATTCGTTGTGACAAACTATATACCTACTATATTTAATTTGGTAATGCGTGATATCACAGATTTATAGCAGATAATTACGACAGTTTTTATATAGAAGTGTTTAAAGCAGAAAAATTATAAATATCGTACCTCATTGGATCAGTTTTCTAAAAGAATTTATGAAAATAATATGACTACTCCGACAAATAATTTCTTCTGCAGAAGTGATAATTTATAGATGGCACTGCAGATTGGTTTATTAAGTTTAACTAAGTGCACGGGATTCTATTACGATATTTGACGCTTTGTATGTTTGCTCGAATTCAAAGTTCAGATATGGCACTAAAGGTTACTTTTTGATTAAAGAGATCCTTCTTAAAGTACCTTCTCCATTACTGAAGGTTGACGATAATTATCTCTATGTTGAGCTGCTTAAAAATAAATAGGTGTCCATGCCTGTCCAGTTTCTAACATTCGTCATCTACGAGCATTTTCTTATTCCTAGACATCTTTTTCCTTCCACTTTCTTTCCTAGATAACTCGTTTTTCTGTTTTTTTCAATGTTTCAGAGTGCCTCTCGGTCCCCATCGTTCTCAGCACCTCATTGTTAAGGTACAGCACCTCATACGATAGAGTTTATTAGCTCGTGGTCAAGATCATTTGTTATCCAAGAATCGAGACAAGAAATCCTTGGACAGCAAAAAATGTCTGGCAAAATGCAGAGTTTGAGAAAATAGTCGTTCATATGTCACGTGTTTCACATGTTCAAACCAAGGTACTTTAATAACTAATACAGTTCCAGAATATACGTATACTAGAATTATGTAAGTTTAAATCGTTTAAACTTTTAATAGTTTATATCACAAGTTGTCCATTATTTCATATACTCATGTTGTTTATAATTACTTTTAAGACTTACTTAAAAGTTAGTATCGGGGTAAACAACAATTGTAATGGCTTTTTTCTTCACGAATGTAACAAAAGTTACAGAGATAACAAAAGAGAGTTTGTAAACCACACATTCAAGATCGAATATATTAATAACTGGGTAATGAAAAACAAAAAAGGGGGGTGAACATATAGACCGAATGAAAGAGTATGGAATCAAGTATGGAAGATGATCGCTCGATAAATCTAGGGTAGGACATCGAAGCATGAACTGTCCCCAAAAAAAGGTGAAGCGATGATTTAAATACGGCATAGGCACGTGTATGAAGATGAAACATGTAATTTGCATAACACTAAGAGGAGAAAAAGATATGTGAAATGCATAAGGCACACTAACATTTCAATGATTTATTTCTTAGTTCAATTGACCTTCAAAATATATCTCCCGAACTTAAATCCTAGCGGGAGTGTAGTGGTCATCGTGATGTTGGGTATTGTCTGTTTCTTATCATTTCTTTTAACTCATACATAGGTCTTTTGCATATTTCTGTAATTGGGTAAATCCATCTTGTTGGGGATCTTCCTCATGATCTACGTCCTTATACATTTCCTTGGATGATAAGTTTTTCCATGTTTTCTGTATCTGCTCTCATAACATGTCCAAAGTATTTTATTTGTTGGAGATGGACTTTGCTGGGTAGCCGTTTGCTGACCTTTAGCTCATTTAAAATTGAATTATTGTCCTGTGGTCAGTTCACGGAATTCGTAATATTCTTCTCCAACAAAACTTCAAAAAAAGATAGTGACTTCTATCTTTCTTGTTTGCGCTTGTCGTATGATCCAAGATCCACATCCGTACATTATTGAAAATATTAAGTAGTTAGTCAACCACATTTTTAAAGTTCGTGAAATGTGAGAGTCCTTCCATGTTTTGGCCATTTTTCTCACGGCGATTTTTGCTAGATGACATCTACGTTTCATTTCTTCCTGTACTGACCCTGTGTTTTTGATCAGTGACCCCAGATATAAGTATGAGATCTCAACCTCAAACAGGCCAATCGTAATTATGTGTAGATGATTGTTAGGTAGTCTGCAGAACAAATAGTTGACTTTTGTTTTCAATCAGTGGTATGAGATCAAACACGGCTATTAATGACGCGGACGTTTTAAAAGATTGCATTATGATTATATGAACACATTATATTGTTTAAAAGTATTTATGATTTTTTGCAATTTACTTCCAACAACAAAATATTATTATCTGTTAGAAAAGAAAACTATAATCCCGTCAAATTTAATTTTTGAGTAATGAAATTTGATCGATTTGGTTCCGGATTTCCAATCCGGCAATCGTTTAAAAAGTTAAGAAAATATTAGATTTAACCTGTAAACCAATTTGACTAAACAATATTTAACTTAAACATGCTACAAGAAAACACGTTTCAGAACCTCTATAAATTAAATTATTATCAATTGATCACGTTTTTATTTAATTAGAAGTTACACGTATTTTAAGAATAATTTTACAAAACTATATACAGTTTGCTAAACTATCTGAATATTCTCAGTTGTTTATATCCTTTGATCGGTACGCCAATGTTTCTCTTACAAAAAGAGAGTTAATGATGATGATGAGTCATAACCTCAATCCGTTCTATTTAATTTATTCAAACAACCTTTAAGAAATTCTTTCTTATATGTGCAATGATGTCATTGGTCATTGGTTTCAAGTTTTATATTGTTAAAGAGTTACAGAACTTCATCTTACAATGTGGACAGCTGATACCCGTGTTCTGTTCTTATGATATGATGATTTGATTATATTCATATATTTTTATATTTTTTATAAAAATACTTCTAGTATTTTTATAAAAAAAACTATTTTTCTTGAATATTTCTTGTAGGTTCTTCTGGTAACTACTGAATATTGTCCAGGATTAAGGTTACGTTATCCTTGTCTGCTGGTAAAATTATTATGGCCTTTATTTTAAAGATTTGATAGCTTTAAAAGTTCCCCTTTACTTCCATTTCCTTTCGATTATAATCTTTTTTCTCGTTCCCTTTTGCACAGTACTGTGTATTCTTCTTTTTCGCGTGTTGGTAGTTGTTAACAGACTTTATCACAGCGCTAATTATATCCAGTTTTGGTACTGATAGGCAAGTTATACTAAAATTTAGAACCTTCGAAATCATCAGATTATTTTGTGGTTATTTATTGTGTGTTTGATATTATTATTATTGTGTTCTGTTTGTCAAGAGATTGTTGAATTTATTTATGTGTGTACATCTTTTTCTGTGGCATTTGTTTGTATATACGATATATTCTATTGAAATCATTGAATTAGATATTGTACAATAAAGAGAGTCTTCAAGGATTACAATTTCTTGTTCTACCGAAAATAAATTAAATCTGTGAAATTATATCACCTCCTTGATTAAGGCTAAATTGGCTCTATTTAGAATTTTGTCCAATCTTCTGTCGAGTGTATCTAACTTCCTAAAATCTTTCGTTGCCCTACCGCTCATACCAGTTGTTTAAAAAGGTCTATCTGTAAAGGATATGGAATGTTGCAGATAGAAACTGCACTGACTGTGGAGTGACTGACACACCCAAGCACTGTATATTCGAGTGCAGAATGTTCGACGGAGGCAGAAACGAAATAAACAGGAAGATAGGTAAAGTAAGTGCAAATACCTTACCTATCTTCCTGTGTATTTCATTTTATATGTTCGTGTATATTTTATTTTAAAACATTGTTTTTAATTGTTAATAAATCGCCCATGGCAGGGCAAGCGCTCATTTGTACAATGAGAATTTCAACCAGCAAAAATGTGTGCCATAAATCTTGTTTTTCTGTTTTATACATGCTGTACTCAATGCTCTAAAATAAAATAAGCCCAAAATACTTTCGGAAAATTATAGAACATGCCTGGTCGACCTCTTGAACCTTATTTTGGGATATCTCATTTAACCTTTTAAACTTTTAAGCTCACGTGCCGTAGAAAATTTTGAAAAAACGGTCACAAATATTCATATTTCAACACCTTCAGTAATGAAAATTTTTACCAAGTTAATTTGACTAAGAAGTTTGGTATCGATAAAATAATATGTATAAAATCAAACTCCATTTATTATTTAAGTGATTATTATTTAATAGATATTCTATTGTCTGTACAATAAACTATTTCGTGGTAGTACTCGCCAATGGATTTGAAATACTCTGTATCATATATATATATATATATATATATATATATATATATATATATATAATATATATATATATATATATATATATATATATAGGGAACTGTATGAAGAAGAAGTGGATCTATTCTATGATGATATCGATGCTGCTCTTAAAGACCATCAAGGACATTTTACTTTTATATGATAGGTATAGTCCTATAGAGGCCTATGTCCAGCAGTAGACGCAAAAGGCTGGGTGAGGATGATGATGATAGGGGCCTGTCACTCCTGGTCAGGAATATAAGCCGCCCATTAATATGAGCTCTTCTGATCCGTTTTTCGCGGAGGATCACTCCGCATTTTCGTTGTTTTCTTGTTCTCTGTCGTCTTCCTTCACATCTTGTTGTATAATTTCGCCCGATTGGTGATTAAACTTCATTCCTTTATATTTTTTCTCCAATTAGGTCTCTCCATTATGTTGACATCTTCTCTGGCCTGAGCTTCCCATCTTCATTTTGGTCGGTCTCCCTCTGTATTTATAGGTTTCCATATCGTCAGCATAACCTATAATTTGTGTAAAACTTTGTATGATCATCTTGTTGATTCCGGTTTTTCGACATTGTTTTCGACAAGCTATCATCTTGTCGAACTTCTACTTCTATTTCGACTTAACTATATTCTTTACATTTTAAATTAATTCCCTATAGAATTATTGTTCTCTCTCTATAAGTCCATCTTTAAAGAATTTTTGTTTTGACTTTTTTTGTTACATAAAGAAATCTGAAGAGTAAATACAGTTTCTGTGGTTAAATAAATTACTTTTTTGAGACTTCGTGTTTTCAAATCATTCAACCCTATAAAATTATTTTGTTACTGACAGTCAATTTGCTTTTAGAGAACTTTGAACCCCATTAGAGCTCCACGTTCATGGAAAACTTCCAAGTTTTTGGACTAGAGCCAATTTATCGCTAGGGCAAATCTTTTTCGAGTTTATCCTTTTATAAACCACAATACAATATGTCCCAATCATGTCGGAAACGCTCTTATTTTGTTTAGTTTAGCTATCGATTCTCTGTGTTCATATTTATCTGATGTATACAACTAAATTAAATATTATAAACGTAGATTCATCTGGGACTCATCCGTTGGTCAAAATAAACAAAAGTAGATTACAGATTTACAGACAACAAAAACAAGTGAAAAAAATCAACAGAAAATAAGGCAATTAAAAAACAATTAAAAATAACACCTTTTATCGCAAATTCTACAATTAATATCAAATACAATAAATAACGATAAAATATTTAAAATAAGCAAATGCCAAATTAAAAATCCTGTAAATCACAGGAGGAGGACAATAGCCTATGCATTTATGAAAAATAACTACAAATTCTTATACAAAAAAAATAACTATAACAGAATATGATATAATATACACTGCGCAACAATTAAAGTGGATATTAGCAAAGTATTTATATCATGTGTGTCAAAGTTCGAAAAAAATAAAAAGATATTACAGTAAGTGGTACAGTCAACTAGCGGGATGCTTTATACTGTTTCCTGTATTTTTAAACTTTTAATATTTTTAAAATTGAATAAAGTAATTTTATTATTTATATTTTAAACAAATTATATTATATATTGTATATTTAAATATTTCAATGAATTATTATGTTTGCTACTAACGCCACCTGTTGACGTATTAACAAAGCGTACGTTGTTTACTTCTGACAGACC
Source organism: Diabrotica balteata (assembly GCA_918026665.1). NCBI lineage: Eukaryota > Metazoa > Arthropoda > Insecta > Coleoptera > Chrysomelidae > Diabrotica > Diabrotica balteata. Next base: position 100,687,862 of record OU898278.1, read on the forward strand.
TGTCAAATTCAAACGACATATTAAATTAAAATAAAATTCAAATAAATATTATTTGATAGTAAATTTGTAAATACGTTTAAGGTCAGAAAGTCTCCAAATTCTGCTTGATCGCATTAAAGTATTCTAAAATAAAACCAAATTTTAAGTATTTAGTCGTAACCTACATCCAGATGCAGAGCTTCAATTAAATGGAGTTCAAGTTGAAAAAGTTAACAAAAACATATTTATGAACTGTCATAACCGACCAACTAGATCCAAATAGAAATAAAATGAAAAATAGCAATTACAAAAACTACTTTTATGAAAATGAAAACAATCCTTTGCAATAACCATCTCAGTTTAGAACTAAGACGAAGAATGTACTTTTGTATGGAGCAGAAGTGTGGACACTAAAGGTATCAAGTATGAACAGAATTGAAGCATTGGAAATGTGGATTTATAGATGGCTGCTGAAGATACCTTGGACAGCAAGAAAAAGTAATGAGGAAGTACTAAGTAGGGTCAACAAAGATAAAGAATTGCTACAAACTGTTCAACACCGGAGAATGTCTTATCTGGGACATATAGTAGGAAAAATCGATATAGAATATTACAACTGATTCTTAAAGACAAAATAGAAGGCCGTAGAGTTGTAGGAAGAAAATAGGTTTCACGGTAAAACATTCGTGAACGGTGATATCAAATGCAGGAAGGACAATTATTCCATGTGCAGAAGATCGAGAAGCCTTCGCAATGGTGATCGCCAACAAAGAATAACTCTGATATGGCACGTGAAGCAGAAGAAAAAATTTAAACAGATGATTCAATATTGATATTAATCGGATCGCATTTATGACTTTTAAATTTTGACAATCGTTGCAAGTCGAATCTTTTATTGACAAATAAATATATACATGCTTAGAATAAATATATGATGACTAGGGACAATTGATCAAAAGTAGTGAATCGATGTGAAGAACCGCTATTTTATGACGCTACCTGTGACGGCGCCCTTTCCGTGACGCTCACCTCAGCATTTTACTATAGAGAAAAAGTAATACACCGCCACTATAGAAGCTTCGCTTCAGAAGTCGAATACGTTAAACACAAACTTTATTCATAGATCAGGATTGGCAGTCAAAAGAAGTAAAAAAATAATTTTCAATAAAATAGATACATAATATAAAATCATTGAACAATTCAAGAAAAGTCACAGTTACAAAATTGTTTTATTGTCATGTTTGTAAACAATTTAACACGTTGCAGGGCCGCCTCTCGCGCTTCTTAGGACCCTCTTATACGAGCGCCAATAACGTCGCGTTAGCAGCGCCGCGCTAGCGTCGCGCGTCGGCGCAACCGTACAATGGCACTAACATGGAATAAATTATACGAACGGCAATATCGTTAATATAAATATTAAATTACATTAAGTAACATAATGTTTCTATATATTTCGTTAGAAATTACTTCTCGTGTTTGATGATTTGGAACTTCGCATACTTTCCATATTTATATTACAACGTTACAACACTACCGGCAAGGAAAAGCGTCAGCAAATTATATGCAACGAAGTATATGCTGATTTCAGAGAGGACGAGAGCACTTCTTCGAATTTTGCCACTGCGCACCCAGAACTAGCGTCTCTTCACTAATTTGGGCTAGTGTAGGTAAGGATGAAGTATAAGCAAATTGTTAAAATTATTAAAATATCCAATACTCTAAAAAATGGTGGTTTTTTCAGGATTTTTCGGAATTCCAAATCCAGTTTATAAAACAATCTACATATTTACTGACTAAAATGTCTTTAACACGCTTGTTTAAAATGCTAAAGAAGAAAACTGCAATGGAAAATATTCAAATTCAATTTTATGTACATTGGAGGTTGGGTATAATTTACTTTTTAGCTATTTGTTAACATAACCTACCAGCTGCCCGTGGCATATCGATTTTTCGTTAAATAAACTAGTTCAGGGTTTGTATGGGAGAAAAGAGGACGACACAATTAGTCGAAACGTGATAATGTTGACATTATCATCGGCTTTATGTTCCTTAAATTGGCTTTGAGAATAAATGTCAATAAATCTGGAAGATGCATTAATGTACGCATTACTACTTTTTTAAAAGCAATAGAGGTGAATTAAGCACATGACGATTGGACAATACAATCGTTGGAGATTTTAAATTTTATACCGAAGACATGAGGCTTTTTCTCGCGTTTTGACCAAAAAGTGTTATTTTATACAGTGCTATAAGTACAAAATTATATTTATATTCTCGTCACTGTACAGAAATGTCACATATTTAGTCAAATTGGATGTATCCTCTAAGAAAATAATGGAATACTAGTTTACGAAAAGGATGTAAAAGGAAAAAAAGAAAAAATACTTTGATAGCATATAAGTTTCTCAGAAGGGAGGTGTGGACACTGTGGACAGCGTTAGGAGAAAAATGAAAAGATAACATGTTTGTTTAATAAAAATTATGGAAATAGAATAAACGCCACATGCATGGAGAAATAGTACCCATGTACAAAAACAAGGAAGGTATTCTACAAAGTATAAACGATGGGATCATCAAACTACAATATTCGCCAAAAGACGAAGTTTTGCATTTTATGAATAATGTATTTAAAAATTCCATTATATAAATTTAACTCAAAATGATCCAGAAGTCCAGACCGAGTTCTGAGATAAAGACATGGAGTCTTAATCGAGTCCATCGAATCTCGTCCTAATGCGATTTGGTGTGCACCAGATTTTGCGTAATAAATTTAAGCTAGTAAGTTTCAGTTATGGCCCAAGCTGTAGAGATAAAATGAATTATTTTGGCCGTGAATTGTGACAGATTAATGACTGGAGAACCAGCCAAAACCGAGCCGATTCGGCTCCTCGGAGTAACAGTCAACTTTACTCATGTTTGCACTATAAATAGCAGTTTTTTTTTTAATAAACATTATATTCTCATAAAATATAGGCCTTATGGCGCCAATTTTAATTCTTAATTGTTATAACAGCAGCTGTGAATTTTTAAATAAATTAAGCTAACTCCACTTCTACTGGTCGTAGAAAACTTTTTTTAAACTTTGTAAAAATAAAAGTGGAAATAAAGTGTAAAATGAGTGCATTGTGTAGTGAGCGCTGTGGCTTACTTAGTTTATAACGCAAAAGTCGCCCCTAATTCAAAGCAATAAATCAGGGGTTGAAAAACTTTTTGGGCAATTATTTTTATTCCTACATAAAAAATATAATTGATCAATAAGAGAATCCTTTTAAAATTAGATATCTAACTATTTTAGAAAAAAGTTCTGACCCTATAAAATTAATAAAAATTTAAGAATTTTTATAAACAATTAAAGATATCTCAAAAAGGAATTGACCGATCGGATCTTGGGAAGTGTCATTCGATTTGTAATCAGTGCTTTCTATCAGTGATTTCAGGAAATCAGAAGTGTTTCAATATAGTGATTTTTGCATAAAAAATATTTTTTACAAAAGTTATTTCAAAAATTAAGGATGTCAAAAAATACACATTTTTGGACCTTCAATGTCTAATTAGTTCAATTTAAAGCTTTTTTTATGTACTTTCATTCAATATTATGCTAATTTTGATAGCAAGATATTGATTTGATACAATAAAAATAATAAAAAAATACTATTTTTGGCACCTTAAATATGCGATAAAAAAAATTTGGAGTTATTAAATTAAAAAAAATTATTTAACCAATAATTTGGAGTTGCAAACACTTTTTCTTAGTTACTCCGTATTACGTGGGCATGTTTTAGTTAGGTGGAACTTAAAAATATTCGTGAATCCATTAGTTAAACTACTGTTTTTGTAAGTTTTTGTTGATATCCTAGACTTTAAACAGGCGTTTGATAAACTAAGCAGGAGAAAAATTATCCAATACTTACAAGAGAGTAATATACCAAATAAGATTATAAGAATGATAGAAATGACAATGTGAGATTCCCAAGCAATAATAGACACTGGAAGAGAAAGAACAGAAATATTAAAAATAAAAATAAAGTAAGACAAGGATATATATGCTCTCAACGGTACTATTTATTCTATCATTAGACAAGATAATAAAAAAACTGTCAAACGCAAGAACTATAAACAAGAATGCAGTACAAATAATAATATGATATACGGACGATATAACCATAGTAGCCACAGATAACAAGACATTAAAGAAAATCTTTCAAGACAAAACGAAGCCAACCTGAGGTGATCGGAAATAAATAAAAATATAACAAAACAAATGAACAATAATGAATTAAATGGCATGAATGTAAGCAAGAAAAAGAAGACACAAATGACAGAACTGAAAATACATGCACACAGTTTCGAAGAGGTTGTTGAAACATTCAAATATTTGGAAGTACTAATCAGCAGAAAAAATGAAAGTGTAGATATAAAAAGAAGAATTCAAGCGGGAACAACGTTTTATAGAAATAAAAAAATGTTTAGAGATGAGAAGATAAGCCGAAAAACAAAAATGTAAATCGATAAAAGACCAATAGCAGTATATGCTGCAGAAAAGAGAGAAGAGCAATTCGTTAAGAATTATAACGGAATAAATACCACCAGGTAAAAGAACCAGAGACAGTGAGTAGAAGGAGACTTAAGGAGTATGGAAATTAGAAATAGAGAAAGGACAATCAAAGAGAGAGTAGACTAGAAAAAAGTAGTGGAAACAGCGAAGACACACCAGAAACTGTAAAACCAAACGCAGAATGGCACGATCCCTCACCCAAAAGGATCTTCAAGTGAAAACAGCTTCAGCTTCTTCGGGAGCATAAAGGTTGTATATTTTGAAGATGGATTTCTAGAAAGTAGTGGATTTTGGATTTATTGACTTCTTGTACATAATTGTTAATAATTTTAGTTGTCTATTGTTAATTATCTTTCTGTACTTATTTTCGTAACCATTGCATGGAAGTTTATTTGATTATCTCAAACTGAAAGTCAAAGATATAATTCTAAGTCAAGGGGGTGATGTTTTTCATGTCGACCGTGAGAGCGTCTGGGGGTGTTTTTTTTTTAATTGTAGTTTTTCTTTAAGGGTTAATGTTCAAAGTTATCCAATATATTAAATATTTGTTATGGTTTAATAGCGTGTTTTCAAAATAGATGTTTTTTTTTTTCTAAATTAATTTGTCATTTCGGAAAAAGTGTCAATCTAACACTATATGTTCAAAGCAATGAAAGAGCTAGGAATACCAAATTAGTTCGTAAATTTAACAAAACTAAGAAATCTGAGCGTAGAGTACGATTTAGGGGGAAACTGTCTGAACCTTTTAAAACAAATAACGGGCAGCGCTAGGGAGATCCTCTCTCCTGTATACTGTTCAATCTGGCTCTGGAAAAAGTAATACGTATGTCACAAATCACAACCACTGGTTCAGTATATAATAAATGAGTGCAAATCCTTGCTTATACTGATGATATGAATATTGTTCTTCTTGTTATGGTGCCCTATCCAATTAGTGGATGTTCGCGACAATTCTGTCATACTCCTCTCGATCTTGTGTGGCTCTAAAAAGTGTATGTGCATCGAGTTTGTCCAATTCCTTATGTTTTTAAGCCATGAGTATTCCTTTCTTCCGATGCCTCGTTTTTCTTCTATCTTCCCTTCACTATTCGAAATATATGACCCAGATAAGCAGTTTTTCTTCTTTTTATTATTGGCAGCAATGCTCGTTCTCTGCCCATTCTATTTAATACTTCGACATTTGTTGTGTGATCTGTCTAGGGAATTTTAAGTGGTCTTCTAAATACCCACATTTCAAAGGCCTGCAATCGGTTCATCACATTGGTCTTTATGGTCCAGGTTTCTACACCATATAGGAGTATGGAGTAAATGTAACATTTTACAAAGAAAATCCACAAAGAAAATAATTTCTGCAGCTGGCTGTATACCACGTATAAAAAAAGAGGTTAGATCTTTGTATATGGGCATATTTAAAAAACCCTTAAAAGGGCTACATCAAATTACACGAAAGTTTTCGGAATAATAATTTCATCATCAGGTTTAAAAATGCAAGTTAACATGCCTGAGCCACCAAAATATCAGGGTAAAAACCGTTTAAAATACATAAGGTTACAAAAGATTGTACATATTAGAAAATTAAGTTTTCCATAATCGTTACAAATCTCTTTAAAATTTTTAGTTGAAAGCCAGCCACCTTAAGAAACACCTTTTAAGGGTTTTTTAAATATACCCATTTACAAAGATCTAACCTCTTTTTATTTTACAAAGCGATATCGAAGCGTTAAGTTGAGGCTGCTATTGCTTAGCAAGGATCTCATATTAGTAAATAATGAATATTGTTGGGAGACCAAAAAACGCTGTACGAGAAGCGTATGTAGCATTAAAAGAATCAGCTACAAAAATGGGTTTAATAATAAACAACAACAAAACGAAGTATATGAAAATAAGTACATAACCACAGACTCTACGACCACTTGTTATAGAAAACTACGTCATCGTGAAACATATTAAGATAGGACGTCTGAGGTGGATAGGCCATGTAATGCGGAGGGAACAAAATGACCCAGCTAGAAAAATACTCCTTGATAGACCCATTGGTCAGAGAATAAGAAGAAGACCCAGAACAAGGTTTCTTGATAAAGTTGATGAAGATATGAGAAATAAGGGAATACGTGTTTGACAGAGGAAGGCAATGGATAGGGACGACTGGCGAGAAGTTCTTGAGGAGGCTAGGTCCCACGCAGAAGGTAGTACTCTAGTTTCTACCTAAAAAGGAAAAAAATATCTAGATATATCCAATAAAGCATTATTCCAGATCAATAGAACAAAGTGTACTGCAACTTGTGAATATCTTCTAACATTCCATTTATCGTGTGGTGAACTGTTTTAAATATTGTGTTCGAAATCATCGGCCTATGCCTTATCAAAAGTGTTTCAGTCTTCAGATTGTACCGTTAAAATGTTAATCATCAAAACTTATATCATAATTTATTGTTTGATAAAATATATTTCATTTCTTTTTTTATAGTTTAACAGCGAAGTGGTCATATACGATTTTTACTTATGTATGACAATCATGAATTTTAAAATTAACATATAAAATTAAATAAAACAAGAAATCAATTTGTTCTTTATTGGTTTTACATTAAAACATAACTTACACAACTCTAGGCAAACTGTATTAAAAGCACCCACAAACTCAAAAATGTGAATAATGTAGCGACACGTGATTTAAATTTGGAATAAGACTAATGGGTGTTTGACGTAATCTTCCTTAATTAAAGACAAGTGGATAATATGGTTTTGGTTAATTTTAGCCCAAGCTACGTAACTACACAGTTAACAATCATATTTTAGGCATTAAAATAGTCAGATGGTAAAAAGTTTTTATAGTAATACCAGCATTTCAAAAATCTAATATATATGAGAATTATAGAAACTAAAGTTTATCTTTTTGCATTTGACAGCTCATTAGAAATGCAAATCTTCACACGCAATCAGCAAGTAAAGTGGTCAAAATGAAATCACACAAAATAATATCCCCTTCTCTTAAAATGTAGTTTTAGATAATATTTTTCAATGTGTCCACCCTGATCACATATAAATATCAATAAAACCCCATGGATTATATAAATAATAGGTATGAAAATCATGGGCAGTGTTAGAGAATCTTCGACCCTTTCCTGTAGGAGCATTTAAACATTTGAATTGTTTCACGTACTTATCTAACGTACTGTGAGGTATTCAAGCTGGTACCGTTGAAGAATAAAGATGTAGTTTAGGTTGTGTCGGCGAAATTAGGAAATTAGGGGAAGAATTAAGTTTTATTTAAGTTATGGTTTTTATCACACAGAAGAGATTTTAGTTAGCAATTTAAGGAGTTATTTATAGTTATTTTTGAGAAGAAAAACGGTTTTTGTTAACCTAATTTTGGTGAGTTAAGATTTGATTCTTGTCCAGCAATCTGGAAAATCTTTTATATTTCATTGCTTTTGTCATATTACACATTTATACAAAAAATTGTATTTTTTATAATATTCCTTCGTTTCACTAATAATCTTCCTTTATAAAAATAAATTTAATTATTATTCAGCTTACATTTTCCATTTCAAATATTACAAGTTTCTCACGCTTAACTTAAAACATTATAATATCAGTTTTCGTCACAGACTTTTTCTTCTCTTTCAATTTTCTTTTTCTCTGTCCTATCTCCTTGTATTCCAAACCCTTTAAAAACCTTTTATAACGGGAAAAGAACAATACAGTAAATAAGACGCTTATTTTTAGCCGGCCAACCCAAAACCAGAAGCTGGAATCAACATTAATTCAGTTTGGGGAATCAATTTGGGAGAAGTTTTTATTTATTATTATTTTTTTGTCATTTCCGTTTGGGTATTTCGTCCTTCAGAATTCCAGATAAGATAAGCATTTGTTTTTTTTTTTCATGGCCACACTATAGTAGTTTGGACCGAACCATTTGGAAGTTCTTCGTTCCTCACCATCGAGAGGCCTATAGAAACACCGGTCACCGGTTTTTCTATAACTTTATTTTAATATTGTTTTATAATTATTAGTCTCATCCCTATTGTTATAGGATATATTAGTCCCAGACGGTAAACGGTTATGTGCACAGAATTCTGTTTCCGGAATTCATTTATTATCATTTTTATTGACTTGCAGGCATATTTAACTTCATATAATGTTTTAGGACCTTTTTATACACTTCGAAAATCCTATTGAGGTTATCTTAAGTGTGTATACTGTTTTGTTCTAAAAGAATATTAAATTTATTTAAAGGTATATTTCTTTGTTTCTTATATGAATTTTCGTATACTATATGTAAACTAAAAATAATTTGATCAAAATCAGAATTTGATATCTCATGAAAAGCAAATCTTCAATAATTACACTATCTTGTTCAACAAAAATAAATTAGATCTATGAAATTGCAACCTTTCGCAGATCATGGACAAACCTGGCTCTATGTAGAATGTTTTCCAACTTTCTGCTTGAATATGCTGGACGTTTTGGTATTAAGTTACTGTCTCTATATCTTCGTAAAAATTTAGTTTCAGCCAGCGCCAGTTTCTTCAACAGAATTTCCAATCTCCGAAAATTTTGAATAACACTGGGCCCATAGCGGTTTCTTAATATTGTTCTAAAGCTATTTTCTTATGACACTTTAAAGTAATTAATATTTAAATGGGAATACGCCACAATTAAAGGTGAAAGTAAGTATATTGACGTTTCCGAAGTGGAAATTGAAACTCTCTATAATCTGATAGAGAGGTCTACAAAATCTCATTTATTGGTTTTTTAAGTACTTTAAAAAATATTACGATTTTTTCAGTAAATGAACCCATTTCATATTATTCTATGTTAATTTTTTTTAAATTTTTCGATAAATACAAAACTTTCAAATTCATTGAATTGGAACTCGGTTTGTATTAGGCTTGTAGCAAAAATAAAAAAGAATAACTGTAAATTTTTTGGTTTTTCTTGAAAAATCGATTGAAAACATAAAAATTGAATTTTCAATCACGAATAAATATAAAAGTATTGAGTTTTGAAAAAAAAAAACTGTATAGAATCTTTGCTGCTTCGCATATATTCATTCTTGAGACTATTTTCAATATAAAGGTTTCAACCCCTTAGTTATGGTGAACTATCCTAAAGTAAAAATACACTTCGGCATAAGGTAGATTTTGAATTTAAGCCTAAATAAAGGTTAATTTTAAATAGGTAAAAAATGTTAATTTAAATTCATCAAAATCGATGCGCTTTGATGGAAACGGAGTTTATACCAATTTTTTTACCATGGTACACTCGACTACATACATACCAATGGTATGCACCCATTAGACAGAGTTGTTCCATAGCAATTTAAAATATAACTATTAAATTAAAAAGGGAATGGCATTTTTCGTATTCCCATTCAATAATTAAAATGCTTGTACACCCTTATCAATAGCTCCCCAATATTCTTCATTAACTCAAATAACTATTCATGAAGTAAATGTTGTCACTTTCCCATTAATTGCTGTGTTGTGCATATAGAGACCTTGAACTGCTTTATGCATCAAAATCAATTGATGAGGTTCTGGTTAAAGGATGGAATAAATAGAAAGCCGAGCCTTTGGTAAACAAAGGAGACATTTCAAGGAAATTTGTAGACATATTTTATAAATAAGTATATATAACAAAAGGAGTATCATTACTATTACAAAGTAATTTCTAAGAACAAAATAAGAGAATTAATTTGTGTATGAAATGACAAAGTATAATGAATAATAAAATGTAGTGGTAACTAGTTTCTGATTTAAGCAAAAAAACATTGTATTTTTATTTGTGTTTCTGTTGGTTATAATATTAAATATAGGAATTTTTTGAATAATAGTGTACAAAGTGTAATCATTCTATCAAGTATGTACCGTCTTTATTTAGAGCCCTAACTAACTTAACTAGATTTACAAATATAGAACTTTTGAACGGAAAGTACTTTGCATATAGCTTCATACCTCTTTAAATTAAAAAACTAAAATTTTAAACAGTAAGATTTGATGTATAGCTTTAAAAGCATTTTTTAAAGTCGAAGTAACGAGACATTCATCATCACACCATGGCAGTTTTGAAAGCTTTAGCTGAGGGTTGGATAATTTTAAAAGATTTGTTCGCGGCGTTTGAAATAGATTCTAAAAGAATAAAATCATTTTGTTGGTGATGTTTATATATCACTCAAATTTTTTTGGTCAAAAACGTACCTTTAAAGGTACGTTTAGATCATAATTTTTTACTGATGTAAACAGTGAAAAATTTATATCAGCGATATGTATTTAAACTGTCAGTAACTTTTGTCGACATATTTATAACTATAACGGTAATGTAAACACTTATCAGTTCGAACTTAAAACTGTCTGACACTTATGTAAAACGTTGGATGCTATTCTACTTTTGACATTTGTGTCGTGATATACCAGATCGGTGATACAAAAAAGTGATTGAAAGCTAATGTGAAACCGTTATTAACTTCTATCTGTTTACTTTCTTTAACATATAGATTATTTATAGTGACTTTAGTCCTCTCGCTTCTAATCTAGTTCTCTTTCTGTTATTGTTTATGGTAATATACATACCCAAGCACAGTATAAAGAGGTTCCTCCTTATGCTGTGCCCAAAGCGAAAGGAACATACCAGCTATTTCTAGATTGAACATAGACATTCTCCTCCCTTTCTAATGATCTCAATTTTTATATAGAGGTCATTGAATGAAACATTTGCTGTAAGACCCGAATTAAGTCCCAATTTTAATGCGGTTTCTAAGCACACTAAAAATTTCAATATATTTTTGAAACGTGAATTTTTATATTGACAAATAAAAAACAAACCCCTATCATTAGAACTAAATGGATTGAATGTATTAAATACATGATAGTTTATGGAGTGTTTAGCATCTGCTAGGTGTTTTTGAGTATAAACCATTAATTTCAAATATATTTTTTATCTATTTTTTGAATACCAAACAATAAAAAAACTGAAAAATATTGAAAAAGGAAAAAAACTAACAAAGATATTACCTTGCCACTTCATGCATTCAAATCTTTGTAAAAAGTAAAGATAACAGTTTCACAGTCAACCGCATAAAACCTCGAATAATAAGCCACGAAGAACACTCTTTTAAAAAATATCTCGGGTAGAAAATAAGACGAATGACACGTCAGTACGACAATACAATAATTCCATTGTATTGTTAAGCTTCTCTTTGATTTGAAGCGTTTCTGCAGTTTTACTGTTCATTTCATTTAACTGTGTATATTGAATTTCGTCTTTCTCCTTTCAGTCATCTCACTGTAATAATTATGAAAGCCTTAAATAATTATTTAATTATTTATTTATGAGACTTTGAAGGGGTAAAATATGCATTTTTTGGTGTCCTAAGATTGTCTTCAAGAAATAGTTGGGACACCCTTACATCCATCCGCTTTATGGGCTGGTGGAATTTTTGAGGAAAAACCTTAGAGTAAATAACGACAATTGGGCCATTATCAGTGACTTTTTTGTTGCTAAGTTGACCGCCGTACCGCCTGAACGCCCCCAAACTATGTTCCAAATAGTAAAAAAAATCAAAATAAAACAAACATCATCGGAAGATATTCGAATTAGACGAGGAGTTGAGACAGGTATGTGCTCTTTTCACACTCCGGTTTAATCTGTACCCGGAAGATACATTTAGAGAAGCATTGCACGAAGCTTAAATGGAATCAACATCAAAGAAAGAACAACAAACCACTTCAGACTAAACGATTACTAAAAGATTACAAGACACTTCCGGATTCAGATTAAAATCCGGAGTACGGGGCGGCCACGGCAAAACATTAACTTCAGCTTCTTGGATAAGATCCATAGTTTGACGAGCAATATGGGGACGCGCGTTGTCTTGCTGAAAAAGGATGTGTCAACGGCCGTCGAGATAAGGCAGTAAAGTGGTTTGTAAGATGTCATCAACATTACGCGCAGCTGTCATATTGCCTCGAATAAACACAACTGGTGACGGACTACTATAGGTAATAGCCCCCCAAAGCATTATTCCAACTGTCCTGTGTACATGCTTCTCAACAGCAAACCCGATATCTCGTCGCTCTCAACGGTGGCGTCTTACCATCCTCCGACCATCATGCATTCTTAAACAGAATCGTAATTCCTCGCTGAATGCTACATTCCGCCATTTTGCCACCCAATTCTGCCATTCTTTGCACCAGTTCAAACGTTGATGACCGCAGTCAAAGGAACCATTAGCCGTGAGTGGAATGAAACCAGTCCAAAGGCTCGAATGTGACAGTATAGTCTACGCATACTAACAGGTCTACCTACTACTTCAAACCATTGGTCAGTAATCAGAGCCAGTAATCTAAATCGTCTATCTTGACGGTCCATGGTACGCCTTGGTTGACCAGTTGATCTTCTTTGTGTTCCTCTACCATCGTTTGGTCACACACAACAGACACGCATAACCGTCATTGCCGTACAAGTAACGCGACGGCTAATTTCGCGATACGACAAACCCATATATCTATACGCAATAATTCTACCCCTGTCAAAATCGCTAACATGGTGGTAATTTTAGTGTCTTCGAACTCGAGTCATTTTCTTACACTGAATACAATTAGACTAAGGAATAATAACTAAAAATTTCTATACGAACCAGTTTTTACAACTCTGTCTCTTCACAAAAAAATTTAAAGATTTTTAAAAAAATTTAAAAATTTAAAATTTTTTTTTACATCATGTAGAAAAGATAAAACATTGGTATTATTATCATAGCACATTTTAAATATAGTCATTCTGTGGCCAAAAAATTTAGTTTAAGAAATTATTCCTTCTGGGTGTAAAACTTCTAATAGTAGTAAATTCCAATAAGAATTACGCATTTGACCGATTTAACAATCACGTCTAAATACGTCTTTTTAGTTATTTAAATTATTTTCTTCTTTTTTGGATACGGGCCTCGCTGTGTTACTTGTCAAAGCATCCTGTATATTGCCGTTTGGTGTTATTTTTTTGGGTTAATTTTATCAGCTCTAGTGTTATGCTTTTCCAATTATAGAAGTAACTTATACACCGAAATTTTCCGTTTAATAATAGCTAGGTCAAACATTTAATCATTATTTGTCTAGTAACTAGGTGCCACTAATAGTTATTGCAGCAATATTTGTCCAATATCGCTATTTAAGATTTGTCAATTTCTCATTACTATGGCGTGTTATCTAATCTGTCTTTTTATATATACATACACCTGCAATTTTTTCCTTATTTGTTCTTGAACACGTACACTCGTAGGAATTTATTCAGGTTACTGAACCTTGTCTTTTATATAAAACAAGATCTATGTCGCCAATTTTAATGCAGTTTTAGACAGTGGTTTATAGTGTAAAGACTTGCCAACAGTCGTTGGCTTAAGGATTATTTTATCGTTGACCAATGTAATACATTATAATAAAACAGCGATACGAAGTGACCTGCATTTCAAATATTTTGACATTATTCAGTATCTTTATGGAAATTGGAGTAAAAAATATTTATCTATCGATATTAAGGAATGTAAACAAACATAATGTGTGCATAGATGTATACTCTGCATTATACGTTAGACATATGAATATTTTTAAATTATTGTTTTCACCGCGAGTAAACAACAAACTGTGGATCTAAATTGGCATTATAAAAAAGAGCAGAAATAAGTAAACTAAGGAACAATAGGAAAACTTGCAATAAATTAAATAAATTGTAAATGTACACAATGCAAACGCATGAAAACTGCATCGCAAAGAGCATATCACATATTCTTTTCATCAATGTAAAAGTGTTGACAAAGTAAACGTACACCATAAAAATTTGAATAGCATTTATGAATAGACTTAATTTTGTGACAGCACTTTTTCTGTAAATAAATTGCCTAACTGGTAATATCAAATAAAATGTTTTATTTGTTTTCTTTACTACAGAAATGTTTTCCTCCTCCTTATTCCTTGAGCCCTTGTCAGGGTGTGGGAACACTGTAAATATTATTCGCTTGCTGCCTCCGTTGGCTGCGATCCTGTGCCATATGGACGGCTTCATGTAGGAATTTTCCCACCAGAGTCTTCATTTGGTCTACTCATCGCGTTGGAGATCTTCCTTTTGGTCTTCGGCCTTCTACCTTTAATCTACTACCAATAGTTCCATGGTCCCCGTTCTTCTACGTAGCTATGTGGCCGAAGTAAATTAGATTATGCTCGGTTTACTTTTTTTAATAGCTTGTCTTTTATATGAAGCTCTTCCAGAATTGACAGGTTGGTTCTATATTCTGTCCAGGACACGCGTAGAAATCTTCTATGCACCCACATTTCGAAGGCTTCGATTTTATTCCTATCGATATTTTTGAGACCTTAGTCTCAGAAACCTGAGCTTAGTATTTCTTGTTATTTTTCGGTCTTTCCACATTTTAATCAATTTAGCTGTTGCGGTTCTGGCCATTGCTAGTATACGCTTTATTTCTGAGGAGCAATTGCAATTGTTCGTTATCAAAGAGCTTAAGTATACAAATCTGTCGACCACTTTGAAATTTGCCACTGTATGTGTGGTAGATCATTATTTGCTCTGCTCTGTGTTCTGAAGCCCGAATTCTTCGCTTATCTAGCTAAGTCGTTCAGTGATGGCAATAATTTCAACTTTATTTGCTAATAGTATATCATCTGCGTATCGCAGGTTGCTGATTTTTCTGCCTCCTATAGTGATTCCTCCATCCCATCCGTCTAGTACTTTTCATTATATATTCAGAATATATGTTGTACAATTATGGTGATAGTATGCATGTAGCCCTGTCTAGTTGCTTTGTTTGTTTTGAACGCATCTGAATATATTCCGTGTATTTTAACTTAAGCTGAGTTTTTATCATACAGATTTCTTATTAGGTTAACTAGGTGGTTAGGTATGTACTCACATATTTTCTATTATATTCCAGAGGGGATCCCATGTTACTGAATTGAAAGCCTTTGTATAATCTACGAAACAAAGCAGCACTGGTTTCTTGTGTTCTCTCGCTTTTTCTATTATCTGTCTGGTGTTCAGTATCTGCTCCCTCTGGTCCTTTTCCTGTCCATCGATATCCAATCGATATTTCTCTTCGGCTACCTCTGTAAATAGAAAGTTTTTTAGCAGTTCATTGATTATATTTAGCAGCACTTTGCTTGCATGAGGAATAAGGGCAATAGTTCTCTAATTGCTGCATATGGTTAGTGATCGTTTTATATGGATAGGGATCAAGGTTGATTCGCACCACTCACCAGACCATTCGCCTATGATCCATATTATGTTGACATATCCAGTATTACATCTCAATCAATCTCACACATTGCTTTTAAAGTCTCCGCTGGTATGCCATCGATCCCTAGGGACTTTTTATTTCTTAAAAGGTTGAGAGCCAAATGATCAATATCTTCATTCTCTACGCACCTATCATTATGAGAGATCGGCTTCTCTAATTACATTTGTCCACAGTTGTCTCTTGGGTCATATCAATCAGTATATCACGTTCACTGGTCAGAGTTATCTAAAAGTTTCCCATCAAACGTTTTTCTTTGGCCTTCTCACCTATTCCTTCCAGGAACTTAACATTTAGCTACTGAATCTCCTATTTGTTGTTAGATTAAAGGTACGATAAAGAACCTAAAGTTTGCCTATGTAGACTAGAATTAGTTAGTCTGATCTTAGGGATTATTTTCTCGAGTTAATTCAGACGCTCCCACACTTTCCCTTGTTTTTGAAACATTAGTACATATATGAATTAACTCCTTATAAGGGTTAAGAAGTTCTTTAAACCGAGAAATAATCAAATGGTGACAAAAGGATTTTTTGTCAAATACGGAGAGTTGAACGGTATATGATGGATGAGTTGGAGCCAAGGTTGACTATAATCATGCGTGTATCGAAAAAATTGAGAAATTAATTACGAGCTGATTCATATAGTCTTTTATTCTTTTAAAGAGAGGTTTGGCAGTTCTGTTGTTATTCATCAATCAGCCAATCGCGTCCACTGCTGGACATAGGCCTCCCTCAGTTCTTTCCAGTGTTCTCTACACTGGGCCGCTTGTAGCCAGTTTCCCGCTACACATTTTATATCATCGGTCCATCTAGTCGGTGGTCGTCCTCGGCTTCTTTTATAGTTTCTGGGCCTCCATTCCATAATACGTCTTGTCCACAGTCCATCTTGTGCTCTGGCTAAGTTCCCTGCCCAGTTCCACTTAAGCGACGTAGTTCTTTCGATGACGTCGTGAACTCCTGATCTTTGCCTAATTTGTTGGTTTGTTATGTGGTCTCGAAGGCTCACGTTCAGCATTGCACGTTCCATGGCTCGTTGTGTAACTCTGAATTTATTCACAGATTTTTGCGTGAGTGTTAAAGTCTCTGCTCCATAAGTTTGTACAGGTAAACATACAGGTTTGTTGTTATTACAGATTTGTATTTCGTAGGTACTGGATTTTTCGGATTTTTCGGTTGTCTAGATATTTAAGTATTGATTTTGGTGCTGAAATATTTAGTATAGCCTAGTCCGGTTGGGATCTTATCATCTGTATACAGTTAATAATGTATTGTTATCTGATCTCGAATGTTTGTGAGCTAAAAAAGCCCTTTATAAAAAAAATTTTTTAAAAATAAATGGACTAACGGTCGTAGGACATTGTATTAACAGGACATAACATCATTTCGAATACAGATAAATTAATTTCCTAGATGTTGATGCGTTTGAGTTATTTTTCAATGTCTATAAGTTTAAAATTACAGTACTTTTGTAAAGCTATTTTACAATATTTAGCATTAACATGTTAATAATGCATGGATTAACATCGTTAAATTATTTAATTATATAAGCTTTTCTCTGCTTTTAGAATTCATGTAAACCCAATATTTTAGGCATAATAACTTCTTAAAATTTTTATATCTAAATATTTGTGATATTCGCACGCGAAATTTAAGTATTTTGTACATTTTTAGAAGTTATTACTTAATAATTTTCAAAAAATCAGTGTCTTTGGAAAATCGTTATTTCCATGGTCTATTACTCCGAGGAGTTTCTAGAATCTATGTGAGCTTGACTTTGACAATGTGCGATGGGAAAGAAATTTTAGAAATATAGGACTTAAGTCATTACTATATTTCTTTATCCTTTTGTATTTTTATTGCCTATCTAAGATTGATTGACCTTGCCTTCTCTCGATCTTTTCAAATAACTGATTATATTATCAACAATTATTAAATAACACTTTAATCTAAGAAGTAACACTCTTTAGTAAAATTGGGTATTTAGTCAAATCTTACTTATAATTTTTAGTCTATTAAAATATAATTCTATTAGAAGATGAAACAGAAGATTCCGCCATCTCTGTATCAGTCCAGGTAGTTATAGAAAAATTGTCATATTCAAATGTTTACACCAGGTAATAATAAATACCGAAAGTAAATTCTGAGCATTTTATTTGTTAAAAATAAAAATGACAATTAGAAGTTTATGCCAATTATGCGGGAGAGCATAGGCATGTAGGCATGTGTTTTGTTTGCTTTCATAATTTATATATTATTATCTTCATGTCGTCGTAATTAATTGGCCCAAGGCCTGAGCTGCCCATATTTTAACGGTTCGTGGACTAAATACACTATGCGGATTCAAGGACGAAATTAGCACATTTATGTTCCATATATACCTTCATACAGCTTGTGTTTGGATAAATAGTATGTTTTAAATATTTCCCACTCTACTTTTATTGTGTGAACACGCCTTAGTCCACAAATTAGGTTCGCGAAAAGAGATAAAACAAGGATTGTAATTTACGTAACAGTAAAAGTATAGTACGTAACTACTGTTGTATTATAAAAATTACATAGTACCGGGAGTTGGGTGTGTACTATATTAGCCCAGCATGTGGGGGAAAAAGTACTCTCTAATCCACAAATTTGTGTAATGTAGCCTGGATTATAAAGGGCAGCCTCAGAAGCAATACTCGAGTTCATTCAACAGAAAATGTTTGGTTATTGTTTATTTATGAGCGTTTTATAGGTGCAAAATACATATTTGTTGAGTTTTTTAATTTTTTGCCTAAATTGTTGTAATGGGTAATCTCTGTATAGATTATAAAAGTACTCTAAAAGACCTTCAATTTAAGCCGGTATACGTTCAATTTAATTTATTTTTTATTGCAAAAATGACGAAATAAGGTCAAAATTAAAAATCGTAATACTTATTGCAAATTTTTTTTTTTTTAATCACAGAGGCTTTATTAATAACAATTAAGAAACGAATATGGCGTCATTTATTAATTTAAAACCTATGTTTTCAAGTATTGGTATTCTCCTTAAATTATAATCATTATTTATTGTTAAAAATGAAGAATAAAGTTTACCTGTTTTAAATATAGCACCGAAACCGCATGTGGCAAACATTGCATATGCCGTAAGCACGGACTAAAATGTACGAGAATGTGCGAAAATTGTAATGGAGAGAGTTGCGAAAATTGTCATACTGCTGAGTATGAACTAGATGACACGGAAAAAGAATGTGAGAATGAGATGGATGTTTTGGATGAATTGCTATATGTTTCTGAGGAAATTGTACAACCTACTAAAAAAAGAAAAATAAATAAAAACTAAGCATATTTCCGATTTTATAAATATTGAATCTCATTCTAAAACCATATAAATAAATCAATTACAATTATTTTACTATTATATCTTTCTTCTTCTTCAAGTGCCCTGTCCGTTGCGAACGTTGGCTATTAACATGGCAACTTGATCTTGTTTGCGGCGCTTCGGAATAGTTTCGACCGAGTGAGCCCGAACCACTTGCGCAGCTTTTGGAGCCACGAGTGTCTTCTTCTGCCTGGCCCTCGCTTACTGTCTACTTTCCCCTGGACAATCAATTGTAGCAGAACGGTACTTATCGTGTCTCATATGTGGCCTAGATATGTCAAGCTTTCTTTGTTTAATTGTATTCACGATTTCTTTCTCCTTTCCGATTCTTTGGAGTACCTCTATGTTGGTGACATGTTCGGTCCAGGATATACGAAGAATGCGTCAGTACACCCACATTTCGAATGCTTCTAGTTTTCTCGTTTAGCGTCTCCGTCAGCGTC
Source organism: Diabrotica balteata (assembly GCA_918026665.1). Taxonomy (NCBI): domain Eukaryota; kingdom Metazoa; phylum Arthropoda; class Insecta; order Coleoptera; family Chrysomelidae; genus Diabrotica; species Diabrotica balteata. The sequence goes on from OU898278.1 coordinate 100,707,494, forward strand.
CAGGCCTCCACGCCATACAGCAAGATCGGAAAAATGTAGCATTAACTATACGTAGTTTTAGGGGACGAGACAAATCCTTGCTTATGAGGAGTTTTTTCATATTGCTAAATGCTGCTCTAGCTCGTTCTATTCTCGCATTAATTTCTATGGTCTGTTCCCATTTTGCATTTACGTTGGTGCCAGGTACACATAAGATTCTACATGGTCAATTAGTATGTTACTTATCCGTAATTGTCGAGCAGGTTGTTGCTATTTTGCTTATCAGCATCCACTTTGTCTTCTTGAAGTTGAGGCTCAGGTCGTATTCCTCAATAACTGAATAAAGTCTTTCCATTACTTGTTGTAATTCGTCTATGGTACTGGCAAGGATCACCGTGTCGTCGGCATATCTTATATTGTTCGTTAACTCGCCGTTTATTTTTATGCCCTCATTTGCATTTTCCATACATTTGTTAAATATATATTCTCGGAATACATATTGAATAGGAGTGGGGATAATATACACCCCTGACGGACACCTCTTTTGATCTGCACGCTTTTCAGTGAGTGATTATATCTTTGTTTTAAACGTAATTTATTCCTTCTATCAAAGTAATTTGCAATTTAAGATATACTATATAATATGATGTTTATTTTAATTTATTAAACCAATTATTTTAATTTCTCATGAAATTGTACTAAAAATTCAATAAATATTTGTCAAATTTGTCATAAATAAACTTCATAAATAATTGTTTTTTAAAACGGGTTAAAAAAAATGTTTCATTATTTACCAGTGGAAGATGAAATGTACGGCTTTAGGAAGAAAATGAAACAAGAATTAGCCCTCTTACCATTTTTTTTGCAATCCTATGAGCATTCAAAGTTGAAGGTCGTGGGATAAAGTAATGAACGTATCTTACAACATAATTAAGCGCTCTAGGTCTACTACGGCTCATTCGATTCGTAATTTTTATAGTGAATGTAATATATTTGAAATAAAAAAAAAAACAATTTTGCAATAAATATTACGTTTTTAATTTTGACCTTGCTCAAATTGAAGATCTTTTAGAGTACTTTCATAATATTACAGAAATTACCCATACAACACTTACTTTAGACAAAAAATGAAAAAAAAAAAAAATCATAAATGAACAAAAGCTCATAAACAATACACCAAAAATTTTTGTTGAATGAACTGGGGATTGCTCCTGAGGTTACCCTTTATAACCTAGCCACATTATAGAAATTTCTGGATTACAGTGTAAAATCACCCTTTTTTTTTTTCCCACAGCCTTGGCCTCTATTAGTTAAAATACTTAACATTGAAGTGAAAACTTTGTTGTAATTGGTATATTTAATTAAAAAAAAAAAAATTCAAATGTATTACAATAGTTGATATTTTTGAAACGTTTTTGAACAAAAATATCAACTATTGTAATCCATTTTTATTTTTAATTTCTTCTTCTTCTAGTTCCATGACCGTTATCGATCGTTGACATCAGTTGGCTACCATATTCACTATCGTGACTTTATTGACAGCAGCTCTAAATAAACGGTGTAGTTGATTTTCCATACCATTGCCTTAGATTTTTCAGCCCATGATGTGCTTCTTCTACCAGAACCACGATTACCTTGGATCTTATCCTGAATGATCAAATGTAACAGATCATATTTTTCAGGGTGTCTCATAATGCGACCCGAAGTATTCCAGCTTGCGTTCTTTATTATATTGACCAGTTGTGTTGTTTGGTTCAGCCGTCTAAAGACCCCCTCATTTCTGACTCTGTCTACCCAGCTTATTTTCAGTAGTCGTCTGTATACCCACATCTCAAAGGCTGTCAAGCGTTTAATTATAGCCTCAGTTAGAGTACACGCTTCCACTCCATACAGCAGAACAGGAAAGATGTAAACAAGATGTCATTCGAACTCTAAGGTCAATGTAACAAGATCGTGACTGCAAAGTACGTTTCTCATTTTTACAAAGGCAGCTCGGGCTTGTTCTATTCGCTTTTAATTTCTGCGGTTGGATCCCAGCTCTCATTGATATTACTGCCGAGATACACGAGTTTCTTTACTCTGTCCAGTGTGGCATCTCCGACTTTTATACCGTCATCCTGTATATAATTTTGTTTGCTATCATATATTTAGATTTCTTAACGTTGAGTTTTAATCCATACTGATCACAAGTCTGTTTTATTTTGTTCATTAGATTTTGAAGGTCTTTCTGCGGCAATTAGCAAGCACTAAGGTATCGTCGGCATATCTAATATTGTTGACTGTTATTCCATTCACAATAATTACCTTCGGTTGTCTCTATTAAGGCTTTCTTAAATATTTTCTCCGAATATAAGTTAAAAAGCAAAGCGACAATATACAGCCTTGTCTCACTCCTCTTTTTATATCTTATTTCATCCGACAGTTCTGGTTCAACCTCTATTCTTGGCACTTGATGCCAGTATAGATTTGTAATTATTCGTAGATCTTTATCGTCCAATCCAGCTGTGTCTAACATTTCTAGCATTTTGTTATGTCGGACTTTGTCAAAAGCCTTTTCAAAATCGATTGCACAAATGTACACATTTTGATTTATATCTCTGAATCTCTGTACTAGCACCTGTTATACTAAAAAGGCTTCTCCTTGTACCCAAGCCAATCCTAAATCCAAATTGTGTATTGCTAATTCTGTCTCTAACAGCGTGTAAATTCTGCTGTGTATTACTCGCAGGAAGATCTTCAAAACGTTGACTCATGAGACTTATTGTCCGATAATCACCGCATGTCTTTGGACGATTTTTTTTAGGTATTGTGACAAATGTCGACTTTAACTAATCAGTTGGTAATATCCCAGTGGCATATATTCTGTTAAAGAGATTACACAGAGCTTTAATTCCATTTCTCTCCAAAAACTTTAGTATTTTCAGCACTTACTCTCATCGGGGCCAAGTGCTTTACCATTTTTTGCCGTTTGTATTGAACGTGTAACCTAACTTTCTGTTATAGATGGATCTGATATAGCAATCGGTATATAGTGTTCTACTCTCTCATCTTCAAATAATTCAGAAATGTAGTTTTCCCCATTCTTTAACTGTTATATTTATGTCTAATATTCTGTGTCCGTTTTCTGTCTTCTAAACTTTGGGATACTTGTGTCTGGTTGTTTCCAGTGGACCTCTTTTAATTCTTGTACAGATGAAATGTATCGTTGTTTCTTTTCATATTGTTCAATATTCATTGCATTCTTTACTATGAAATTGTCTTTTCGCGGTTTTTATTTTCTGCCTGATTATTGCGTGTATCATCTTGTATTCGTTTTTATCCTTATTTTTGACTTCTTCTTTGATCCACAATGTCTCAGTATTTCTTCTGTCATTCACCCTTAATTTTTCTTGCTTTTAGCGCACTCAATTTTGTTTCTTGAACAATCTTTAAGTTGTCTTTCATTCTCGTCCAGTTTCCTCAGTACTTTCTCTTTGGTTGATATTAACTTCATTTTTGTTCTAATATACTAAGTAGTTATTTCTTGTTTTACAGTATCATTTAACATCTTTTTTCTATCACATAGTAACTGTTTTGCTTATTCGTCCTTGCAACTCTTTTTAATCTCAGTCTTATTTTTCCTACTAAAATATTGTGATCTGTTGATACATCTGCGCCTAGATATGTTTTTACTGCTAATACTGAAATTTTGTATCTCTTATTTATACATATGAAGTATATTTGGTTTACGAACAACTCGTTCAAGTGTATCTGCTGGTGATTTCCAGTGTAAAGACGACGTTTTGGAAGTTTGAAAATTGTGTTTGTTATTACTAATTGCTTTTCTACGCAAAAAGATGCCAATATATTTCTCTCTCATTTATCTCATTTATATTATTCCTCTTTCATTTTGTATTCCCCAATTCACCTTCGCCAATCTTTTCATTAAAATCCCCCATGATAATATTGAGATACTGTTTCGTTGTAGGTGCTAATACTTTTTCTAAATCATGATAGAATTTTTCAATTTCTTCTTGTTCATAATCTGGTGTGGGTACAAACTATATACTTGTAAAATGTTTACATTGATTGTTGTTGATTGTATTTGTATCATCAGTGCCTGTCTGAGAATAGGACGACGTTTTTTACAGCTTTTTCTGTTTCCCTTCGACACAATTATTGCTACACCCATTTTTGTGTTTTGAGCTGTCTTCTCCTGAATAGTATACAATGTGATCATCATTTTTAATTTAATTTCTTATTAATATACCTTACAACAGAAGGTGCATTCGTTGATTTTAGTTTTTATTTCTACATAGTCATATTAAATTTACAATAATTAAGATCTAAAAAAATTCATCTATACGAGACAATTAGGTTGATTTAATCGGAAATTATCAGATAAACTAGTTAAGTATAAAATATTTTATTATCAGAAATGCAATAAGGAGATTAGATTAAGATATTTAGGTGACAGGTTCAGATGATATCGTTTTTTTTTGTATGTGGTTGTACATATTTAAAACACCAATACTCTTTGGGAATACCTTATAGTTTTTAAGGTATTAAATTAAAGAAAATTAAAGAAAACTTTTGTTTTCGAGAACACAATCCCTAGATTTGCATAGTTTTAAAATTTTTTGAACATAACTCGGATTTATACTAAATTTAGAATACAAATATTCATGAAGTTGATCTACTTTGTAGATATAATGTTCATTGCGTTATAAAGGTATAAAAGTAAAAGTAAAATATATGTCGAAAACCTACGTTGGGAACAAAATTCGTAGCATAGTATCTATCACAAAGAATAGAATTAACAGGAGAATAACTTGATTGAAGCTTAGGTACATGGGAAGTTCGGGGTATCGTGAAAAAATGCCAGAGATAATATTAGTCGATAGACTAAAATTGATATAATATTACTAACCGAAACAAAACGCAAATGCAATGGATCAGAAAACATTGAAAAATATATTCATGTGGAGTTCCAAAGTATAAACGTGCAAAACGATGAATTTCTCTGTCAATTCACACGAAGTTAAAGAGAAAAATTACTGATTGGCAGCATATCACAGAAAACATAATAAAAGTAAACCTGGACATCTGCGGGAGGAGAACCACTTTGGGGTATCCGCATTATCGGACGACGAGCCTGTAGCGACAAAAGATGAATTTTTTGAAAAAATGGATGTTGAAAAGTGTTGTCAAATCTTAGAAATATAATTCTAGGCGATTTCAACAGCCGCGATTTTGGGTTAAAATATTAATACGTTCCCATAAACGAAAACGTTTTCTTTTAAAACGACTCCATTTAAGTATTAATCTCACATAATCCCTCTCAAAATTTATTGATTTTGTCTCATAATTTAGTTAAAGCGTTATTATTTTACCAAAGGAACAAATATTTTGAAGAAAACTACACTTCTCCTTCCCAAAACCTAATTCGCTTAGTTCTAATTTATAAAAATAAATAACAGGCCCAATTTGTTCCTCAGTTCGTTTTTTTGTCTCCAATCAGTATGCATGCAGACGTGTATATACGTATGTAGTTAAGTTATAATCGAGAAACTCACATAATTTGTAATAAAACTTTGAGGGTATACAAGGCAACTATCGAACACGGTGATTAATTTAATCTTGCCCAAGTACTTTCGATCAATAGATCATCTTCAGGGGCATTTCGTCAGTTGTGGCCTATCCGACATAGTAGAATGTCATAAATGTAAAATTTGGACATAACAATACAAAATACAATACACTAAGACAAACAAACACTTTAAAATTTATGAGGAGAAGCTACATGTTGTATAGAAGCCGGAGACAGAATGCTTTACCTTGCTGAGTACAAGAGAATCTCTATCAATTTTATGTTTAATTGATGTTAGCAAATCCTTTTGTTTTTTAAAATTATGGTGATGTCTATGAAAATTGCGTTTGTACTTACATTGTTGTTGTTGAAGTAAGCTAATGCAAGAGTTTCTCAATATTGTTTAATATCAGCATTTTTAGTCATACCTTCTATTAGAGTATCCAGCTCCACTGCAAATCCTCCAAGCACTGAGTTATTTAACCTAAAATTCTGACAAGAAAACTTAAGGCCTAATCCTAAAAAATACAATTCATCCTCTGAAAAGTTAGTGTTACTTAAGTTTAAGACTCTAGGATGGAATTGGTGATCTGAAAACTTATGCATAGGTGTTGAGGTGCTTCTCTGTTGTTTTTGCAAAATCAAACGGTTTAGTTTGTTGGTAAGACTTCTCTTCTTGGTAGATTTTAAGCGGGCGACCTCATCTTCTATGTTGTTGAAGAAATCGTTGACAAGAAACCAAGGATTCTGTTGCAAAAGTTGCTGCATTCTGTCTCCGGCTTCTATACAACATGTAGCTTCTCCTCATAAATTTTAAAGTGTTTGTTTGTCTTAGTGTATTGTATTTTGTATTGTTATGTCCAAATTTTACATTTATGACATTCTACTATGTCGGATAGGCCACAACTGACGAAATGCCCTGAAGATGATCTATTGATCGAAAGTACTTGGGCAAGATTAAATTAATCACCGTGTTCGATAGTTGCCTTGTATACCCTCAAAGTTTAATTATTCGAACATTCAACCTTATATTGATTAATTTGTAATAAGTTGAAAGTTAACCATTTTCCGTTTTTAATTAATTGCAATATTAAGAAATCCTTTTTTTTTTTGTCAATGTCGAGGCCATTGACAATGTTAAGAAATTCACTCCTTTTGTCAATGTCGAGGCCAACCACCTTTATGAATATTTTTGCCAAAGAAGACAAATACATCTTTTCTCTTCATCTAGAGGGCCATCTGTCTCTTTGATTTTAGCAGCTGTGATTCTACCAGGCATAGGCTAGCAAGCTGTGGGAGGTATTACAAACTACATCCGTTAATCAGAATCTCATAAATTCTGTCAAAAAGCTATATAAAAAAAATCCACCTCAAAAATAAAAATGAATAATAAACTGTCCAGAGATTTCTACGTGACTAAGGGATTACATCAGGGCTGTTGAATATCACCAACACATCTTAAAACCTATATTAAAGAAGCATTACTAAAATGGAAACGTTAATGTTCAGAAATGGGAATACGTTTAACAAATAGAACTTTTTTAGACCTGGAATATATTGCACAAAAGCTAAAACAAATCTACGAAGATTGGGAATTAACTACACATATTAAAAATACCAAAAATCTATGAATAGGAAAGGAAAGGTGTAACCCTTATTTGGAAAACCTGAAAAAATAGAAGCATGTGAGTATAAATAATTACAAAACAGGTTCAGATGACAAAGAAAGAAGAACGAGAATAATACAGACACGAAAAGCAATTACCTATCTAAACGGAATCCTCTGGTGCAAATATATAACGAAACGAATGAAATTCAATATATATACCACTCTAATTAAAAGAAGTCTCTTGTACGGTTCAAAAAGTAGGAGATTGACGGAAAACATAACAGAATAATACAAGAGACCGAAATGGAGAAAGTTAAAAATGAAAATATCAGAGAAAAACAGATTTCGGGATAGAATCATTACTGACATCGCAAACAACTAACTTATCTGGTAGGGATACGTACAGAGAATGAACGAGAACAGATTACATAAACAAGCACATCTTGTTTATGCAATCTGTTTCTAAAAGATTAGTTTAAAATCACCAGATGGGCAAAAACGAACAAGACAGACGAATAAAGAACAATAGATGTTCTGAACAATTGAACAATGTTTTAGAAGACAAAACAACCAATGAAGGCGACTGTTATTATCTGGAAGAGGCTATGGTTGGAGATGTCCACAGATTTAGTAATTTTGGAAACGAAACGAATACATGTCTTTATATTGCGGAATTCTCATTTACAAATTGTGAATAACGTAAGCAAAAAATTAACTAACCATAGTAATAGACCAGAAAAACATAAATCAATTTACAAATACAATCACTAAGCAATAGAAATTTCTGTAAAGATCCGCTCATCAATTGACATTATATAAAAACCTAAAATTAACCTAAATACACTCAGCTGAAAGAAATGAGAGCAAGGACAGATAAAGCATCAGCAGATTAAAAAAATCAGACAGTTAAGAAAAAACAGCAAAGTTAAGGAATCGATTTAATAAAGCCAAAAATATATTCAGATCACTTCAAAAGGCACTTGGCAAATACAATGAAACAGAGGATGTGATTACAGCAGGTGACTTAAATCTACATTTGGAAATATAACTATGCCTATTCCACATCATCATCATCGTCAGTAGCTCGACAACCCTTTCTGGGTCCTGGCTTGTTCTAGGATTTTCCGCCATTCTGTTCTGTTCTTTGCTTTGTTTTTCCAGTTGGTAATCTTAAGTGTTTTCAGATCTTGTTCCACTTGTTCCATGTATCTAAGTTTGGGTCTTCCCTTTGACCTTCACCTTACTGGTGTTTACCTCATTATATGTTTTGGCGTTTCAGTCTCCAACATCCGTTCAACATGGCCCATCCAGCGCAGACGTCCGATCTTTATGGATGTTATGATCTCGGTTCATTGTATGCTGTTTATAGTTCAAAGTTATATCTTCTGCGCCATTTGTCGTTTTCCTTTACCCCCTTATGTGTCTTCGTTCAAATGTACCTAATAGGTTCTCATCGCTTTTCGACAGTGTCCATGTTTCTGATCCATGTACAATGGCCGATTTTATCAGGGTCTTGTATATTTTGCATTTGGTTTTTCTTGTGATGTTGTTAGATCTTAGATGTTTAATTAGTCCATTATATGTTTTATTAGCGATATGTATTCTTCTCTTAACTTTTTCACTGATATTGTTATCTGCGGTAACTAGTGAATCTAGATATGTAAAACTTTTCACGCTTTCGATGTTACAGTCTCGTATTGTCAGATTCTGTAGTTTCTTTGTCCTGTCGATTTACTGGCCTTCATGTATTTGGTTTTTATTTCGTTAATGTTTAGGCCACTGTTTTGTGCCTCTCTTTCTATTGCATTAAATGCTTCTATCATCTCTCTTTCGCTTCTAGCTATGATATCAACATCATCTGCAAATGCCAATATTTGTACACTGTTTGTTATTATTGTTCCTCTGCTGTTGACTTTTGACTCTCTAATTATTTTCTCTAATGTGATGTTGCATAAAATACAGGATAGAGCATCTCCCTGTCGTAGGCCCGTTCTCACACGGATTATATCATCTGTTAGTTCGTTTTGAATTCGAATTTTGCTTTGTACTTTAAGTGTTTCTTTTACTATATCAATGAGTTGAGTTGGAATATTAAATTCTTTCAGTGCATGGATCAGAAATTCTCGATGGATGCTATCATAGGCACTCTCAAAGTCAATGAAAAGATGATGTGTGTCTAATACCTATTCCACAAGTAATCTGAAAAAAAACGAAAAACAGCACTTATATGACAACAGACATGAATTGAGACACTTCTCTACCGACAACAAATTGAAAATAAGGAACACACTCTTTGGACATAAAAATATTCACAAATATCAATGGAGTGCTCGAGAATGGAAATCGATGATAGACAAGATAATAGCAAATGAAAAATTAAAAAGCCTAGTGGCCGACACTAGAGTATACGACGGAAGTAGGATATATTTCGAAAACGATTAAGACAATATAATCAACAAGTTGAACAAACGGAGACAATACAAGGACAAAGCAGAAGAATACAGAAGAAAACAAAGAGAAATAAAACTACAAATACGAGCATCCAAAGAAAAGTGGATAAAAAATATGGCATAAAAGAATCAGGGCATGTTCAATATGCACAAGATAAAGATAGTTCGTAAAGTTTCTGGCCTATATAATAAGAAAACCACTAATATTCCAGTTGAAATTACAGGAGACGTTATCAGTGATGTAATGACCGAGACATTATTGAAAAATGTAGTAACTACATATATAACTACTTACTTAATTGTTTCAAAATGGCAGACGAAACATACGGGATAATGTAAATCACGAGGAGCCTGAACTTTTAAAATCTAAGTTAATAATGCCATAAAATCAGCCAAAATCAAGAAAGCAACTGTACCAGACAACATCTCTACTGAACTTTTAAAAATGATACACAAAGAGCCCACCAGTGTCCTAGGACCTAGGTAAGCTTTTTAATAATGTTACTGGTGAAATACCTAAGGAATCTCTAAAGTCTGTTTTTAAAGCGCTTCCGAAGTAACAGCTGACAAAAAGATTCGAGGAATACAAATTAACATTGGTCTGATAAGCCATACATTGAAAATTTTTCATCATATAGTCTATGGAAGAATAAGCATTCAACGCCATAGGGATATATATGAAACCCAGTTTGCGTTTAAGATTACATTCCCAAAAGTGCAGCGACCAGGTAAAGATATTGATGTAGCTTTCATTGATTATGAAAAAGCGTTGGATAGGATACAACATGGAACGCTTTTGAACATATTACAAACCAAGGGCATGGATGGCAAATATCTACGGTCATAGAAAACTTGTATTGGAAACAGAAAACAGTAGTTCGAGTCGATGGAAAACTAATCTAAGTGCTATTGTTACATTCAACGAGGCGGCAGACAGTGACGCACTCTATCCCCATAATTATTCAAGAACCCCTCTAACAACGTTTTTATTATAAAAAAATATTATCGAAAAACAAAGAGAACTTAATCTCGAACCGGGTCAAAAGGCACAAACTACTTGAAATTATAGAAAAACGATGATACTCAATATTCCTCATGAGAACTATCAAAAGTATGTGCAGAAATACAAGTATCACATTTAAAATACAATCACCCGAAACAAAACAAATAAAAACAAGCCAAGGACTAAAACAAGGTTGCAGTATCAGTATGTCACTAACGATAAATCGATCAACAGATACAAATAATAAATAATAAATACTTTTTTTGAAAGTGAGCTACACTGTAACTAATACCTATGTGACAATTTCAGTATCAGTATGCAAATAGTGACCAAAAACAAGACGGGTATGTCGTATAAAGGTGAAAGTGAAAATTGACGATAGAATACAAGTGTGTCGTTAGTCGTTACCTACAGTATTGTACAAGTTTCGAACAGAAGATAGAGAAACAAGATCAGACAGAAGAAGTACTGAAGTTTGATGTCAGAATATGCAATCAATGTCTTATAACTGGAATGAAGAAGGAAGAAAGAATTAAGCTAATGGCTTAACTTATAAGACCAATTTCTAGTGTTAGAAGTAATTCTTTAAACCTTGTAAAAAATTGACATCTACAATATTAATTAGATCTAAATATATCATGATCAATGAATATTTCCGATGTGATCTAGTTCAGAGTATTATCTTTTCATTTATACCATCTTTAAAATACATAGTGCCATTTTTGGTATGATGGTGTTATCTCAAAATCTCCGTAAAAATTTGATTTAGTTTTCAATAATAAATAAAAATTGGCGCATAGTAAAAACTCAATTAAATAGTCATCACAACATTTAATTAAACGTTCAATTTTTTTTAGTTACACCTTAAAAATATACCATTATTTTTACACACAAATAGTCTAAACAATTCACTGCTGTTTCCATTCGATAGTGCCAACCTTGGATAATTGCTAATTTAATTTATCTTTCTCTGTGCTATAACATTAAAATCAAAAATTCATTTAAACAAGTCATCATATATAATATTTTGTATGTTTAAATTGCGAAATACCTCTAATCTAAAAATTAAATGTAAACTCCCACAATTGTTATTAAATACCCTGATGTCACTTTCGTTTACTAAAACCGGTGTATGACGAAATGTTGTTTATTACATAAGAAGAACCATTTGTAGTCGACAATTGTCTAACCTCAATAATAAAAAGATCCTTTTATTACCCCAATATTGTCAGCACATTCACAATTTGTTCTTTGAAGGAAGTATTCCTAAAAAAACTACCCTCGATATCGATTCCACAGCTGTCTACGTGCCCTTTCCCGTCTCTCTTGGGTATTTATGAAATTTCAATATGTACTCACTTTCTTTCTTGTTGAATATAAGCCCTATAGAAAACAAAACATTCCAGTCGTGTACAAAGGGGTTGTGAATTGTTCTAAGCACTCAGCACTTCATTGATGATAGACCCGGTATAACAAACCCGCACTAACCGCAACACTGTCACTGTAACTATTGTTTTAATACAACAAATTTGCAAGGCTGTTCGCTTTGATTGTAACAGTTGGTAAAACGCAAAACGCAGCACGCTGGATCGGCTGGGCGGTGTTGCCGGATGTAACTGTAAATTTTCCTTGATGTAAACAACTGCCGTTTCTAACACGCTAACTGCTGTTGGAACAACTTTGTGCATAATATAGGGTGTGTAAAAATTATAAAAGTTATTATAAATTATAAAAATATTTATATAAAGATCTAATTGCGAAATTGTGTTTATTCAATACAATAAATCAATTAAATAATGTTAAAAACTCGAACTAATTAATACGCTATTAAATGTTTTTTCAATTTATGACAATGTAAATCAATCAAATCTTAAGCTGACAAACCTCAAATCTATGAAAATTCAATAATTTAATAAATTTAATATTTAATATCTAGTAATATAAAAATTATTACTTTTTCCTACAATAAAAATTACTATTTGGTCTTCTTTCGTGATTATCCATATTGCAATGCAGGAATGAGCCTAGCTTGTTCTTCTTCTTAGGGTGCTTGTCCGTTCCGAACGTTGGCGGTCATTCTGACTATGATGACTTTGTTGGTTGCTATACGAAATAGCTGTGGGTCTTTCTATACTATGCTCTCAGGTTAGCAAGCCAGGATATTTTTCTTCGTCCTGGGCCCTTTTCCCTTCAATTTTACCTTGTAAAATGCATTGAAGTAGCTCGTATCTGCCTTGATTTCTCATTATATGGCCCAAGTACTGCAGCTTACGGTCTTCACGATGTTGACCAAATCCGCAGTTATGTACATCCTCCGCAGTACTTCTTCATTGGTGACTTTGTCTGTCCATGGTATCTGCAAGATCCTTCTGAATGAACATAGCTCAAAAGCCTGAAATTTTGATAGAGTTTCTGCCTTCAATGTCCACGTTTCTACTCCGTACAGAAACACATAACATTTAAGGAGTCTTATTTTTGTTTCTAGGGTGAGGTCATGGCTCTTGAACACATAACTCATAATCAAGAATGCACTCTTTGCCTTTCCGATGCGACATTTAATCTCTTTGCCACGACTCATTGATTATAGTTCCCAAGTAGTTATATTGTGAGACTCGTTCAATTCTCATTTGGTTCACATACAGATTTGCTCCAGTTATGTTTTCCTTGCTGATGATCATTAGCTTGGTTTTGCTGGTGTTTATATCCAGTCCATATTTTCTACTTGTTTCCGTTATTTTGTTCATTAAGTTTCTATTGTATTGGAAAACACTATTGTATCATCTGCATCCCGCAGGTTATTGAGCTTGACTCCATTTATTGAGATACCTTCATCAATATCTTTTAGAGCCTCTTCAAAAATGTGCTCCGAGTACAAATATCAGTGGTGAAATTATGCACCCCTGTCTCACTCCGCTTAAGATTTTAACCTGATCTGTATATTCTCCATCTATTCGGAGTACCTCTGATTGATTCCAATACAGGTTAGCTATTATTTTTAAGTCTTTTCCGTCAATCCCTGTTCTCTTGTAGTCAATCAGGCATGCAAAATCATTACAGCTGACATATCTACATTTCTGAATAATATCTGCACGCTAAATAAAGCTTCGCATCGCTTTCAACGGCGTTCACAAATCCTAACTGATGACTTTTAAAAACAGCTTTAGCAGATGGCTCATTAGGCTTATAGTCCTGTAATCTTCACAAACTTTTGCTACTGTTGTTTTGGGCAATGGTACGAACTCTGATTTGAGCCACTCTACTGGTATTTTTTCTGCCTTTTATATTTCATTAAATATTTCGTTATTATTTTTATTTGTTCTTCATCTAATACCTCAACAGTTCTGCAGGAATTTCATCAAGTCCCGGTGCCTTTCCATCCTTCATTTGTCTGACGGCTGCCGTTATTTCTTCTGGTAGGATTTCGGGACCTGAATTTTCTTCAATGGTGGGCTCTTGTATTGTTCTAAGATCATGGAAAAGCTTCTCCAAGTATTCTTCCACACTTTCTTTTTATCTTCCCTGGTTATGGCAAGATTGCCCTTATCATCTGTTATTTTCCGCTGTTGTGTTTTCGGAACTTTCCAGCTATTTCCTTCATCTTTCGATGAACATTGAAGTTATCATATCGACTCTGATTCTCCTCTATTTCTTGACATTGTTCTGTTTTTTGTTTCTCTTTGGCTTCTCTTATTTTTATTCTGATGATGGTATGTTTTTTATATCTTATAATTTCTTATAGTATTTTCTTTGATCCTAAGGTTCAAGTAGGTATTTCATCGGTATCTACGATTTCCGTTTCTCTGTATGTTTCTTTATATCTTCTCTGTGTTGTTCTTTTATCTCTCTCACTATTTTTGTATGATGGTCAGACTTTCCTCTATAGTTCCTCTGCATTTTTGCATTTCAGCACTTTTGTATTGAGGTTTTCACTCACCTTTAGTCGAATATTGGGATCTTTCAGTTTTCTAACATCATATTACTTCATCGATTTACTTGTAACCTTCTTCATTCTGACTTTGAAATTACCTACAAATGGTACATGATCAGAATTTATGTCTGCCCCGGGTATGTTTTGTCAGATGTTCAGCTGTATGTTCCTATACCTATTATTTACTAGAATGTAATCAATCTGATTTCTTACAATCGTTCCCACAGATGTCCTGTGGAGAGTTCCAGGTATACAGTTTCCTTGGGTGTAGCTTAAACCAGGTGTTCATTATTAGCAATTGATTTGCTTCCGCAAAAATTCTCCAACGTATCTTCCCGATCGTTCCGGTTTCCTAGACGTCCACTGTAGATGTTTTGCTGGCCCAACTTTGCGTTGAGTACCATGACATTGTTGTCTTGTATGCACTAATCTTTTAACCATAAAAATGCTTTGTAAGTTAAAAAAAAATAAAAATTGGATAAATCCTTCAAAATAATTATAGGCTATAAATCCAACCAGATTAAAAAATATTGTTCAAATTTTGTCTCGTCTTTCTGTATATATTCTTCGGTAGCCATCTTCTTTAAGAAGGTTAGCAATCATCACGGTAATACGCCCGTTCGATGGAACTGCTCTAAATAGTTGAATTGAAGCCGTATCTAAACCATATACTCAAATTACTCAAACAATTCCTGTGTATAGATCTGATAGTTCTGCAAGTTCGGATACTGTTAAAAAATACAAAAAATTTTACGTATTTTGAAATAGCTCACTTAAATCTTAAATAATATTTAGAATAGATTTTTTGTCCTTCAAGGGCTTCAATAAGTGCTTGACAACCTATTTTCATAATTTCCAATAAATTTTTCTAATGAGATCTGTAAGTTAATTCCAATTATGCTCAAAGAGTCGAGATCAGGCGAACTTGAAAATAATAGCAAATACAGAATATTATGGTTTTATCAAGCTTCAACTACAATTCCACATTAGTGCATAGTTGCATAATCGTCAAAGAAAAGGGAGTCGGACTGATATTTATGGATTTGTAATAACATTGGTCATGATTTTCGCTTCATAAATCATAATGATCATATTCCTATTTCTAAAACCAATTATTGCATTATTTAAAACCAATTCTACTCCTCACTATAACAGAGACTCATCGAAAGGCGTAAATTTCCCGAGTAGGTGGACGATTCCTGAGTATATTCAGTTCACTCAGCTTTTGGATATTTTGACATAATCATAATCGAAAACATACAACACAAAAATTCCTAGCACACCCTATTATTAGTTAAAATAAGCTTACTGTTGAAGCCTTCTCTAATTAAAAAAAAGAATGAATAACGGGATATTTATCAATTTTGATTAAAAACTTTTTTTATGTAGGGTAGACTGGGGCTAGTTGTGCCACTTTGGACAAAATAATTTTTAACATTTTTTGATAGGTTGATAGGTATGGGAGGGTCCTGGCTGGTTAGCATAATATGACGACGGTTCAGGTTCATCGAGATGCTGAAACTCTTTAAGCTGCCCAGCACTGGCTTCCTCATTACCATCTACGATGTCAATAGGCCTATTCAAAGGTCGGTCGGTCACCGAAGAACACAGAAAGTCTTCTTCATTAAAAATGTTTCTATTGAATTCCCATATTCCTGTAGAACGAAATCCTGCCTGAACATTTGTTGGTGTTACAGCTTTAGGTAATGCTGTTTTCACTATACTTGGGATGTCATAAATTGAGACTGTGTTTCCAGGATGAGATTTCATCCATCCACACATGGCGTCGTTTAAAAACTTCTTAAATGGACCAAAAACGGAAACATCCAGTGGTTGAAGTCTATTTGTTGTATGGGGAGGGAACGATAAGAGAGTAATACCGTGCTCTGTACAATAGTCAAGGACTTCGATATATAGGTGAGCACTGTGGTTGTCTAACAGAACTAAAACCGGTGATTTCTTTGAGCACCTTACTTTTTTTACAAAATGCTTCATAAAAAACAAAAAAGTCCGGGCCTGTTATCCAGCCACTTGGGTTAGCAGTACCACAACAACCTACTGGCCCATCACGTACAAAATGCTCCTTGTAAAACTTACGTGGAAAAACGAACATAGGAGGACTGAGTTACCCTCTGCGTTAATAGCAAGAACCATAGTAACATTGGTCCCCCTCTCAGCTGAAGTGACACCACCAACTCTTTTCTCGCCTTTCTTCGCTATGATTTTTACCGGTTTTTGGACAGTCCCAGTCCCTGTCTCGTCTATATTCCAAATATCATTAGCTGTAAAATGGTTTTGACTTAATACTAATTCGAGGTTATCAAAAAAGAGTCCGACATTGTGCTTGTTGAAACTTGTACTCCGACTTAGCTGGTAGCCTCAGGAACACGAATAGACACATTATTGTTACGTTGCATGAACTTTGTAAACCAATCATTACTGGCGTGTTTTGTTGCTACCCAATTCTCAGGCACAAGAACTTTGTTCGCTATAGCAAATTCAAAAGCTAAACTTTTCATTTCTTTTGGGCTAATACCATAAAATATTTTCGCTGCCTGAACAGCATAGTCACAGAGCTCTTCTTCTTGTTGTTGTGAAAATATCATTCGAGGTCTTTTGTAACCCATTTCTACCACTCCATCTGGATTGGTTTGTTGTTTTTTTATATATCAAAGTAAGGACATCCGGTTAACGCCATATTTTTCAGCTGCTGGCCTTAAACTACACGATCCAGACTTAACATCTAACGAAGCCGACTCGTAACTGTTTATATTACTCCGACCACGTTCCGTTTTCCTTTTATAATTTCTCACCATTATCTGTAACAAACCCATAAACATGCATTAAAATTAGTAGGGGCATGTTGTGACACTGTCACAGTCTGCCCCAAGCCTTTCGTCACAACTAGCCCCACCGTACGCCATTTTACATAAAGCCACTTGCACAGACCTTGACACGTCGTATAGAAACCAAACTGTGTCTTACTAGAGAGAAATAAACAAACTATCTACTACAACTAGAATAAGTTTCTTACCTTGTGGTTTGAAAGTGAAATAACAATTCAAAGACAACAGCAAAATTTTACTTCGTTACAACGAAATGACATATAATTTTATAAAGCGGCAGAAACGCATAGCATCACAACCAAACTACACAAACAGACTGAGGACATGCGGACGTGGAATTCTGCGTAACCGGGCGACGCTGCTACCTATGGTTAGTCTATAAAACTATTTGTCACAACATGCCCCTGTCACAACTAGCCCCGATCTACCCTAAATACTAATCTTCTATTTTTGAAAAAAATGACTAAAAAATCAAAACAATATTTAAAAAGTTGTTTTATTCGATGCAGTTTTATTTCGTTGATACACTGCATGTAAATAATTATTTACTTTTAGATACAATTAATATTGGCTATGAACACGTGTTCTTGGTTGTATAGTAATAAAGAATTTTTACTACAGATATCGCCTATAGATATTTATCTAAAAGCGGAGTCATATAAATCCATGGAAAAGCTAGGCAGGAATGGTCTTCGTGAATGGGAATCTTCCTTTGCCCCTTTATTTTCCTGATTAGCTTTTACCTTAGTGAACATGTTACTGTTTTTCAGGCGAAGACAATAATCAAAACTGGAATTCAGGATTATGATAGAATGATGTGCTCGGATAACCTGGATTGATAGCTATAAAAGCGTTGATAAATCTTATCAAACGACAGACCTGCATAACAACCTATTTTGAAGCTCTGAATGATTTGCAGGCTAAAAACAACAAAGTACCTGATAAATAAGTGCACGCCCATTCCGGGATTGGGGGGATGAGGCGGCCGATGTAGTAGCTAAGAAAGGTACAGAGCAGGTGTGTTTCGGACCTGAACTTGTTTACCCAGTTTTATGTCAGAAATGTAAAACTGATCCACGGAAGAACTCCCTAGATCAACACCTGGCAAGACGGAACGGGAGGACCGTCGGCTCAGTCTTGTTAGAAAACCAACTTTTTTGAGTAGAGATGGAATTCGGGAGGTAGTACAAATCCTCACATATCACGCTAACTTCGCCAGACACCAAAACATCTGTATGTTCAGCCAACCAGCAATGTGATCCAGGAGTGAGAAGAATGCAAAGACAGCTTAACACTTTGTGGGCGACTGTCCAGCCTTTGCTAAAGCGAAACATCAATGGTTCCACTCTCACCAAACAACCACCAGAGAGATAATGACAAAGAGCAAGATTGAGAGGCTTGCCGGTTTTATTAAGCAGACCTGGCGTCTAAAATAAAGGCCCAGCGGCATTCCTGAATATGAATAGTTCTTTATGAACCTTACTAAGAAGAAACAATGATCCAAGGGCAAGAACAATGGATCCAAGACCTGCATCCGGCCGATAAAGGACAGCCCTTAAAAAAAAACTTTAAACCACTTCCAACCGAAGACAAAATTTGTCAACATAGCAAAAAATAGATTACGAAATTTTCTAGACAGTTGGGACTGGAATCAGTCAACCGAATATGCTAACGATCCAAGCACATACACGACGAGTATCAGAATATGTAAAATGAAACTCCTCAAAGAATAGTAAAATTTCCTTGTTTCCGACAATTTTAATGTTAAATGGATGGCGATTTAAGTAAACTGCAAACCTGAGCTTGCTTTAACCTACAAGACGATGTTAAGAATACCTTTATTCCGAACATACATCAGCAGTTTAGCCATGTCAAACACCATCATTTTCACTCATTATGCAGCGTAACAACTTGTGGCTTTACAAAACACTCTATTAATGTTTTTTACAGATTTCAAGGGACCTCTTGGAGTCTTAATGGACCTGGACCTCTTTATAGATGCGTTTAAAAATGCTTTGTTAAGTAAAAAACAATAAAAGTTGTGACAAATTCACTTTATTAAAAACAATTATAGACTAATTATAGACTACTCATGTTTTTATAGGTATCAAATGACCTCTTTAAGTCTTAGTAGGTAATGTAACATTTCTAGGTGCATGTAAAAACTGCAAATTTTTCAGTTTGATTGTAACAATTAAAAAACCAAGAGACTATAATCTTTTATCTATATGCATCTGCCTAAATCATACGCAGGGCTATATTGACAATCACGTAATATACTTCCTTCTTAGCATTGCTGTTGGCTAGAAAAATTTAAGAGTTTTCTATACAATGCAGAAACAAATTGTTATAAAAATGTACTGATAATTTTTTGTCAAGAAAAACCCATTTACTGTTATAACTTAATTATAACTTTTTAATGGCAAATATTTTATTTCAATATGACCATTAGCCGTTACTTTTCACGATACTTTTATTTAGAACTATAAAATATAGCGAACAAAATCATAAAAATATTAAAGATTATTAGATAATGAAACCTCTTTATTTATAATTTAATGTACTCAGACAAAGGAGTATTAAGTAAAGGTTGACGGAATGTTGTTTTATTATATATTGATGGCCAAAAAAACGGCAACGCCTAGAAGGACAAATATTTTTTAAAATATTTATTTATTGAAGTGTACATTATACTATTCTTATTATTTGATAACGTTATAAACACATTTATAAACTAAAACTTAAACTCTCTTCAGAGGAGGCATGGGTAAGGTATTATTTACGTTGACGGTACACTTGCAGAAATGTCGGAAATATAACAAGAGTGCATATGAGTGCTTCATAGACTTTGGGAAGGCCTTTGACCGACTGCAGCATTATGAAGTTAATAGATGAATTAAAAAACATCAATTTAGACAAAAAAGACATTGAGTTTAAGGCTATATACTTTAACCAGAAAGTAGTAGTAAAGGTGAACGATATAGAAACAAATAATATACCGATTGCGAGAGGGGTCAGGCAAGTATGCGTCTTGTCTCCGATGCGTTTCAACGTGTACTCACAGGTCATATTCAGAAAAGCCTTTTGGGAAAGAAAAGAGGGAATAAGAATTGGTGGAGAATAAACACCATGAGATTTGCAGATGACACAGTAATTATGACTGAGAGTATAGAAGAACTACAAACTTTACTAGATGCAATAAATAGTAAATGCATTCAAATGGTACTTGACATCAACACAGATAAGACCAAATTTATGATAGTATCAAGCAGTCCAATATAACAATGAGAGTGACAAAATATAAATATCTGGGAGCTTACATTAACACATAATTAGATCCAGACCAAGAGATTAGGGTATGAATAGAAATGGCAGCGTTCTTAAAATTCAAGCAAATGTTCTGTGACAAAAATCTAAATACTGAGCTAAGACTGAGGTTTGTTGAATGTCACGTCTGGTCTTCACTACTGTACGGAGTAGAAACATGGACATTAAAAGGGCAAATAGTTAAGAAGCTTGAGAATGCCATGGACTGCCAGGGTCACCAGGGTCACCAATGAGGAAGTGCTGAGAAGGATGTGTCGAGACAAAAAATTGTCAAGAACAATAGAAGTACACAAAACTGTTTACCTTGGACACATACTGAGGAATGAGAAATATAGTCTTCTGTAGGACACCATGCAGGGTAGAGCCGATGGCAAAAAAGGTAGAAAGAGGAAGTCATGGCTGCGAAATATTCGAGACTGGACAAACATGACGGTAGACAAATTATTCCACGTTGCAAAAAACAGAGAAACTTTTAGAAATGTGGTCGCCAACCTCCGTTAATGGGAACGGCATAGGAAGAAGAAGATACACAACTTTGCAACGTCATTTTCGTCAAAAAATTAATAGTGAGTAATAATGAGTGGCTCCTTGTTGATTTTCTATATACTCAGTTACTCTTAGGGGAATTGATTGAATTAAGTGGTCTATACCATATTACCGAATAATCGTTCAGATTCTTGTCATGCCATCGGTCTTCTAAGTTTACTGGAGGACGTGGCAATCGATTTAGGTTTCGACCTACCATATCCCACACATGTTCGATGGATGACAAATCAGCTGATCTTGGCGACCACTCTAAAGTCTTTATACTAGATTCCTGTATGAACTGTTTCGTTTCACGGACAATATAAGGTATAGCGTTAACCTGTTAAAAAATCGCATTTGGAATGGGATGTAAAACCGGTTGCAGTATTTCATCAATTTTCACCGTCGATCACACGAACATATAGTATTCCATACTGTATTCATCACTGAAGCAGACAAAGTTTTATTGGCCATTGCAGTTTTGCTGAGCTCTAAGCTTTTTTTTTTGGTTATCAGTGTATATTTTATGACAGATATTTTTGTTTCTTCATAATATGTTTAATTCGAAATAAAAAATGTACCAAGGTGTATTTGAAATGAATTTTGATATTTTCGTTGATAAATCGGTAGGTTTTTGACATGTCATGGTTTCGAATATCTCCATAAGTAAATTCCATTTATACTTTAGAAATATAAATAAACAAATTATAGGCATTAGTTTTAATATCAAGTCATCGACAAAATCGAATTCATAATTAAGATGGCCATGAAACACATAAATATACGGGTCGGTAGTAGCTTGATGACCATCCTGAATTATGATTTGATATTGTCAATGTAAAGTTTGGTTAGGTCTAAATTTTAAAAAATATTTTGGGAAAATATAAGTAAAAATGGTATTCAACACATTAATTATTTATTATTACCGAAAATTATTTCTATATAGATGTAAAAGTCAACACACAGTCATAAAACAGTCTTAATGAGTTTGTAACTGAATAGTGTGCCAATTAGAAATAGATTAATTACATTTGGCAAATGCATTAATTTAAAAATCTTCTCCTGTAGTAAATTTGTTCTTTTAAATAATTCTAATTCTATACATACATTTGAGTTTGAACAATATAAACATTTATTCTCTTAGAGAGTGCTTCTTCTTCTTCCGTCTTCCTACTGATCGTCTATTGGAGAACCGTATCTTGCCGTCTTTACTACTCTATCTGTTGTCATTCGGCTTATTTGATCGTCCCATTCTACACTTCTATTTTTTACCAACTTCCTGATGTTCTCCACCTTGGATCTACGTCGTATATCTGTACTTCTAGCTCTCTCTTATAGTATCTTGCCATCAATTTTCCATCTGCTTTTTTCAACGCTGCTGTTTCTAACATCCTTTTTGTTTTCTTTGTGTCAGGTCATGTTTCTGTCGCGTATGTCATCATTGGTCTGATGACTGTTTTGTAAATTCTGCCTTTCATTTCTTTCCCAATAGTTTTATTTTTCCATATTATTTTATTCAGACCTGTTTGGTCTATTCACTTGATCCTCAGTTTCGAGCTTTTCGTAACTAGATAATGTGATGTCTAGATATTTAAACTCCAACACTTGTTCTATTATCCGACCTTCCAGCTCCAATTTACGTCTAAGTAAATTTGCTGTTGTATCCATGCATTTTGTTTTTTCTTTTTTTTTTGGAAATTAACATGTTAAATTTTCTGGCGGTTATATTAAATTGGTGCAGCATACGTTGTAAATCGTCTTCACTTTGGGAGAGTAGTATTGCGTCGTCTGCATAGCAGATTATTTTAAGTTGTTTTTCTCCCATTTGGTATCCTTTTTTTAGATCTTACTTAGAGAGTGCTTCATAGAGTCAAATGAGATTTGACCTTAATTGGTTATGTTTCAAGTTAGGTTACATTATGTAGAAAAGGTAACGTTATACTAAATGAATCAGACAAACTGAGGAGGCGGAGGGAATATATTGAGGAACTGTTTAATGTCGAAAGAACAAAAATTCAAATGAAAAATGTATCGACTTGGCCAAAAATAACCTTGGTTAAGAGCCATAAAACTAGCAAATAATAGAAAAGCAGTTGGACCAGATGAAATTCCCAGCGAAATAATTAAATTACTCGACAGTAAAGGTAGATTCTCTCTTCTAAAGCTCTTCAATAAAATATATGAAACGAGCATATACCAACAAAGTGGCTACTGTCAACATTTGTAATGATACCAAAAAAAAATACTCAAAACTTCATCCTATCATTAGTCTGATGAGATTGTACTGAAAATTTTCTCAAGAATACTGCACTTGAGAATTTACAACAAAATAGAATTACAACTAAGCAAAACACAGTTTGGTTTCAGAAACAATCTTGGAATTTAATCTCGTTATTCAGTTTGCAGGTCATGGTTAAAAAATGTAGAGATACAGAACAACCGGTATATATGTGTTTTATCGACTTGGAGAAGGTCTTTAACTGGCTAACCCCGACAAGCTGACAGGTGTCTTAAATCATGTGTGAATTGATGACCAAGACCTTCGTATTATCAAAAATTTGTATTGGCATCAATATGCAAATATACGAATTGGTCAGAATTAATCAGTGGAAATACCTCGTGTAGTAAGGCAAGCTTAGATGAAGAGGCAAGCAATAAAATCAACAGAAATAATCTTACAAATGCAGACACCACAGTACTGATTACTTCCAATGAAAGAAAGTTGCAACGACTTATAGACAGAGCTATCGAAACATATGATGAATATGTTAATACTTAATACTGTTACGGCAGTTGCGTGAGATTTATTTCATATACAAAAAGTCGCATGATGAAAAAGAAGAATTATTAAAAAATACATATTCAAGTTACCCAGTTGATGCTAGCCTTTTGAGACAACTAATTAAAAATGTTGATCACTTAAGCATGCTATTTAGGGTGGCAGTGAATAAAATTAAAATAGCTATGATGGTAACCAACGTTCTGAAAGGACATGGTACATGAAGAAGAAGAAGATCACTTAACAACTGAAGAAATACAAAAATACAGAAAGGTATTGATAAACAGTTCTATTATGTCGTTCGACCATTCCGTCTTATTGCAAATAGAGAGGCGTAGTGCTAGCTTTCTTAACACCCAAGGTTTTCATTTATTCTTGTCATAATTCTTAATTCTAACTCAAAATTTCGTCTTTAATCAGAATGTCACTCTAAAGAAACTCCATGTCTTGATATGACGTGTGTTATGAATTCATCTGCTATTGTACTCGCCTCTTGATTATCCATTGCGACCATTAAGTACTTGTTTCTTCTCTCTGTCATCAAGAGAATTAGACCGAGACTATCCATTACCAGTCGTTCAAAAGACTCTTCAGAAAGATATTGTGCCATTTTACCACGACTTCTTATTCTAGGGCCTTTCCTACGGTTACATAAATCGCATTTTTTACACCAATTGTGTATCTTCAAGAATATTTACATCTCGGCGACAATTGATCCTGTTAAATATGTGTCGAACTCTGGCCAGTGTTGTTTTGACTCCCAAATGTCCTCCAGAAAGGCTGCTATACTCGGTTCGCTATTCCCAGTCC
This sequence comes from Diabrotica balteata, assembly GCA_918026665.1. NCBI lineage: Eukaryota > Metazoa > Arthropoda > Insecta > Coleoptera > Chrysomelidae > Diabrotica > Diabrotica balteata. The sequence goes on from OU898278.1 coordinate 100,732,319, forward strand.
GAACTGTCTAGTGGATTTAGTAATTATTTTTTTGCGAAGTTAGTTACTTTTTGACAGGCTAAAAGTGGCTGGAAATTACTATACAACCAAGTCCACGTACTCATAGCCAATATTAATAGTAAACAAACTAAATAGTAAATAAAATAGAACTTTGCGAATTACCGACAATCAATATTTATATATGTGCACCATATAATAAATAGTTATGTTAAATTATAACAACTAAAATATATTTTTTAAATATACACTACCCAAAATTTGATGGGTTTAGAATACACTTCCACTATTTAGAATAATTCTTATTTTTTTTAAAGAAAGAAGTCTGAAATAGTAGTATACTTGAGCTAATAATACTAAGAAGTAGGAATTGTTGTGTTGTAGGTTTCCGACAATGAATCTGTCAAAATATGCCCGAGCTAAGCGAATGGAGTATATGAAGTTGTTGCAACACACTCTTAATGTGTGATTTTCGCAGTACTACTTGTTGAACTGTACATACTCCATCGGGACTTTCCCACTATCGATACAGTAGACCATTGGAAAGATATTGAGATTCCCATTAATCCCAGTATGCCTTTATAATTCCACTGGATTTTGTTTGTTTCCTGCCAAATAAGTCTTTCTACATTTTTAAGCCATTTTTGTATGACTTTTAAGTCGATATCTTTCTTTTATTTTTTTTTAAGGTTTTCTAGGTAAGTTTGATCATTATCTTCTTCCTTTCTAACCGTGGTTACCTGGGGACCTACTTTAAGTCTTTTACAGTACTGACATTGTCGTTCCAAACAGGGTGTACCTAGAAAGCTTATCCACATTCTTCTGGGGAACCCCTTTTTGTTGTATTAAAACGAATATATAGTTATACTGTTGAAGTCTCTCTATCCACCCACCATCTTGTTTTTCTGGCTTTTTAAGCGCTATGGTCAGTTCTGATTATAAAATTCCTGTCATAAAGAAAAGTATGAAAATGAGAAGCGTAGGGAGGCGAAAGAGCAGCATAGATAATAAGAGAAAGAGGAGAAGGGGAAGCGTAGAAAAGTAGAGTTAAAAAATATTTTATCGCAACTTCACGAAAACTTTAAGTTAGAAGTAAGTCAAATTATTAGTAGAATAGACAAATTAGAAGAAAAACAACGATTTTGAAAATAAAATAGAACAACAACACGATTTAAAACAGGAACAAAATGATTTAAAATCTAATTTAGAAAGACAGATAGTTTATTTAGAAAGAAAAAATAAAGTTTCTTTATCTAATATTGTTTCAGTAGATAACGTCGAATCAGAACAAATAACTTCATCAATTTCCATAGTTGAACCAGATACAATGAGAAGTAGCAAAATTTTAAAACCACCCACATTCGATGGTCACGCAGCATGGGAAACTTCGTTTTCAATTCGAAGCTGCAGCTAGACAAATGGCTGGACTGAAAAAGAAATGGTAACTTCGTTGGAAGTGTCACTTTGTAATTTCTTGTAATTGTAATTTCTTTCCAGTATACACCCAGTTATACCTCTCTCGTTCAAGCTTGAGACAAGATATGGCCAGCTTTTTTCTAAAGGGTTTTCAAAGTCTGCTGAAAGTTCAATATCAAAAGCATAACAAAAGGCTGCAAGAATATGAAGCTGATATTAAAAGATTATTGCATTTGGCATACCCTCATACACCTAAAGAATTTCTTGAACAATTGGAATAAACGCTAAATGGGGCACTAATCTCAGTCCAGGAATATGAAGCGGCAAAAGAATGTCCAGATCTTGACCAAAATTAAAAGAAATGAGATTTCAAGAAATTGAGGAAGTTAATACCACAGATAACCATTAACTTATTTTATCCCAGCGCTGTCAACAACGTTACACTTCTTGAAAATCAATGTTTCCACCAATAATCTTACAATACTTGTTTACAATAACGCAAGACATCTATATACTTTAAAAACTCAAATACTTCTGTTATTAAATTGTCAATTTCTTTATATACATTTTTTGACATTCCAGACTTCCCTAGACATTCAAATTTTTCGATGACATCAAAAATTGTAGATTTCTTTAATAATTCCTCTTTTTTATCAAGGAACTTTTCCATATGAATAATAAATCTCACGGAACTATCGTAAGAATACTAAATACTTCTAATTACATTAAAATCAGATTAATACGCTGCTACATATTCTCCACTGTCCATTACTGTATGGCATGGAGAGCTGGAGCCTTACAGACATACCAATGAAAAAATTGGAGACTTTTGAGATTTACCGAAGAATTGGGTTATTCGAATAAGAAGTGAAATAGTTTTACACCGAATGAAAATATAGCACATATATATATATATATATATATATATATATATATATAATATATATATATATATATATTTATATATACCAGTATTTAGGCGCCACACCCTTCCGGTAGGGATCTATGAAGGAGTAATCACCGAGCCACAAGCCTCTATCTCTTACCGTACTGCTCCACCATAGGCCGATCAGACACCAGCATATTCTAGTCTAAGCCGCAGATTCCTTTAAGAATTTTAAACTGCTGCGTTAGCCTTTTTTATTTTTCTGTACACCGAGCCAGGGCTTGAACCGGCATCCACTTAACCATTCGACAGTGAAGCGAATGAGAATCGGCCGCCTGACCCGCTAGGCTATCTGACCCACAAAAAGAGCACATACATAACGAAAACAATAAAATGAGCTCATTTAATGACACATCTAGAAGTGTATAACCCTCTACACCTCATAACACAGGGCAAGATAGCGTAAGAAGGGTCCGTCCGACAAGAGGGAATCAAGAGACATCCGGTAATCTGTGTCAATCTACCGTAGACAAAGCTATTATTGTTCTATATGATCGCCAACTTTCGATAATATTACAGGGCATTGAAAAAGAAGATAGTTAGGTTATGTTAATATTTATTTGAAATTTCTTGTGTGGGAATGAGTTATCACCCAAAAGAAGAAGTTATGTTCCAAGGCCTGCTTTTTTACATTTTTTTCGATTGTTCTGTATTATTTACTACAAAATAAACGTTGCCAAGATTTTCCTGTGGGAGACCGTGTATGGATAGTCACGGTCCATAAATGGTCATACACTGGCCATACATTTTTTGATATAAAAATATAGGCAATCATGCAGGTAAAAGAATTATAAACACAGAAAGAGAACACGAGTCTATAGAGATATGCGAGAAACCACTAACTTACGATAGGAATGCATTAAAAATTAAGAAAAGGTCTAAAGTAGGATGGTTTAAAGCTATTCAAATAGATACATACCGTATAAAAAAATATTTATTTCATAATCTATCAGTGATTTAATAATTAAATAAGATATAAGCAAACATCAAAAAAAATTCTCGTTTCCTTGCGTACATCAGCCACGTCAATACCTCCTAGTAGTATAAAATATGGCGCTATTTATCACTATCATGTTGTTGCTTGGATTGACGTATAAACGCCTCTAAACTGATCGTAGTAATTGCAGATCGTATGTGGGATGTATTGCTGCCATTAAAATTATAACAAGTATTAAAAGTCATAAAAGCAATAAGGAAGGATTTAAACGCTTTCGAAAGGTCTTTAGTGCCAGCTTAAAGCGTGTTCTATAAATTGGCCTCGTGGGTGATATTTGTGGTTAAGAAGATCAAAGTTATGATATGTGATTTTATTACTATTTTTAACCATAATGTGCAATTTATATATAGAAGTGAACTGCATGAACAAAACATATGTGTAAATTGAAACACATTGGCAAGAAAACTATTGTGTGGACACGCATCATACCCCTCAGTAACAGATAATTTGCATACTTCCGTAAACTGATAACCGCAGATTGCAAAGAGATCAGGGAATTATACAAGGAAAATGGACACACACATAAATGACAACAAAAAACTCTCGACTGAATGCAAAAGTGCTACGCTTGTATTTATAATTTAATAATCGGAAATAAAAGGAATATTCAGGTTTAAAACTAGAACAAAATGTTAAAAAATAGTATAGACTTGTTCAAACGAAACCCATCTTTGGTTAGTTATATTAGTAAACGTCACACTGATCAGTTCCTATCATTTGTATTTGACTGCAATTTAGGTTTTGTGACATAGAAATGGCGTATTTTATTAACAATAATAAATAATTAATAATCACTAGAAACTGGATTATATGCAAAATGCATGTGCATATATATGCAGCATATTTGTGGGTTTCTTTATAAATGCATATGCTATTCATATTTACTTGATTAAGAGGATATTTTGCCACATATTTGAAAATAGGTTTGTTCTAGCATCAGTTTCAAATGGTTTGAAACCATCAGCGAATAGTGGACCAGTGCGAGTAGAGGGGATATAGCACTGGTGACTGTATTATTTTCTCTCGCTGACCAACTGTTTGCTGACGGTTTCTGACTAGTTTGTCTGTTTGCTAGAACAAACCTAATACCACATAAATAAAATGGTTTTCTATACATATTTAAATAATAGTTTCTTGGAATTATTCATAGCAGGTATTAGGTAAGGTAACTACGAAATAATTTTATTCTACTAAACTTATTTTATTTTATTCTACTACTTCTTCCACTAAGGGCCGGTTCTACAATACTATGGTCTGTTTTTTAACCAGGAGGAGTAATTCAAATTTTCCGCGCCATAATGCTTGTTTGTAATTGGTCGAAGCGCAGGCAAGTTTACTCCACTAAATTATGACATATTGACACTAATGACATTTGTTAAATTTTAAAATTCAAAATTTATATCGACAATTTTCTGTATTTTCTGTGTTATTTCTTACATCTTTCTCGGTAGTTTTCACATCTGGTAGTAGTTCCTTTGCTGTGTAACGGAATATAAATGGAGGTACACTAATTCAGATGGCCATTTTCCTGAATTCCAAACAGCGACACAGATAGAATGGATGATATGTAATTCTTTGTTACCTAGTAACTGTAGTATAACACCTGGTATTGAATCAATGCCTGTGGATTTATTTCTCTTTAGCGATTTAATTGCATCTTTGACTTCAGTTAGTAAGACTCTAGCGTAGTCAGAGTTCCACTGATTTTTTTGCCGGTACCTCAATGTGTCCAATATTTCGTTAGTATTGGTCTTAAGATTACCTTCTTTATCTATTACAGATCACGTTTGAGATTTAAATTTTCTGGTAAGGAGTTTGATCTTCTGAAATAAATTCCTCGGTTCATTTCGACAGCCATGTTCCTCTATCTCTCTCCATATTTGAGATATGTACTCAACAGTGTCTTTGCGGCACTGTTTTCTGATTTCTTTCGATAACGCTTTGGATTCAACATTTGTTCCGTATCTAGTTGTATTTTCTTTTCTACGTTGAATCACAGTCCACGTAATATCGGATATCCACGGCTTACAGCCCGTGGAAACCGCTGCCTCACAGTCTTTTGAAGCCTCGATTACCTTATCTTTGAGATAGATCCAAGTGTTCTTAGGGTCACTAATCTACTTGGTCTAAAGAAAGAGCTTCTTCTAGGTTTTACTGGAAATAATTGATTTTTGATGAATTTAGAGATATGACTTTTTTAGGGGTCTTCTTTTGAGGATTTTAAAACGAAGTCGAACGTTTAAGACCAGGAGTTGATGATCGCTTCCACAGTCTGTGCCAGGATATGTTTTACAGTTGATGGCCGACGACTTACATCTTGATATTATTAGGATGTAGTCTATTTGATTTCTTGTTCGTCCATCTGAGCTGCGCCATGTGTATAATCTCCGTGGATGATGTTGGTAGAACTTGTTTGTAATTGTAAGATGTTGTTCTTCACAGAACTCCACGAGATGGTCGCCAGTTTCATTTCTCTGTCCCAGTCTAGTTTTGCCCAGTACTCCTTCAATATTTTCATTAAATGACCCTACTTTGGCATTAAAGTCTCCTAAAATTATGATTAGTTTACGATTAGGAATAGCGTTACAGTTTATTCTAGAGAACCATAGAACCTGTTGATGACTTATTCTTGTGCAGCTGTTATAGGAGCGTATATCTGGACAAGGTGTAGGGTATTGGTAAATATTCTCATTTTAATGTATGTTATCCTGTCATCAACAGTATTATATCCAATTAGGCAGTCGTTCAGTTAAGAGTGTACTATTATTGCGACTTCATTTGTATTTCTATTATCTGGGCCTGAAAAATAGACGACGTTGCCAGCAGTTGTTTTAAAATGACCTTTACCTCTCCAGTTAGTTTCTGAGAGTTCCAGTAGCGAAAAATTATGGTCTTCCATTTATTTTTCAATTATGTGTAACTTTCCAGGGTTTTGGATCAGTCCCTGGATGTTTTATGTAACAATTTTCCAACATTTTCTTAAATTGAGTGAAAATTCGGATTCAGTCGCACAACACCTTGGCAGCCGGTAGCACATTTCACACCATTTGACTCGGAACCGAGATGGCGCCCAGCGTGAGTTGGGTCACATCCCATCTTCACTTACTGAAATTGCAATCATTATCGGAAGAAATTATCTTGGGAAAAAGTGCAGTGGTTTTCCATAGCCTTCTGCATAGCTGTATACGTGCCGTTTCGGTGGCTATCATTCTCGACGCATTTCTTTTTTTATAGTGTGTCATTAAACATTCCAACTCTTAATTTTCCCCCTTCTATCACTAACTACCACGTTTCAATAGCCATATTAGTAATTTAATTATTTTAACCCTTATCTATAACTGATCATTGATCAATTATACTAGATCAGTTAATTATCCCCGCTAGTCATCCACCAGTGTCACTTCTCAGCCAGTAAACAGCCTTCTTTGACTCCAAAAACTCACAGGTTTTTTTTCATACTTACATAATATGTTTAAGTAGGTAATTTTTTTTGATTTTTTCTGTTAACTTTTTATACATATATATTTAATTCTAAGGGCGGTTCGAAGATCTCTGTGTCAGGTAGTATATATATATATATATATATATATATATATATATATATATATATATATATATATATATATATATTGTGATATTCAAAGTCTTAGTGCGCCAAGCAATATTAATTAGCTAATAAATGAATTAATTAATTAAAATTATTTAAATTATATGATTATGATTCTATCACACTTTTTAATTCTCTTATCTCAGGGTTATATTCGTGCTTCAATATCTATGCTTTACATGTGAAAGGTAAGGTCCAAAGAATACCGGAATAATAAAAAACATACCTATATGATATAACATTCTCAAAATTTTGTTCTACGTACGTGAACCTTCAAAATTAATGGTACAAACAATATTAGTTAAAATCTCAAAATCCCAATTAATATTCTAAATCTCCTAATCAAAATATTTATATCTTTTCTAATTGTGTTATCAATAAAAGAAAAAACTCCAGAAAAACAAAACTATCTCTCTCTGATGATGAGTGGTCCAAATCCTTGTTCCTTGTAGCCTATACTATCTATTCTTAGCAGCTCCCTAGGTAATCAGCAATCTTACAACAAATTGTTGCAAGTTTATCGTCCTTAATGATCTCCTTCAAATGCACGAATCGTTCAAATTATGCTAGCCTCTTCTCCAATCGATAAACTGAATTTCTCGTTGGCCTGAGTGAAAAATGACTCTTGGAATATCTTCTCTTTACGATAAACTGAATCTCTCGTTGGCCTGAACAGTGACTCTTGGAATATAAGTAGAAAAATATGACTTACAATCTTTTACTGGTCAGATACACTAACTACACGAAAACTCACAAACTTTCACTGCTACTGCTTCCTACCTCTGGGAAACTACCCGAGAACAACGGCCGTTCGCCTTTCACCCTTGGAAACCAACTGCTTATCTTTTTCTTTCTTCAAAAACTAACTAAAGTCTCATTCTCAAACCAACCATCCCACCTTTTTCAATCTCATCCAATCAAAACGCGTCATACATCTCCCATTTCTTCATTTCGATAACACAAACAAATTTTTACCTACAATTATAAAATTTCCGAACATTATTTACAAACTAATTTTTTTCTACCAATTCTTATGAACTAACAAAAACATATCTTTCTAAAATCTATTCTATTGTCCTAATTACTGCATAAATTTATTTGGAAAACCCGCTTCCATTGTCTAAGATTTCACTTAAGCTCCTCACGTCACTCAAATATATTTTAACAAAGAAAATAATTTATGCATATCTTACGTTTTGTTCAATATAGGTAATCCAAAGATAAAGGACTTTCATTCTTCGAAATGTTTGTAGTTTATTATTCGACTTATCTGAATTATTTTAATTTTTTGAACTGTGAAATATTTTAAGCAAACCAATGTTTTTCTCGATTTTACATATCATAACAATATATATATATATATATATATATATATATATATATATATATATATATATATATATACTTAGAGACGGCTTATGAGTACTCAAATTAAAAAAGAAACTGCCCGTTCTACTTAGCAATTAATGTAATATAATCAGTGTATCTCTATATAAAGCAATATGAAGTTGGGATATTCGATGTCGATTTAATTATGCGAATACTGTAAACCCAATTTTATTGGAAGAAACAGGGCAATATTAATTCGTTCGGTATTTTGGTATTTCATATTTTTAATCCTCCCTTATAACTTATTTTTTGAGCTTATATTAATTTTATTTTTACTGCAGCTCATTTAAATATTTCTGCGATATATCTATTTAATCTATTTGGCAAATAAAACGATAAAATTGCTATAAATATAAGTATAACAATGTACCCTAATCATATAGATGGGTTTTTTTGTAAATTCTAAATGAGCCATTTACAAGAAATAGGTTGAATAAGCTGTAACACACTTGGAGACATGCCAAAAATATAACGAGGATATGGAGAGACGAATATAGTGCATTTACCCCGTTTCAACCCACATTGGGGGTGGAACCGCCCTGCACAACTATTTTAATGTATCTAACATAGCGAGATTGGAGTATATAGGATTGTTTGTTATAAAATTGGATTTCTACGTGGAAAGAATGGTTTATTTACAAAAATACAAATAGCAAATTATACAAATATTAAATGATACTTCAATTCATTATTGGATATTACGTAACATTACAGTTGACCATAAACTTATTGATCATATATAACCATAAATTATTTGATTTTTTAGAATGGATTGTTTGATTGGGCTGGAAAAAACATGGAAAAATTTGGATACCAATAAAAACGTTCAAAAGTCCAGACCTCCCGAACTTCTGAAATTAATTTTCTGTAGATGCAAGGAAAACTGTGAAAGTATGCGTGGTTGTCAACAAATGGTCTACAATGTGCCTCAATTGTTCTGGTGAAACCTGCAATGATTATCATGGAAATATTAAAGTTAATCGAAAAATTCGAATAATTCGAAGATGAATTATCTAAAATGACCCCAATTCTAACTTCCGTTCTTTCTCAAACATTCACCTTCGATACTAAACTAGATCCTGAATGGCAGTCTGCACCATCAAAGAAAATAAAAAAAGCAAGAGTTGGAAAGCAACTTTTTAAATATATAATTATGCTCAATATTACCTCCCCTGAAAATTGTAAGGGAATTAGGCCTTACCTTACTTAAAAGTTTATATTATTGTCTTAATATTATTGTTAAGTCTTTATATTATTGTTGAACAATTTGAGCCCTTGTTTCTTAAGGGTGGCTGTCAGATTGAACATACATTGACCTTGAGCAATGACTTGTGTGAATTTACAAAACTAATGTCATTCTGTATGATGTGATGAACACATAAAATTTAATTTAAAAACTTAATTTTTAGAAAGTCTTTGATGACTATTAGTAATTCCAAACTATTAAATAATTTTGTAAGAATTTAAAAAACAATCTCTATTTCCTATATATATTTGTCAACTGTCACTTTTGAAAAATCGTTTAAAAGGACCGACATTTGATTTCATTAGTTCTATTCTGTCTACCTCCTCACATCAATCAATGGTCGGGTTCTTACACCCGTACCATGACAAAAAATTTTTTCAATTTTTTAACGTGTCTGTGAAGTCCAGTGTCGGTTTTTATATGTTTTTTATATGTTTTTTTAAGAATTTCAACAACTAAAAAATCATAATTTCTACATATAAGGAAATGAGATCTCTCCATTGAAGTGATATTTATAAATTGACGTAAGTTAAAAATTATAATCTTCACCAACTAGTACTTATAAGAACATTTTATTGTAGCATAGCTCTGATGATGGCTTTGTAAAGCCGAAAGCGCTCAGCTAGGAATTGCTTAAAATATACACACTACAAAAATACTTTTTTACATTTTCTTTTGAAATAAATTACTGCTATATTATCATTTTATTGTAAAATTAGCAGAGAAAAAATAATAAGACCCAAGAGAAAATTTGTTCAAACATTTTTTGTTGTTTTAGCTTATAACTTTTTATTTTCAATTTTACGATAAAAAGTAATAGAAATAAAGTAGAAAAGTTAGTTTGTTACAAATAATATTTTTTTCTGTAGGGTTGCTAATTTGCGAGATCCAATGCGAAAACCCTTTGTCTCCCTTTCACCAAGATGGCGGCCGGGGGACAAGGGTGGCGAACCCAAAAAACTTGAACTTAAGCTTATTCTAACCAACCTCAAAAAAGTAATCCCAATATATCTTTTCAGAATAAAATTAAGGTCACAAAAAAAAAGCAACGGCTGAAGCATACAAAATTTATCTAGAGAAATTATGGGACACCACAATAATAGAACTTTATGATAAGACACTGAAATTGTTCTGAAGCTAGTTTCTTGAGGCATCTTAAAGCGATTACTATTTTAATATGAATAAGCCACAATTGAAATTTAAAAGTTTATTTTGAGAACGATTTTCAAAGTGGAATTTGAAATGTCAATTAACTTATTTTAAACTTCAATTGTGGCTTATTCCCATTAAAATAGTAATTGCTTTAAGCGATCGAAAGAAAAACAACAAGCAATGCAAATAAAGAATTGATCTCATTTTGGAAAAAATAAAGGGAAAACAAAAGATGCGGTGTGAAGCGCTATGAATGCCAAATAAAATGGAATGCTGTATTAATGTGATTTATCCATTATTTATTTGTCTGTATGTGTGAGGTCCATAGTATTGTAAATAGTCTAAATGCTACCGTGTCTAATCCCGACTATTTTGTTGAGGAGGGGAGAACGGTTTCTCTCGAGTTAGTCATTCAAAATTATCTCTGTATTTTTTAATTTGTTGATTTCCATAGATTTTAATAAAGATACCTTAAGGCCGCTATTCTGAATGTTAAGAATTTAAAATTCGACATTAAAAGAATGATTATTATCTAAAAGGTAAACTGCGTACGTAGAATCTGTTTTTATATTATTGAAAGTCCTCCTTTTATGTTCTGCTATACGCTTGATAAAAGTTCTAACAGTCTGACCGATGTAAGTTTTTGTGCAGCAGCTACATTTAAGTTTGTATACACCGCTGTGTAATTGCTTTTTCTTTTGGCTCTTGTTGTCCTTAATATATTTGATTAAGTTTTTGTTTGTTCTAAAGGCTGGTGTTACTCATTTCTTTTTTATGTGTTTGGCTCGTACTATGTTTTTTCTCTGGTGGTGAAAATAGTAATTGCAGGGCTCTCTCTTGTAATTTTTGATTTAAAATATTCTGTTTGAATTACGTTGGCACATTGGTGTATATGATTTTAGTTTAATTGATTAACCCTGGAGTTTGCTATTTCTTGCAAGAATATTAGTGCATTCCTTAGTGTATTTAATTGTTTCATTAGTAGCAAAATGTGCATTTTAATGTGTCGGTATTGCCTAACATAAATGATAGTTCTCACAGAGTGCTCTTCAAAATTTTTCCAATTTGGATATTAAATTACTGGACGCACCACTTACTGGCAGGCAGAATTTTGTCGGTTTTATTCAATTTTCTGCACGTATCCACCCGATTTGAAGCTAGTTTAATTGCGATCCCGTTAGACTGCCGGAAACTTTCGCCCAAGCGATCAATAAACATTCACGCGAATAAAATTATTCCCTTTAAAAATCGAATAGACTCAGCTTAATTTCGATGAATTTCATAGCTATTATCTTGTTATCTTGTTTCTTCAATACGCCGATAATTATGAAAGTCATCCACATGCTAATTAGTAGTTGTATAGAACAGATACGTAATATTTTTAAAAGAAAACATACACTAACTATACAGTGAATGGCTAAATTATGGAATATTATCATTATTTCGAGTAACATGTCGATTTTTGTTATACAATACCCATCTCATAACGTACCTGGAGTAGGGATGACGTCACCGGTGTGGGTGTAGTGAAGTAATTGTTAATTTTTTAAAATAGAAATCGGTATAATGCGACACCTCACTTGAAGGAGAATTTAATTCTCTATTACATTTTTAACTAAAATATTTTTTAAGGGTACAAAAACATTTTTTTTTTTATTTAAATTCAACTAAATTACAACTAATGATTTAATTCATAATGTACTTTAAAGTAACCAAATTATGTACAACAAGTATTTTAAATTTAATGTTCGAATTGCCATCCATCGGTTCCTGCCGTGACTTTCTGAAGTATATATATAAGGTTCTTGAACTCCTAAGTGGAGCATAGAGCTTCAGTGAAAACGCGCCATCGGGTTCTATTTTGCGCTAAGGCCTTCACCTCATTCCAAGACTTTCCTTGTTTTCTTATCTCGTCCATGATGGATCTTCTCCAAGTTTGTACTGGGCGACCTTTTTTTCGTTTTCCTTGGGGATTCCACTCTAGGGCAGTCTTTGCAATACTGGAGTTATTTTTTCGGAGTGTGTGACCGATCCAACCCACTTTCTGGACTTTATTTCATTTACTACCCTCTTTTGTTTGGTCAGGTGTAGTAAGTCTTCGTTTCTGATGATGTTAGGCCAGAAAATACGAACAATTCTTCGTAGACATTTATTAACAAAGACCTGCAGTTTGTCTGTAAGGGTTTTTGTCGCTTTCCAGGTTTCACATCCGTAAAGTAGTACAGACATGACATTTGACTGGAATATGCGGATCTTTGTCCTCGTAGTGTAGACTTTCTGAAGTAAATACTTAAAAAAGCAAAAATAATAAAAATAATAATGGAGGCAAAAAGTTATCTCATAAACACTGAAACTTTTTGTCAAATGTTAATTCAAGCAAGTGATAGTGGCATAGTCACTGTAATATTTATTGACAAATGTTTTAATTTTGTGAATTGTCATCAGTTGTCAATTGTAATTTTTACTTTTGAATACAGATAAAAAAGAACACAGAACGAGGTATGCAATTTATTCAACGCAAAATATCCAGACGGACCCATCAGCCAATAAGCAGTAAATAAAAGAGCCCGAGAATTTGGAGTTCTAAAATTGAAGAAAATGTGAAACTTGATTTTATTAAATGTACATGACAATTCTTACAGTAGTTCAACACAAATGGGTGAATATGCTGGAGTTTCCAACGATCGGTACACCGTATTTTAAAAAAAGAAAAATACCATTCCTACAAAATTTAACTACATCAGGAATTTAACGACGACGATCGCGATCGCCGTCTTCAATTTTCGGAAATTATGCAGGATTTATGTATCCGCAATCCACATTTCATCAATTAAATCCTTTTTTCCGCTTTTCTTATACATGGTACCGTGAATCGTCAAAATTGCAGATATTCGAGTCCAGAAAACCCACATTGGATGACTAAGTCACACACGCAATATCCTCAGAAAGTAAATGCATGGGCAGGGATCAATAATAATAGAATCACTGGCCATTTTTTCTTTGAAGAAAATCTAACAGGAGAACGTTATTTAACTTTTTTGAGACATCAACTTATACCTGTCCTTGCTAACATGTATCCAAATTCCAATAATTCAAATTTGCCTAGTGAAAATATCCGGTTTCAACAAGATGGAGCCCTTTCGCATTACTCACGTGAATTACGTCAATTTTTAAATCATTGCTTTCCCAGGAGGTGGATCAGAAGACGACGTTTTATAGAGTGGCCAGCAAGGTCACCAGATCAAACATCTCTAGACTTTTTCCTGTGAGGTTACATAAAATCAAAAGTTTATGTCAATAGACCCCAAAACTTACAGGACTTGAAAGGTAGAATTAGGCATGAAAATACCCTAATTACTTCAGAAGTCATCCGCAATGTACTTGATGAATGTGTTCGTAGATTCGCATATTGTCAAAAAAGCGATGGATGGCATTTCGAACATTTAATTTAAAATAATTATTATGCATAATTTGGTTACTTTAAACTACATTATGAATTAAATCATTAGTTGTAATTTAGTTGAATTTAACTTAAAAAAATGATTTTTTGTATCCTTAAAAAATATTTTATGTGTAAAAATTGGAACCAGAACCTCAAATGAATTTAAAGTCACTAAAGGCCTAAAGCAAGGATGCTGTTTGTCACCGACACTCTTTAAAATATACGTCCAAGAAGCATTGAGGAATTGGAGAAATAAATGTAGATTTATGGGCATCGAAGTGGGACAAGAAACTCTGTATACATTGTTGTTTGCAGATGATCAGGTGGTGGTTGCAACCGATGAGGAAGATATAAATTATATGAATCAAAAATTATTTGAGGAATATGCCAAATGGGGGCTTACTGTAAACATAAGCAAAACAGAATATTTAAAAATTGGAGGAAATACCACAGATCTGAGGCTTGAAACGCAGTCATAAAAGGCTGCAACCAGTATAAATATCTAGGAAGCATCATATCAGCAGATGGCAGAGTTAAGATAGATGTACAAAACCAAATAACCCAAGGGAAAAAATGCATCCGAATACTGAATTCATTACTGTGGTCTAATAAAATAAAGATGCATACCAAACTTCGCGTATACAGAGCAATTGTAGAACCAATTACCACATATGGTGCCGAATGTTGGACGATGACAAAGAATGAACGAGATAAAGTAGACGTTGTGGAAATGGATTATCTTAGAAGGTCATGTCGAGTATCGAGAATGGAAAGAATCAGGAATGAGGAAATACGAAACCGTACAGGAATTAGAGATACTCTCTCAGATAGAATACAAGGAAGGCAATTACAATGGTATGGTCACGTGATGAGAATAGAGGAGGAGCGGTGGCCCAAGAAAGCCTTAATGTATGTTCCGCCAGAAAGAAGGAAAAGGGGAAGACCACCAAATTCCTGGAGAAGAGAAATTACAAAAACAATGCAATCTAGAGGCTTAGAAGAGGGAGATTGGAGAGATAGGAAAAGATGGAGGCTGAAATGCGGGAAGCGGCAATCGTCGTAGGACCCCCGTTATATGATGATGAAAAAATATTTTAGTTAAAAATATAATATCGATAAATAGAGAATTAAATTCTCCTTCAAATGAGATATCGCATTATACCGATTTCTATTTAAAAAAATTAACAATTACTTCACTACACCCACACAGGTGACGTCATCCCTACTCCATGTACGTTATAAGATGGGTATTTTATAACAAAAATCGACATGTTACTGTTAACCCTGGTTACCCCTGCCAGATAGTTCTCACAAAAACCAAAGAAGAACCTTAACTCAAGAAACAAAAAACTTAATAAATAAAAGGCAGTCTCTCTGTGATCAGAAAAAAAGACAAATCACAAAACAAAAACAGGTTGATTAAAACACATTAAGGAAATAGGATAAGGCCACAAGATAAAAAAATTGAGAAGTCAATAGATCAAAATCGACCTAAGAGGACTGGGCCTAAGATTTCAGTAGTTTATTACCATAAATACCAGTTTTATTAGTATTTAATTACAAATAGTAATAAGCAAACATTTGTGTACAGATTGGTGATATTCTCTTCATTGCTGCATGCAACGTGTTCCAAATATTGCAAGTATTGCAATATTTATAAACAATTGTCTAGTTTTTTATTATCAACCTACTGATAAGAAAGCGAATAAGTATGTCAAGAGCTCTAAGCAGTATTTGGCAAACCAATACAGACAACACATTTTACAATCATCATCATCAACTAGCTTCTAATGTCCACTGCTGAACATGCTTTTCCACTTAGTCCGATTTTGCGCCATCTGAATCCAATTTGTAGTCACTCTTTTTATGTCATCTGTCCATCTCGTTGGGGGTCGACCTCGATTTCTGTTAACTTGTGTTCGGGGTCTCCATTCCAAAATTCTTTTTGTCCACCGGTCATCAACTGATCTTGCTACATGACCTGCCCAGTTCCACTTTAGTGTTGTTATCCTTTCAATAACGTCTACTACTCCTGATCTTTTGCTTATAGTAGCATTAGGTATTCTATCACGTAGAGAAATCCCTAACATTATTCTCTCCATTGCCCTTTCCGCAACTTGTAGTTTACTGACTGTTGTTCTTGTTCTTGTTGTTGGGTTTCTGTGCCGTAGGTCATCACTGGCAAAATACATTGAGTGACGTTGTCTTCTACTGAGATGTTTTTGTTGTAGATTAAATTTGTCATAAATTGTGTTTTTGAAAAATTTATTTTAAGAGCAACTCTTTTTGTGGCAGTATGGAGTTCTTGAAGCATTATATGTGCCTGATCAACGACATTTTATATTTGCGGATATTCCAGGAGAAATGTAAGCACCAATTTTGATTACTCCGTTGCTTTTGACTACAAAAGCAATTAAATTATGAATAATAAATTCAGAGTTAATACTACAGCAACGCCTACATCCAGCCACACCGAATCTTTAATACCCACATCTTACGTTGCTGCTATGAAATCTAGATCCAAGCCTTCCTTCCCTTATAAGGAGCAAGCAATTATTTATCACTCAGAAATAGTTAAATAAAGCTTATTATTTATATATAAATTAGTTTAAAGCATGTTTCTTCTTCAATATTAGCCTAATAAAAATGTTTAAATTGTCGCACCATCTTTTTCTTGGTCTGCCAATACTTCTTCGTCGATTTGGTGACGTATCTCGTGCTATTTGTACTATTCTATTCTCTGCCATTCTACTAAGGTTCCACTCCTGTTTTCGTTTTGTCACCCATCCACTTATGTCTTCTATATTGCATGCTCTTCTTATATTTTCGCTTCTCTCCCTATCCAACAGATTTCTCCCTGATATTCGACGGAGTATTTTCATCTCTGATATTTCTAGCAGGTCTCGTTTTAGATGTGTCAGGTCTTGTCTCCGCCTTCTATGTTAATATAGGTCTAATTGCTGCTTTATAGATTCTTGTTTTTGTTTCTTGTCTTAGGTATTTGTTCTTCCAGATTGTGTCACTAAGAGAACTCGCCGCTTTATTGCTTTTAAGCTTTGTTGTCGTACTTCTTCTTCAACATCTCCGTAACTAGTTATATCTTTTCGCAGATATCTAAACCTTGCTTCCTGCTTTATTATTTTCCCATCAATTTCGATTTTTTTTGAAAATAGGGCTCTGAATGTCCAATCCACAAAAAAAATTAGAAGCATTCGAAATATGACAGGAAGTTTATGAACACAAGTAAAATAAGAAAAACATCGTATCTGAGCCACACACTGCGAAAAGATAAATACTCTCTGCTACACGTCATCGTGCAAGGAAGAGTAGGGGGAAGAAAAGGCTTAGGAAGAAAGAAGAAATCTTGGCTGATGAATATCAGAGATTGGATTAACTTCAGTGTATGATATTGCACGTTGCAAAAGATTTTAAGGGAAGCGTTTAAAGAAGTAATCTTCGCTAGAAGACTGCACAATAAGAAGAAGATGTCTATTAGCATCAAACGGGAAACTTCTTAGTAGATAAAGCTCTATAACGGTAATACTAAAAATTATTTAATGTGGACTATTCATTCCTTGCCTACTCCGTAGTTATCTAATTAGCACTCTACCCAAAATTCCATCCGAGATCATTTTCTAAAGCAGACTTATTTGTTATAAATAAATGAAAAAATAATTGTGCTTAGCATATTTAAAATACTTCAATGCCAAAATGTTGCAAAAAGTGTCGATTCTATAGTAAAAATATATTCCAAATATGACGGAATAAAAAGTTGATCTAACTACTGCTGGCTTAAACGCAAACGAAAGAGTGAAGCCGCGAAGCAGCCAAAGCCATTTCCAGGAAAGCTTAGAAGACTTAGTAATGAAAACCAAAAATATTAAGCACATAATAAATTAATAATGAAACTTTTGTTACAAAGTTGGAAAAATATGGCGGTATAAAAATAACCAAATTAATTGTAGTATTGCTCTCAATCTGACAATTGAGTTTTTTAAATGAAAATATAAGATAATCCTACAAGGTAATTGTTCAAAATCATTTGTGGCATCTCTTAGATCAAGTTTATTTTTTTAAAATAATTACAGTAAGTACATTTTTTCATCTATGAATATGAATAATTTCTTTTTAAAATGTGAAATCTTAGTTTAGTCTTTTTAACCTATCTGTATCGTAGCGTGCCTTTTAGAAAATGAAAGTTCTGTAACTAAAATTATAAATATAAAACAATCTTTAGTTGCCCTTCTTCTACCACAATCTGGCAACGCCGCTGCATCGTAAACCACGCCTGTAGCTGATTATCTTCTAGTTAAC
Source organism: Diabrotica balteata (assembly GCA_918026665.1). NCBI lineage: Eukaryota > Metazoa > Arthropoda > Insecta > Coleoptera > Chrysomelidae > Diabrotica > Diabrotica balteata. The sequence goes on from OU898278.1 coordinate 100,750,825, forward strand.
GAAGTTTCCGTACGGCGCTTCATGTCAAGCAAGAACTTGAAACGAGAGATAGAACTCGAGAATGTTGCATAGGAATTTCGCGAAAGTTATAAAGAATGCCAATAGATAGAGCTAGTAGTGCTAGGCAGTATTATTATGAAGATACATTATGAAATATGAATGAAATAATTTAGATGAGAAGGAAATAAATGCACAGCGCAAAGGCGGAGGTGATTATTTCGGGGCATACAAAATTGTACACTGTATCAGTACCATCATTCAACTATTCGTATTAAGTACATATTTAGCATTTGGAATGAAATTAAAAGAAAATAAGGAAAAATGCTTATAAACCACCGTCATGAAATAAAAAATTGCAACCTTTAAAATACACTGCGCGCTAAAAATTAAGGCATAATTTTAAAAATCTTGCTAAATCAAATAATTTAAAGATATTTGTGCTAATATATATTAAGATAAATATATTATTGTTACCTTTGATGTACTGCAAAACTTATCGTTAAAAGAACGGTAAAAAATGCTGATGTTTTTATCATTTTTGCAATCAAATTAAAAACATGCTAGTGCTTCATTTTAATTCAAATTAAGCGTTGATACATTTTACTGAACGTTCAAAGGCGTTTTTCTAGTTTACTAAGTGTTTTTTTTCCTTTGAAATAAACCACAAACAGCAAGAAAATCGAAATTTGTTAGAAAGTGACTATATTAAAATCGATACTCTTCGCGAAGAACCAGAAAGACAGTCAAGTTGAACTCATTGAATGCTTTCATGTCACTCAGTTAACCATTTTAAGAGTTTTAACACGTTTTATTATTACTGGAAGTAACTCGAGAAGACCCAATCAAGACCGTAGAAAGGTTACAACTCCTAATAAAGACCAGTTTTTGACACTTTGTAGATGAGACAAAGGTTTGTTACCAGTAGTTCCCGACAAAATGAATTTTTGGATCATTATAACTTTAGAATCAGCCAAAATACGATAAGGACTTGCCGCAAACGACCTATGCCCTAGACCTATTAACCCATTATTGGTCAGAGATTATGGAAGGCAAATATTGCATTTTGCTCGTGAACTTGTTTGGAATAATGACGATTGGGGAAGATCGGGGATGAATTAATGAATCCAGGTAGTGTATTTTTCTGATTACAAGCGGAACAGAGTGTACAGAAGGACTGGGGAGCACTACGAACAGTGTAACAATGTAGAGACTATACTGTATGGTGGCGGCTCGTTAATGGTGTGGTGTATTCCCGGCTACGAAATATTTGTTTGATGCTCAGTTTCAAATTAGGTGACCAATTGAGCGTAACTAATATTTCAAATGCAAAAGAAAGATGGAATCTGGATTTATTAAAGGCTTCGTCTTCCATTAATGATGTCACAAATAGACACTTAAAGTAGACCAAAGTGTCAAGATTAAGCCACATCTGACAGATGAAATTGTTTACCGAATATATATATATATATATATATATATATATATATATATATATATATATATATATATATTGAAAATAATAAACACATAATTTATATACAAACATCCGTAATACAGTAAGGCAAAGTTATTAGCAGAATGTACCGAAATGGAAATAGAAGCACATGCTCTATTCTATCGTCTAGAGAAAAAATAAAATAGGTTAGTCTGAAGATAGAGACAGTAGCATTGGTAAATTAATAACAACTCAAGAAACACTAAACGAATGCAAGTAGCTAATTTAAATAAAGATAAAGACAGTAAAAAATAATATAGGTAATTTGAAAAGCAGTAAAGATAGCAACACTAATCAATATGTTAGCGTAGAGAATTACAATTTTACAATCGTAAACAAATTCATATACATAGCTTCTTCATATTATACATAGTTCATACTGCTCCAAAAAAAGCCACACTGCAAAGAAGTGCAATGAACATCGTGACATAGCGCCAATGAGACTTTTCTTGAAACTGTTTTTAAAAGTAATTCACAGAAGAATACATAAGAAATTAGATGAAGGCAAAAGTAATACACAAATGGGATTTAGGAAAGGTCTGGCAACACGGGATGCACTGTTTGTAGTGAGTGTTCTTTCGCAAAGAGCCTAGATATGAATCAGGAAGAATATGGCTGTTCCATTAATTTTAAGAAGGCATTTGATAGAGTGCAGCATCAAAGAAATTTTGTTTAATAAAAACATAGACAGTAGAGATATTAGAATTATATGTAACAACTAAATATATATTGCAACGATTATGGACTAAAAATAAATTTAAAGAAAACCATGGAATTTACAAAAGAACAAAACATCAAAGTTAAGCTGGTACTAGCCAATATAGAAATTGAACAAATATCTTCATACAAATACCATAGAGCATGGATTACAAAACATACTAATCAAACAAAAGAAGTAAGATGCCGCATTGAAATGGCAATAGAAGCACATGCTCTATTCTATCGTCTACAGACAAAATAAAACAGGTTAGTCTGAAGACAGACAGTACCATTGGTAAATTAATAACAACTCAAGAAGCACTAAACGAATGCAAGTAGCTAATTTAAATAAAGATAAAGACAGTAAAAAATAATATAGGTAAGTTGAAAAGCAGTAAAGATAGCAACACAGTCAAAATCTTAGCGTAGAGAATTACAATTTTACAATCGTAAACAAATTCATATACATAGCTTCTTCATATCATACATAGTTCATACTACTCCAAAAAAGCCAATGCAAAGAAGTGCAATGAACATCGTGACATAGCGCCAATGAGTCTTTTCTTGAAACTGTTTTTAAACGTAATTCACAGTAGAATACATAAAAAATTTTATGAAGGCAAAAGTAATACACAAATGGGATTTAGGAAAGGTCTGGGAACACGGGATGCACTGTTTGTAGTGAGTGTTCTTTCGCAAAGAGCCTAGATACGAATCAGGAAGAATATGGCTGTTCCATTGATTTTAAGAAGGCATTTGATAGAGTGCAGCGTCAAAGAAATTTTGATTCAAAGATTCCAGTCTAAAGTGCTAAGATCGATAGTGGATACACCATCGTACGTAAGTAATCAAACACTTCACTAGGACTTAAAGATTCCTTTTATCAGAGTAGAAATCCATCGAGCCACGGAGTCACTAAATGAATGTACCATTTACCATGAAAATGAGCTAATAAGGGAATTATTCAACAATGGTCCAGCCACAAGAAGACTAGATAGAACCTGGCCCCAAAACCTACTTCAAAACAAACGTGAGACATCATTGGATGTCTCTCCTTCACGCGCAAAACCTGTAACCCATTTACTTAATACTATTTAATGATGTAGATTGTAAATAAACATAATTATAAAAAAATAGTATACACTTACAAACAGTACATATAGTTTGACGTCGAATTCCAATGACTAAGTGTAGGGGAGCTGAGCTAGACAGGTTATGACTTGTGGTTTGTCAGAGTATTCAGAGCGGCGAACTAAATACTTTTTGATTATATTTTAGTGGGTACCAATACCAATACACTCACCTCTACGCTACCTAAGCTGCTTGATTTTCCGTAGTTTTGTTTATATCATATCTTAGATGTTTATTAAATTATAATCACATATGTTTTTGATACTACTCAAAGTGACATTCCTTAGGACTTATTGTATGTTGATGATGTGGTGTTAGCGGAAAAAAAGAAGGCAAGGGGTATGTTGTGACATAAATTTCGACAGTGGTAATATAAGGTATTGAAAGTTGGGCAGTAAACACGAGAAAAGGTAAACAAACTATGTCAATTCGACTAGATATTAACGCTGGAAATAAACAACAATTTTGTTCGGAGGACGATTTTGAGGATGATATCTTACTACTCGATTAACCAGCTGATAGAGCAATCGATTTCAGTGTTGAAGTCATGACACATTTTATCATCTGAAATTAGTTAGTGTAGCAGTTAAAGAGAACTAATTTAGGTCTAAACGAAAAAACATCCTTTTCGGTTATAGTTTCAAAAACCGGCAAATTTTGGCTTAATTCGAATGACTTTTGATTAAAAAGGGGGTGATTAGGCTCAGATGCTATGTGACAGTCTTTGAAAAGTGGAATAATCACCGGTTTGTTGCTGTATTCCGTGTCACGGGATTTAATAACAGCATTTCTGAGGGCTAAGTGGCCTGACATAAGGGCCATATAATGCGCACTAAACAACTATATGACATACTTCGGACCATACTTCAAGGTAAAGTGCGTGGGAAAAGAGGTCCAGGACGAAGAAGAATATCCTGGCTGCATAACCTGCGAAAATGGTTTAACTTAACAACTACCGAACTTTTCAGGGCAGCAGTCACAAAGTCGGAATAGCCATGTGAGTGTCCAACATCAGTAACGGATAGGCACCATAAGAAGAAGTGGCCTGCATGGTTTTAAGTGAAAATAAGCATCCGAGTAACCTGAGGCCCAGTTTTGGTGTTTGTCAGCCTCCATTTTGTGTCTCCCATGGATCGAATCCAGATCGTTGAAGTTTGTGTGGGACAGTGCTTTCTGTACTCAACTCGAAGGTAACAAACTTTTTTAAATAATTTAAAAGGAAATAATTGGCCAGTAAAGGAGGTAGTTTTGTTACATTTTTCTAAATAAACATTTTTTGTAAATATACTGAGATTTGCTTTCATGGCAAATTAAAGGTTTATATATAAATATAAAGTTTATGGATTAGCTTATTGTCATATTTTAGTTTTCTTTTAAATACAGTTAAACTTGATAACTAATTATTAATTCAGAAAAGTTTAATATTTCATTTCGACATGTGACAGTCAGTATATCCTTTTCTGTCATTTGGTACACAACCAAAATTTTAAAGTCTGTTTTGTAAGCAGGTTTAATATAATAATTGTTGATAAACATAGTTTAAATTCTGTTTTGTTAGAAGGTTAAACTCAATGTAAGGTTTGTTGATAATTTTATAATTACTGTTTATATTTAATAAAATTAAATATGTAACGGTTCTGTTTAAACTAGAAGTTTAAAATTATTTCTTTTAAAAAGTTATTCACCCTTAAAATTTTTTAGGAAAGAAAAACCTCTCTAAGTATCAAGTGGATTCATTTAAACGGCGTCCTATTTTAAATAGTTTAGGAATTTTCTTGTGTAGTTTTGCCCAGGACATCTCTCTAAGTATTTTTTTTTTGATTTTTTTGTACTGAGTCCTCCCTATCCTTCCCAAATAAAAAATCTCTTATCCATGATACAGCACTACAATCAAAACACGAGTAACCGTTCGCAAACGTTTCAAGTTATTTGCACGCCCTATCTCCAAGCTCAATAATTGTTCAGCGCCCCTTTTCAACCGCCAATAAGCAAATAAAAAATTGTTACAGCATAGTGTTAAGATTTATAGGGCATGTTTAAGGGTAAAATGATAATTACCCAATACGTAGAATCGCTTAGGTTTTAGTTTCCAGAAAAAGTAGAAGAGGTAGATCAAAGAAGACAACGTGGCAGACGATTGGACAACGTATATATGTCGGGAATTAATATTGATCATAAGGGGAATTAATATTAACCCAAGATAGACACCTATGAAGAAATGTAATTAGTGAACCCGTTGATTGAAATATAATTATCCAATATTTCAAACTGTAAACGGTAAAACTGACCTCACATCCAGGTAAAGGCAAAGAAAATTATGAGAGTGACAATGAGTACTATCATTTGTATTGAACGACACGTCAAACAATATTTGCATTAAAATTATCCTTGTGGATTAATTAGTTGCAATGTAATTTTCTACTAAAATGAATAATTTGTAATAAAAATAAATCAAATTATTGTTTAAACAAAGAAGAGATACAGATTTCATTATTAATTGGTCGTAAAAAAATATTTTAAAGTCATAGTTTAATAATGAATAGAAATAACTTTATTAATGATGACTAACGTTATTTGTAATGTTTATAATGAATATACAATGTTATGATTGTTTATTATGAATTTGGATTGAATCTTAACTTACTCAGTTTGATCGTGATCAGCTGGAAATGGACTACAATTTTCGGGTATCGGACTAGGTTCAGGTTCTTCTTGTACTGGTGTTTCAAAAATAAGTGTTTCTACCATGGATCCTTTGGAACTACCAAAAGACACCCTGTAACAAAAATTCAACTGATACACTCTCATTTTTACACACCAAAAATACAATAAGAATGCTACAATAGTAGAGACACGACAACACCGGTGCAAAAATTGATAATGGGCTCGTAAAGTTTGACATTTTAATGATATATGTACTCGGAACGTTATGTCGTACGACATGTCATTATCGCATTATTTACATAAAATTTGGTACGCCGCGCTGACGTCAAAAGTGCCACACTAAAATAGCTGATCGACAAAATAGCCGATGGCAAAATAGCTGTGCATTGGGTAGGAATAATTATCATCATTAATTAGCCTATATTTGTCTACTGCTGAACTTGGACCTCCCATAAAATTTTTCACCTATTTCTATCTTGAGCTTCTTGCATCCAATTTGTAGTAATGCGCTTTATATCACCTGTTCATCTAGCTTCTGCTTCGATATGCCTCTTGTCTTGTTCGGCATTTCAGAATCTTTCTGGTCCATCTATTATCCGTTAATCTGGTAAGATATCCGGTCCAAGTTCATTTAGCTATGGCTATTTTTTCAACTGTATCCGTGACTCCTGTTTTTATTTCTAGGTTTGATACTTTACCTTTAGTGGAAATACAAAACATTGATCTTTCCATAGCTTTCCAGAATATTATGCCCTAGATATTTGTAAGCTATTACTTGGTCGACGCTATGGCTTTCAATCTGAATTTTATCGCTGACTAAAAGGTTGGTCATCAATTTTGTCTTTGAGGTGTTAATTTTAAGACCAATTGTTTTTGACGCTTCCTAGAGCGTTTTCATCATTTTTGTAGCTTTATCCAATACATCAAATAATCTGACAATGTCATCGGTAAATCTTAGGAGGTTCAGATCTCTTCATTTATATTAATTCTCATATTATCCTCTCGTTTCATTCGTTTGAACATATATTCGAGTATAGCTCTAAACAATGTCGGAGAGATAGTATCACCCTGTCTAATTCCACGTTTTATTTGAAAGTTTTTGGTATCTTCATAAAGTCGAACACATGCTGTACCAGTTTTGTAGATACTCTTAATCATGGCAATATTACGGTAATCGATGCAGCAGTCACCCAATGCTTGAAGCATTTTATGATGATCTGTAGTATCAAATGTCTTTTCATAGTCTACGAATACAAGAAAGATAGGCTCTTTGTATTCTCTGCACTTTTCTATTAGTGTTTAAATAATTTAATACTTTTTCTGAATTTGGCAGGTTTGTCAGAAGTAAACAACGTATGCAGTGTTAATACGTTAACAGGTGGCGTTAGAAGCGAACATAGTAATTTATTGAATTTGTTTAAAATATAAGAAATACATAAATAATAAAATTATTTTATTTAATTTTAAATATATTATTTAAATTTTAAAAATACAGAAAATATAGTATGAAGCTCTGCAGTGCTGCCTACTGATTCACTTTTTTTATTGACGACTTACATTATACTTTACGATACACAACAAGAAAACTTAAAGATTAATGTTTAAACACTAATTCCCTGAAAACATCTGTCGACTGTATGGTTCTTTCAATATTAAACAAATCAAACAACCGTTGTTTACTATCACAAATTGCGAAGTTATGTTTCTAGACAGTTGAAGAAGAGGTTAATGAAAAATGATAAATCTATTCTCGATGTGAATACCGCTCCTGTATAAAACATAAAAAACTAATAAAAAATAAAATCGACAAGAAAACTTAAGTTCCTGTAGCTGGCTGTATATCATATATCACAAACAAATTATTCAAAAATTATTTACAAAGGGTATATACCTAATTAAATTTAATTTGATTTTTAAATAAATTGTTTGTAATAAAAAATAGTTTGCTGGTAATTAAATTTAGAATCAAAAGATTTCGAAAACAAAAGTCAAATTAATTCATTTGCTTTTAAATGTAAAGTGCGTATTTTACTTCAAAATGAATTTAAATAATATTTAAACTGTTTATATGGTAAATATAGAAAGGTAGTTAGAAAATTAGTAACTGAAACAACAAAAAAAGCATAAATTTAATTTGAAAACATTAACAAGTATTGAACTGTAATAACAAATTTGAATAAATTGGGAATCTAATATGAAGCGAATAGATTTATATATATATATATATATAGTATATATATATATATATATATATATATATATATATATATATATATATATGTAGATAATGAAGTTTTCCTTAAGTACATCAGACTTATTGGTCTCAGTAAAAAATGGAAGTTTGGTCGATAAAATAAAACGTCTTGTGGTATTACCCCTAATAAATATTGTTTTTATTCGTCTGTCTCACGTTACAACCACGGTATTAAAAATTTAAAAGATCGGTTAATTTAAGTATAAATAAAAACATATCAAAAATATCCTCTTTATTTAGCGTTAGAGTGAAAGTTATGATTTATATAAAATTACTACTGAGGTTCTCGTTTTTATTAAAGCTTAATATACTTTTTTTATATTTACAGTAACAAATAAACGCATTCATGCGGAATAATAACCGGGTACCAAACACATACCATGCCATCCGTAAAATTGTTTTTCTAGACCAGTAAAACGATAAATCTAAATACACTTTTTAGATAAATGGATACTAAAACATGCTTATAATATTATATATTTTATTCGTTTCTGTTGAATTGTTTATAGTCTATGTTGGGAGACTGCTTCCGTAATAAAAATGTTTCTCATTTGGTTTTTTTGAGGATTTTTATTAAAAAAATGTCCCCGTTAAACAAATCAGAAGGGTACCGAGAAAAATTTTTGGGTATAAAATTGTTTAAACAATTTTTTAAACAAATTCCAAAAATCACCTTTTTTGCTTCGGAAAATATTTTTTTTTAGATTTTTTGTGCCATTATAAGCAAAAGGGGCTGTTGTCATTTTTCTCTAACGTAAACAGTTTTCGAGTTATAGGCGATTTAAAATACGAAAAATGCGAAAATGCCTTTTGGAGGCTTGAAAACTCATATGTAAATTATTATTTTCGAAGTTGTTAAGTGTCTATCAATCGGAGCTTATTTTAATTTAGACCCTTGTTTTTTAATTGTTAATTATGCGCATCGACTCGATATTAGCTGCCGCACTATATGAAGGGATTCTGTCGCACTTATACATATTATAAATTTCCAATAATTTATTACTATTTTGTAACAATAGTACACAATAAATTTCAGTATCAACTATGTTAATAAATTACCAAATTTTAATTTGAGAAAAAGTTGTTGGAATTTTTTCGTAGGGAAAGTATCGGGAAGTACGTATAATGTATAAGTGAGACAGAGACAAATTAATTAACAATAAAAAAACAATAGTATAAATTGAAATTGAAATTTTCGCATTTTTCATGACAAAAATGACAAAAGGTCTTATTTGTTTTAAAATGACACACAAAACGAAAAAAATATTTTTGGAATTTGTTTAAAAAATGGTTTAGGCAATTTCTGCCCAAACATTTCGCCCGGTACCCTTCTGATTTACTTAAGGGGGCATTTTTAAACATGAATCCGAAAGAAAACCGAATCAGACACATTTCTTCTACGGAAGCGGTTTCAAAACATGGACTATTAATATACATAGAAGTGCAGTTTTTGTGCCGCAATCCTGATAATACAGATCACGACATTGTTTTATTGATCATACAACACAATGGCAATCTCCGTGACATGTTACACGTTTCCACCTATATATTCATTTCACAGTAGGTACGAATTGTCGTAATTGTCACATTGACATTAAAAATTTCAAACAAAGTTCTGAAAGAATAAACAAATATTTAATACAATGTAACAATAAAACACTGAAAACTTTGTTTTCCAAACTTCCACAAAAATTTATTTTAACTCTTATCACTACAGCGGTTTCGGCTGATTGCCTTTCTCAAGTGATCTATTTTTGGCATGCGTCTACACTTTATAGTCTCTAATGAAATATGTTGAGGAGGGGAGAACTGTTTGTCTCAAGTTGATCATTCAGAATTATATCTGTGGTTTTTAATTTGTTGATTTCCATAGATTCTAACAAGGATAGCTTAAGGCCTTTATTTTGAATGTGAAGAATTTTAAATTCGTCGTTAAAAGAATGATTGTGATCTAGAAGGTGAAGTGCGTATGTAGAATCTGTTTTTCTATTATTGAAAGCCCTTTTATGCTCTGCTATTCGTTTGTTAAAGTTTCTACTAGTTTGACCGATGTAAGTTTTTGGGCAGTCGCCACATTAACAATTCTTTCTGGCGCTGATATTATATTTCTAATTTCTTCGTTGCTCATCCGGTATATTTTCGAGATTCTAGCGGAACGTCAAAAATAATCCATTTCAACTGCTACCAGTCGCCTTTATGCTTATTTTATTGTCTTTATCGTGCAGAATCACTATACAAGGCAGAAAAATTAGCAACTTGCGATAGGAAAATGACACACTTATACTAGCAGCGAATGAAGTCAAAATGATTACCGTCACCGAAAGACTAAGCCAGATAAGCAAAGAATTCGGACTTATGAAAAACAAACATATTTGGACTCACTGATGACCAATACTGGCGATTGCTTCTCAGAAATCAAGCTTAAACTAGCAATGGCCTGAACCACAACAGCTAAATAAATTAAAATATGGAAAGCTGAAACATGGACTCTCAAAAAAATCGATAGGAGTGAGATCGAAATCTTCGGAATGAGAGTCTATAGAAGAAAAGAAAGATCTTCAACACAATGGGCAGACCGAATGAAGCCGTCCATATGGTACAAGATCGTACCCAGTGGACGCAACAAGCTATTATTTAAAGTGTCACCACGCCCTAACAAGGGCTTAAGGAATGAGGATGAGGATTCGCATACTGAACCTTACTCCAAACGGTTACCACGTGCAGGTGTAGCCAAAGATACCAGTTGAAGAGTTAAAGTAATCAAATGGTTGGAATTGTGGTTTACAACTCTTATTGGCATTTTGTTACTATCTGGTAATACTTGCAAGAACTAGAAACTAGAAATTAAAAAATGTCGGTACCGGGAATTGAATCCGGGCCCTCCAGCTTTATAAACCAGTAACATAGCATAGCAAAGAAAAATGATTTTTACCCCGATAAAGATTTTCGCCAATTCCAGGTAGTACAGTTTTTTCATAAAAATTTGTTTTAATACGTAATTTTGCAAATATTATTTGTAAAATATAGTAAAATCAATAAACTTCAATTTCAGAGTATAATTAACATGACATTATTTTAGTTCTTCTTTACCCATGGTGTTCAATTGACTACCAATAAAATTATCGTTACAACGTTTATCCCTAGAGATACGTAAACAATTCTTTTTTAGATAGAAACTCTATTTCGATGATCAAATAAAGCTATTTCTGTAAAAATTTGGAAAAATATCTGGCCCTTAATAGCATCAATAGAATATTTTTAAATCTAAGATTAGATTCTCTTTGGAAATGTAGGGATTATTTCGTAAAATATTGTCTTGTATCATTAAATTTACGACTTTTCTCCTATAAAAATGATACCTGTTCAACTTCAGTGTAATCATGTTTTAAGTAATATATTTTCCACGATCAAAGCCCTTCTATTCCTTCCTATAATTAGCTCCCACTCTTTTCTATTTCGTTTTTAATCCAGACCTTAATGGCCTTAATTTTTAAGAACGGCAGTTCATAGTAATGACTAAAATAGATGTTTTGTAAATGTAAACTGTCACGATATGGTAGCACACACTTGTAGATAGGTGTATTTTTGTAACCAAATATGTAGGCTCTGTTTGTACAATGAACCTGAATGTATCATAGTTACATGGAGCTACAGTGGCGTACGAAGAAAAAATTTTTTTAAATAATGGTTGGATAAACAGGATAAAGAAAAAATGAAGCATATATACTGAATCCAATATAATAAATAATATATACTTAATAGTATGAATAAATACTGAAAAGAGGAAGAAGTCGTAAAGCCAGACTCATGTAACTGTCAAAAACATAACAGAGGATAGCATTCACCCTTGTAAACATGCGAATCAGAACTTCTTGATAAATATAAAATATATACCTTCGACACAAAATTAGAATAGGCAAGGACAGCCAAACAGGTGAGGTATCAAGAATAGTATATGTATGGGCAACATACCGATTAATCTGAAGCGGAAAGTATTTGATCAGTGTGTTCTGTCAGTAAAGCTAATGCTTTATAACTAAGAATATCACAAAGAAGGATAGACCGTTCAATGACAGGGTTTAACAATAAAAGACAAGACTACAAACAAAGACCTACACAACGGAATTAGAATTACAAATGTGGACAGAGATTGAAATTGAGATAAGCTGGTCAAGTGAAAAGGATGAAGAATGGAAGGAGGTCACATAAGTTTATCAAATAAACACCAAGAACAGATAAACGAAACATGGGAAGACCACCTACACAATGGCAAGATGATCTGTGAAAGATGACGAAAAATTGGATCCATACTACACGAGACCCTACACTCTAAATACAAATAGGGGAGGCCTATATCCTGCAGTGGACATAAAACGAGCTGATGATAAAGTTGTTTTTATTAATTGTGTAATTGGATACAAATAACAACTACAAAACAAATTGTCTACTTGACATTTTTGCCTTATCCGAAAATGTCGCCTGAATAAAAAATGTTTTCTTACAAGAAAACGATATAATAAATGGAGAGGTTATGACTCATATGTAGTACATACAAATAGCCTTATTAGCATCAGAAGACCTTAAAGTACCAGAGAATTAAACCGTTAGTCACACGACCGTATCTAACTTGCTAATGTAGATTGTTGATTATCGATTTTAAGAGGCCATTTAGCAAAGTAAAACTTTATAGTGAAAGATCTTTTGTGTATGACCTGTAGATAGGCGTTATCGCCAGCTGTAGAGCCTTTTAGCTCATTTGCTGTAACTTGTTTTGTTAATGTTTATCACGGTTTTCCTGATTACTACAAACATTGATTACCTTATAAAGTAACAACTGTAACGGGATCCAGTTCTATAGTTTCCTGACAGATAATACATACTTTGTAGGTTCATGATCCATTCTTGTCCCACGATAAGATAGAGAATGAATGGTCAAGCCTGATAAACCCTAGCACACAAGGACAAGGTTAGTAAAATCTGGATGTTAGTGGTAATCAAAGTTTACATAATAGGCAAGTCATTTATGCTAGTTGCGATTAAAAAAATTTCTTAGATAGACATATCGATTTAATTAGGTAGCTTTTGGCCTATTACACTGCGATCTTTTCAGATCTATTGTAATCCTCTATCCCTACATTACATTCTCTAGCCTAAACCTTTTAAAAGATCTAATCACTTCGAGACCGAACCTTCCATGTAGCTCTTTGCCGGTGGCTTACCTTTGCCTAATGCAAAGAACCCATATTTGCCAGGCTGTCATACTGACACAAGATGTGCTCTACTGTTTCTTTCTCTAGGTGACAGAATATGCATAGTTCATCATCTGCCAATCCCATCAGCTTTAACTGCCTATTCAGGCTCTGTTAGCAGACCTACTGTTGCTGGGACTGTTTTTCTGTCTTTGCTTATTAGGTCTGCCATACAGTCAGGCGAATGTACTATAATAAACTGTTTCGCCTGTCTGTGCCCCGGTGAAGTCCTCCACCATTCTAAAAATTTGTCAGCTACTCACTTTTTTGTAGCCGTTCTTGTTCCTGCCTTTGCCTTGTTTGACCATTTCATTTACTTTTTCATTGCTCTTATGATCCTCGTGGTACACAGGCTACCGTAACCTTGCTACGGTCTCCTAGTTTATTAAGGGCACCCACACAATCCCATACTAGCTTAGAATTGAGCTGTACAGAATTGTGCCTTAAGCGCTACCTGCATATGTGAATGATTGCCGTTTCTCCCCCTGGAAAATAATTGTGATATTCTTAGATAGACTTATTGGAAATGTATCCCTTGCTTTGTCCCCACTGTACTGATACCTACATTCTCTGATGTCTTTGAGCCATCAGTCTACCAAGTACACTGTACTAAGCGGTACGAAGTATCGCTTGCATGGTTACATCTTCCTTCCAGTCTTCCCTGCCCATTCGTTTTCAATGGGTTACCCCATAACCATATCTGCTTTTATCTCCTCGATTAGCTTTCTATTCTCAGCACTATGTCTATGGCTTATGTGTTGCTGACTATGAATTAATATATGTATCATATATGTGGATTCGTCCTGTATAAAGATATAAAGTGGTGACAGATTCAACAGGACTTTCAATGTCGCTGTAGGTTTTTATGACCCCAGTAATACACAGCCATGCTAGTCTTTGTGTATTACTTAGCAGCCTTATTGCTTTTTCAATTCCTTTGTCCACCACGTCACAGACCTATAAGTTATCATTGGTCTAATAACCCTTCTGTTTAACTGTAGGATCATTTTGGGGTTGAGCTCCCAATTCTTACTGTAGATTCTTCTACATCAGCCCAAGGATATAGTAGCTTTCTCTGCGATTTTCAGTATGTGAGTATTACATGTAAGCCTATGATCGAAATATAGCCCTAGGTATTTTATTTCTTTGGCAAATGAAATCTCTGTTCCTCCCAGGACCGGTGATTTTAGACCTTAAAATGCTGTCTTTGATGATTTATATTTTTTGATCATTGACTGTTAGTCTGTCTTGTTAACACCAGTTATCAACTATATACAGGGCTACATGCATTTTCCCAGATACAACCTGGGCGAATTTGTATTTGACGACGATTGGAATATCGTCAGCATATCCTAGACAGTAAAAGTTTACATTTGTAGACATATTTTGAGAAGCTCATCTTCCAACATTGTCCAAAATAGAAGTGACAGAAATCCTTCTTGTAGACAGTTGCTGTGATGTTTGCTTTACCCATAGTACTCTTCTATTCTCCAGAGATGCCCTTATCCATCTGCATGTTACCGCAGGTTTGCTTCTTCTACTCTACTTCTCTACTTCGTCTACTTCCAAAATTTCTGTATATACACTGTATTCTGTACACACAGTATATATTGAATAGAAGTCCACTAGCTAGTACCTTTGATTGATTCCTGCAATAGTCATTAACAATAATCCACTTACATTTATCCGCATACAACATTTAATCTAAATGCTGTCAGTGTCGGCATTAGCAGAGCGTCGTTTGCCAGCACCAAAGCTGGTTTGTTTAGATATCAAGGCAATACAATTAATAAAGAGTATTCTTATTTAAGTTTTATATATATATATATATATATATATAATATATATATATATATATATATATATATATATATAGATATATATATATATATATATATAGATATATATATATACATATATATATATATTTATATATATATATATATATATATATATATATATATATATATATATATATAGATATATATATATATAATATATATATATATATATACATATATATATATATATATATATATATTTATATATATATATATATATATATATATATATATAATATATATATATATATATATATCGCAAAAAGGAGTACGACCGTCTATCCAATATATAAGAATCACTCAGACGAGTGGTGGGTTCAAATATCGGTCAACTAGGTGGAGAAATAAAAGACAAAGTTGATACTACTTCATCTATTTTAAAGACGTTTCGCTATAATTACTGATTGTAATTTACTGATTGCAGAATTAGGCTTTACAATCAGTTCATTATGTATATGTCTCTAAATTCGTACAATTTAACACATTTGTTTCAATAAATAATTCTAAAACTTTAACTTACTATAATTAATACTTGATAAAATATAATATTACAATAATGCTAATTAACTTAGACTTACTTATGCAATTCACATTGCATACTTGGTCGTTTTTTCATACATTGATTAATGTGAACTTCTGGTTTTTTACTTTAATATAAATTAATACAATTCATTCTTTGAATGCCTTATAAATTAAAGTTCCAAGCGTGGGACCTTGGACTTTTTGGAAATTAGGTGCTTATCGTCATTCACCTGTAGCTGTATATCCAACTACACTGTTGACGGTTTATCACTCTGTTATATATGAAATTTGAATGAATTTTGCCTACCTGATTGCTCTAGACTGGTTGATGCAGGGGATTAACGTTATCGCTAATTTCATTCATTGTTTGGTCTCTTACGGGAGTGTTATCATTCAAACTCATGTTAACTTTTTTAAATATACCGGCCGTAAATTAGTGGGTTGGTAATCTTAACCTTGCTGTTCTGTCGAAGAATTTTCGACCTCAAGGTTGGCTGTCTGTTCATGTCATTGGCTCGGTATCTTTTTAATTAACGCCATTTCAACCGCAACAGGTGCCAAGCATACAATGGTAACTTCACTTTATATCTTTTTTTTATATATATTTTTTATATCTCAATGTAGATAACTTAAATAATGCTACCAAAAGTTAAGATAAAGTCATAAAATAAAATTTTTGCATAGTTGGAAGTGAATCGATGATTTTCTTAGTTCTTTTTCACTAGTTAATATTATATAAAATATTATATGCTTATTAGACCACGTGTTCTGTTGCTTTGCTAATTTTTTACTAAGTCTCTAAATATTGTTAGTTATTTAATTGTTTATACAATATTACCATATGATGTCCATTTATTTGAGTTTTTGTACTATCTTTTTAATACCATTGACAACTACATATCTTTTTAAAGGTAACTATTTAACATCTTCTTCATGAATGTGTGGTACGCATAATGTAAAATTTTTAGATGAACTGATGATGCTATCAGAATTCGATAGCGAAACGTCTTCAAAATAGATGAAGTAGTATCAACTTTGTCTTTTATTTCTCCACCTAGTTGACCGATATTTGAACCCACCACTCGTCTGAGTGATCCTTATTATATATATATATATATATATATATAATATATATATATATAATATATATATATATATATATATATTGATGTGATACAAAAAGGTATATAATGAACAATTAATAGAAGCAATTAATAATCTAAATATGAATTATATCATATTTAGATTACGGTTTAATTTGTTGTTGTTAAGTTATATTGTTTTGTGAAGAACAGAGACTTTTAAATTTTAGATTTACGATAATTTTCGGACTTTTCCAATTAGGCTTTTATTTAAGATTAGTTTAAGTAAATAAAATTTTATAATGAAATATCAAATCTACCTGCATTTTTCAAGGATTAACTTTGGGTACCACGAAATAAGTCATTAAGGGTATAAATAGAAAGTAGAAAGTCTTTGTCTGATATTTTGTACAAAATTTTGGGAATTGGAAAGTGTGGACGTTTTTGGATAATTGAGTCGAGGATGTTTAATTGGTCAACAGAAAATTATGGAAGAGTTGAGAGCCGAGAAGGATTTTGGAAGAAAAAAGGTGATCATCTGCTGTTTATATGGGAAGGAGAAAAGATCAAATCGACAAGTGACGTGTTGTTTTCTTAAAGTTATATAAAAAAAATAGTAGAAATATAGATTTTGTAAAAATAGTAGTGTCAGTAAGTTTTGAAAGCTGATTTGCCGGATGAAAAGGTTGTAGAATTTGTAAGTACCAATGCATTATTATTCCCGGAGAGATTCATAGTTAAGCAGATAAGGGCAATCCTAAAAGGAGATAGAAACGTGACTTGGACGTTTATTTTTGATCGACAGGTCTGTTTTTACAAGCAGAACCAGGGAAGGAGTTTTTCGATAGAGAATCAATAATTTAAATAAAGTGCAGAGAAAAATTTATTGAGACGATACAATATATTGGACTAATTTTCAGATTTTAATTTTTTATGTAAAAGCTATATGTTTTTGGAAAACATTTATTTCTAAGGGATTTCATTATTTGTATAAACAGTTTTAAAAAGTTTATTTTACTGTTATATTTTAATTGTATTGCACAAATTTCAGTTTTTTTTTATTTATTACTTTTACTCCTCTTCTTATCGAGCACTATTGAAGATAAAGGTATTTTTTGAACTCTAATAGGAACCCTGGGATAAGAAAACATATGAATTATAAAATTGGTGTCGTGAATAAAATTTATTTACATATTCGTAATAAAATTCATTAATAATTTTTTTTTGTTTTAATTAACTAATTGGATCATAATTACTTTAATTATTATTTTATCCTATTTCAAAATTACAATATCATATTAATATGCATATATATATATATATATATATATATATATATATATATATATATATATCGGAAAACGAGTACGACCGTCAATCCAATGGATCACTCAGACGAGTGGTGGGTTCTTATATCGGTCTCAAGGTGGATAAATAAAAGACAAAGTTGATAGGTTACTTTATCTATTTTAAAGACGTTTCGCTGTCGTATTCTGAAAGCATCATCAGTTCATCTAAAAAGTACAATATGAGAACCACACAATCAGGGAGAAGATGTTATAAGTGTTACCTTAAAAACTACCCATTGACTGCTACATGTCTTTTTAAGGTCACACTTATAACATCTCCATGATTGTGTGGTTCTCATATTGTACTTTTTAGATGAACTGATGATGCTTTCAGAATACGAAAGTGAAACGTCTTCAAAATAGATAAAGTAGCCTATCAACTTTGTCTTTTATTTCTTCACCTTGAGACTGACATAAGAACCCACCACTCGTCTGAGTGATCCTTATAATATATATATATATATATATATATATATATATATATATATATATATATATAATATATATATATATATATATGACAGCACTGTTTAGAAGCAATTTAAATATTTGTACATAATTAGTACATCCAAATAATGAATTTTACATTAAAAGTTGTTCAGTAGACATCGATGAACAGAAATGAATATTTTATCCTGTTAAAAAATCAGCGGAACCGCTCTGAGGATAAATAATTATATATGGGCAGTGTAATACTAATTGGACAGAATGCGATAGTGAATTAACATATGTTTCCAGTTGATAAAAAATTATTTATGAATATTTTAATTATAGGTACTAAATATATGTAGTTTTTTCTGTGTTTTTAGTTGTATGTACATTACACTTAAGCATTTTTTGTTCTTTCAGTAATTTGCTTAGATATTTTTGTGAAACGTTATATTTATATCGATATATATATATATATATATATATATAATATATATATATATATATATATATATATATATATATATATATATATATATATATATATATATATATATAATAGTAATTACCCACAATTATTATTTTAGGATTTGATCCATTCACATATCGATCAAGATCGGAAAAAATGCTTTTATACAATAAATAATAATGCTATAATAAATAATTGTAACTATTTTTCATGGCAGATTAAAATTATAAAAGTCATAGATCGTCGGATTTCAATACGATATTCAACTATGATTTTATCCCTTATGTTGAACCAGAGTGTCTTTTTCTGACAATAGAATTTTTTTACGAACGGCCGTTAAGCCTTTTTTTACAGGTTCCTTTTCGAAAAAAAAAACTTTGAAGTGGATGCTCGAGAAAATGACTGATACTGACCTAATAATATTACATGTTTAGATCATAATTATCACCCCTAGGTGACTCAATTTAAAATCGAAACCGAAAGTAAACTAGCAATTATAATGCAGAAAAAAAAACAGAATCTTTAAAGCAAAACAAAGCATCATATAAAAAAAAATCTTCGCAAAATACAGAAAATAATCACTACTACACTAGACTAATAGTCACTATGGGTTTGATTATAGTGTCAATATAAAAAGCTAACTTCCACATTCGTTTTTCCTCCTTCCTTACATTGGAAATAGCATTCTAGCATGCTAATGGTGTAACCTCATCAAAAGCAGTATTTAGAAGACGCTTCACATCAATTTTAAAAGTTGCATTATGACGTGCCACATAACCCTTTGTTTGTACTCAGATTAGCTTAATTGGGTTCAATTCGCAGTGATATGGTGGAAGTCTTAAAAGAGTAATACCATGAGTACTGGCTTCCATCCATCCACTACGTAATCGATATGATTAGGGCAATGTTGTTTGATTAAACAAATCAACTCTACCCTAACTGTATTCTCATAGTACGAAATATCTTTTCCCAGAGCCATTTTTGCATTTCAGTATTCTGCCTGTTTAAAGTGGAAATTTTTTCGCTCTGGTGACTATGGTATGATGCATTATTCATAATGATGACGCAGTTATCCTCAACACATTGCAAGCTATATTGAAACCACTGCTCGAAATGATCTGCATTCATGTTCTCATGGTAATCACCGGTTTTTGATAAAAAAACTAAACCATGGTCCTTTATGGAAGTCATATTGGAAGCCGATGTCACTTCCAATATGACTATGAATCGTTGTCCTTTATCTGTGGATCCTCGAAATCCTTGGAATGGACTTTCAACAAAAGCTTGCCGACTACTTGTTAGAGTAGTGTCAGTCCACATATTTTTACCAGCATGTTTGTTTTTTACCACAATGATTTTTCTATTTTGTTTACGGAACTCTGACATTTACGCAGATAGTTGTGACGCCATGTAAGGATTTCAGGTTTCTCTATCAACGGTCTATTCCTGTTGTATTTGGCATAAGTAATGTCCAATTATGTAACTATTTTTCTGATGCTATTTTTTGTGGAATTTTAAAGTTAGGTATTACTATTTAAATGAGAATAAGCCACAATTAAAGGTTAAAGTAAGTTTATTGACGCTTCAATTTCCACTTCGAAAATCATTCTCAAAATGCAAACATTAGTAAATTAAACAAATTTTGTTTTTTTGTTACTTGGTGAAAAATTATAATAATTTAATTTGATCTCACTCATTTATATTGACAATGCAGACATACATTATACATTTTAAAGTAGACAACTTAAAAATTATATTGTAAATATTGTTGATGTAATTCGTCTTTAAAAAGACAAACACATACCGTGATGACACTAAAACTCTCCTATTAGTGATTCCATAGTAAATTATGAGGGAAAAACCAGGAAAAGAACTTCATAATACTATCCCCGCATGGTAAGTATTTGGTCGTGCATTTAGTTTACTTTCAATAAACACCAAATTCTGATTTTATATGTTTGTTATTTAAAAAAAATAAATAATGTATCCTCTATATGTTGCTGACTTACTAATACTGGTATTTTCCTTTTATTAACTTCCTCTTTTAATATGGGTAACCAGATCCTACTACATTTGCAACAATATTGGTCTCATTTAGTATAATTAGAGCTGCTTCTTTGATTTTTCTCTTTTTACCATCCGTTTCTTTTAGGACTATATTTGAATCATTCCATTGAACCCTATGTTCATTATCCCATGGGTGTTTACAGATCTATCAAATTCTCTATGTTTAATATAAGAATGATGTTCACTGATTCTGTTCACACATTTATTGTCCTTGATGTTTTACCTAAATAAAACTGATCGCATTCACAAGGTATTTTATAAATACAATTCTTTGTCCTTTCTTGTTCATAGTTAGGTTTGGTTTTAGACAAAATAGATCTCAATGTGTTTGTAGTTTTGAATGTTGTTGAAATGTTACATTTATTTCAATACGATAGGAAATAAATTAGTTTTTAATGAAGAAAAGGTTTATTCTATAGTAGGAATTTCTTTATTAAAATAAAAAAATGTACGGAAGAAGTGTACGTCTTATTTCTGAATTATTATGTTCATTAAATTCAATTGGTTTTCGACCTCGTAGATGTGTCTGTGGGACCTGAACTTCACCCAAGCGTTGCTTCTGACGGACAATCCTGTAAAGAGTGAATGGCGATACTCCTGTCATAGTTTCACAACAACTTATTCCCTACGCCTGAGACAATGTTTTTGTCAAATACTCATACACATTTTTTTAACTTAAAGCCCTAACTGTTTGCCAGAACTTTTCACATTTATACTCTCCCTGCTGGTACTAGCTTCTTTCATTTTTATAATACTAAATGAGGTCATATGGAGAACACATCATTTATCTATCTCCACCATACTGTGGGATTTTAGTTCTGTTTGTACACAAACAGTTCTAAATATTTGATTCAAATTTTTCCATGAATATATCTGCTAATATTAAAGATAATGATCCCATGGCTAAGCCAAAGTCTTGTCTAATTGAAAATAAATGTTAATAGCTTCATTATAGGGGGTACACTCAGTTTTGTTCTAATTGTCAATTAGAGGTCAAGTAAGTCAACTAAAAATGATTATCACAATTTTTATTTTGGAATTTTTTGAAAATGACTTCCGGATTATTAATCGAAACGTCAAAATAAAATAAATACTATATTTTAAATTACAATTAATTGACGTTTAATCCCTAAAAAATATCTGTGCTTTCTCTAAAAAAATATTATTGTTCTGGCGTAATATATCACATTGTTAAATATTGTGTTTATGTGATATTAGGCCACTTCTTCTTCTTTTAGTACCGTGTCCGATTATCGGGCATTGGCGATCATATTGGTTTACGGCAACACGAAACAGATTAGCGGATGTCTCTTAATGCAACTCATTGGAGCCAAGATGTTCTTCTTCAACCTGGGTCTCTTCTCCCGGCGATCTTGGCCTGTATTATGAGGTGTAGAAGGCTATACCCCTCTGGATGTCTCATTACATGGCCGAAATATTGTAACTTTCGATTTTTTCAACCCAACTTATCCGCAATATCCGTCTCAAAGGCCTCAAGATTTTTCATCTGTGATTCTGTAAGAGTCCAGCTCTCCTTGTCACACAGCAAAGTGGAGAATATGTATCAGCGTATTAATCTGATTTTATAGTTTCATGTAATATCTCTATTAATGAGAAGTTTCTTTGGTTTATAGAAGGCGGCTATGGATTTTTCAATGCGTATTCTTTTTGTTTGCTAATATCCCAGCCAACGTTAACATTGGCACCCAAATAGGTGTATATTGTGTATCCCAAAATATTGTGGATTCTTTCTAACGCTATTCCATACGCTCTGATGTTCATTGGTTGTAACTCTGTTTTACTGACAACCGTAAGTTTTGTCTTAGAAGTATTAAGCTATATTTATCACATATTTTGGTCACCATGTTTATTAGTTGCTGCCACTCTTTTTCATTGGACGCAATCACCATACCGAGTCGTCTGCGCATCTGATATTGTTGACATTAATTCCATTGATTTTATTGCCTGCATCTTCATCTAACGCTTTCCTGAAAATAAATTTGGAGTAGATATTAAAGAGTAGATAGAGGCGATAAAATACACCCCTGTCTCAGTCTGCATCGTATTTTCATTGCTTTCGTCGTATTCTGACTAGTTCGTATCTTTGCATATTGATACCAATACAAATGTTTGATAATACAAAATATCTTGGTTATCAATTCCCACCTGTTTCAAGACACCTATTAGTTTGTCGTGGTTGACCCAATCAAAGGCCTTTTCGAAGTCGATGAAACACATATATACTGGTTGTTCTATATTCCTACATCTTTGAAACAGGACTTGAAAACTGATTAATACTTCTCTGTTCCCAAGGTTATTTCTGAAACCAAACTGTGTTTCGCTTAGTTGAAGCGACTTTTTGTAAAATTGGTCATCTGTTTAGAGCAGCAGTATATAAGTTTATTAAAAGTCTTTAAATGTTAGCCAACTTTAGAAAAAAAGTCAATAATATGTATTGACAAAATTTTGTGATAAAGTAAATTGGTCACAAGAAAAGTCTTCTTTTTGTAAAGAGTGAAGGTCTAACTTCAGTACAAAATTCTAGGATAAGTAAATATAAGTGTAGTTGAAAACTACAAATTAATCCGACATGACTAGTAACTATAAATTTGTATAAAAAACGTTTTATTTACCATCACCGGATAAAAACCAATTCTATTTTAACCAATTACAGACACCTACTTTTAAAGAGATTGATGCCGACTGAATTAAAAGAAAAAAGATAATGTGTTATTCCGTTATAAAAATAAATTCGATTAATTAGAGTAAATACGGTACTGGTTTGGTCATTGTATTTTTAATTGAAAACATATGTTGTACCAAAACGGTACTTTGCTATGGCAAATAGAACGCTGATACCAAATTGGATGAACATTAAAATTGCTTTGATGCATATCCAAAAAACAATTTGCAGAAATATTTGAACAAAAAATAGTAATTTTCTAAATATATACGTTTCTACATATAGACATAATATGATCGTCTTCTTTCTGAACAATTTTTGATTATACTCGATCTGTTGGTTCTTTGCATATTTACGAATTATCTTTTTATATCATGTATATTTTTTACTTAGTAATCTAAACTTTTAAATTAGGTTGCCTGTTTCTTGACAATATAATGATTCAAAGAAAGGGAGCAATATGACGAAGGACAGTGATTTATGTGCATACTGGACACAGGATCTTTGAGGTTTGACAATGCTGTGACTTTGGTTTCTTTCCAATAATAATTTTTGTAATAATTTTAAATTCATTTTTGTGCTTTGAAGTAAAATACTTAAATAATTGTAATAAAAACTTAACATTTCTTTAGTGCTCAATGTCTTCAGTTAAGTAAAAATTTATAAGCTAATTACACCATTTCATAGTCTCTTAAAGTCTTAATTTTATCAATTCATTATTTTTTTATTATATTTTTTCAATGTCCGAACGTTTTGGTTTGAACCACTGGATTTATAGACGACGGCAATGGAAAAATATATACCTACAAAGGTTAGAATATTAACTACAATCTAATATAAATATAATTTGTTTTATAAAATACAAAGTATTATTCCAAAAGCTACATAAGAAATCCCTGAAATTAGTCTTTCCACAAACAGAGAACAAACTCAGTACTTTCGGCTCGAATACTTATACAGGCAAGATATCAACAAAAATAGCCAAATACATAAAAAAGAAAGGAATAACGAACGCCAGTTTTTAGAACAAACAACGACATAAGCAAATATATTAAGAGCAACAAGAGCCAAAAGAAAAGCACTTTTATAGTGGTGTATACAAACTTATATGTGGCGACTTCTCAAAAACTTAGGTAGGTCAAACTGGTAGATTCTTTAACAAACTTATAGGAGAACACAAAAGGGCTTTCAATAATAGAAAATCAGTTTATACGTAAGCACTTCCCGTTTAAGCTGGATTTATAGTTTGACGGACTGTAGACGTAGACGCACTGCAGACGTAACAAACGGACTGTAAATATTATTTCAATTTATAAATCGACGGAGTGGAATTTTTGCGTATGGGTACAAACAGTGGTTAGACTGATGACCACGATACTATAATATCCTTTTATTATTTTATAAATTCTTAACGTCCATTGTAACAAATAATCATCAAAATCAAAATTCGAATATGTTGATAAGCAAGGTTGACAACACAAAATTCCTTCCTTTTGATTGGCCAGACGCAAGTAACGCACTGTAAAAGATGAAAGTTGACCAACTCTTCCGTTACAGTGCGTTTCGCTTACGTCCCGTCATGCGTTTACGTTCATTTATAAATAAGAGTACACAAAAGTCTACGTTGATCTTTTTCCAGTGCGTCTGCGTCTACAGTCCGTCAAACTATAAATCCAGCTTTAGAACTTATTATTTCGGATAGTTAAGTGTGTTTGTGACAATTTCTAACGATGGCGGTAAAAAATAGTAGAAAGAATAATTATGTTATTAGTGGACAATCTCGGGAGAGATTGGAGATTTCCACTGGTGGAAATAGTTTGTTTGTTTATGTCTACCTTGTATTAAATTAAAATATATCAAAAATAGGTGAATATTTGACATACTTAATAATGTTGACAGCTTACCACACTTACAAAAAATTCTTCAGCACTTCAGCAAAATGCTATTACACATAAAATACAGAAATATATAAAATATATAAATAATAATAAAATATAAAAAAATATATAAAATACAGTGTTGCCATCTTGGCCCTCAGAACTTACTGGAGTAATCAGTATGGCCCTAAGGCTGAAAAGTTTGGAGACCCCTGGTTTAGATCATAATTATTCTTTTAATAACCAATTTAAAATTGTTCACATTCAAAATAAAGGCACCTTCATTTAAAGCTAGCTTTAAGTTATTAAAAAATATATATTTAATTCTGAATGACTAACTTGAGACAGTTTTTCCCTCCTTAACTTATTCAGTTGAAGACTATAAAGTGTCGACGCAAAGTATATAAATCACTTGAGATAAGCACTCTGCCGAAACAGGTGTAGTAATAATAAATTATAATAAATTTTATGGAAGTGTTGAAAACAAATGTTTTTAGGGTTTTGTTGTGAATTATTTTTTTTATAAATAATACTCAGTTTGTTCGATTTTAAGTCTTCTGACAACAAGTGTAAAATAAGAATCATTAGAATTTAATCTGTATCTGTGTAATTCTGATAATCATAGATAATATTTATCAGTTATGAAAGAAACTGTGTAATTGTAATTGCGACTATCATAGTTTAAACATAACCTTGTTTTATACGTTTTTGGACAACTTGTATATATAGCAAAAATTTGAACACCACCTTCATAAATATATACCAACGTAAGTTATATTTAAAAATCTCAGAAACGTTCACAGGAATATCAGTCATTTCCTAATTCTTACGTCGATCACACACGTTTGAATTATTCGTCTAGATTTAATTCATACAAGTCAAATTATGGCGAATGTACCAAGTACCAATGCACCGAGTATATAAAGTACAATTGGACGGTGTTATATAGAAAGCTAGCCGCAATAAGAGGCCTAGCAGGAAGGAAAAGCAAACTTCGTATCAAAACCAAAATAAGATTAATAAACAGTATAGTCCTTCCTATACTGACCTACGCGTCACTTGCATGGGGACATATATGCAACACAACCAAAAAGAAAATACAGGCCCAATATAACAAAAGCCTAAGAGAAGCGGTAAACGTACCAAGATACGTAGCTGAAAGACTCCTTTTCAGAGAACTACAACAAATCAGAGTGACTGACACTATGAAGGAAAAGGCGAGAATAAAGTTCGCAGAATTAGAGAACCACCCAAGTCACATTCTACGAGAGAAAATGAGGTATGACGCTTTCCACAGATGGAAGCACAAAAGACCTAAACAACAAATAGTAGATTAAAGTAAAACCAGAGAGAGAAACAAAACCTCCCTCCCCCCCCCCAGAGATGGACAAAACTTTACAAAAAGCCCAGAGTGAGAAGAAACTCCAAATTCATAATACACACACAAGGAAGATAGTTCGTAGCTCAAATCATCCAGAATATCGCACATCGCCTCGTTCACAGTGGGCCCAGCTGCTCAACAAGGATACAGTCTATATTGTGGTATCGTATAATATTTTATATATTTTCTTTATTATGATATAGACTATATACTAATTATGATTTTTTGTCCACAGGTCACCTAAAAAAAAATTACAAAAAACACAAAAAACCGGCTTCAGTCACCAAAAAAATTAAAAATACTAACAAAAACCGGCTTCGGCCACCAAAAAACTAACAAAAACCCCAAAACCCGGGCACGTAGGGCCCAACCCCCTTGAGCACCAAGTCGCCGAACTGAGCCGGGACTCAGAGCGGAGACTTGAGGCCCAAGTAAGCAATTTTAGTTCGCGGATAAGCCATATTAAGATAACACGAATATAGCGGAGATGCAATGTCCTGAGTTCTTGCATTCGGTTAGGAAACCATGTTGGGGTTCTATTACCCAGGACCTCCACATAAAGAGCATTTGGCTGATTGTTGTGCCTCTATAGCGAAGGTCTAGAGCATTGGAGCACGGTGGGGTGACTCCTGTTTTTACTCGAGTTAACACACCTTACTCCAATGAATTGTTACACCCGATCGTACTACCTGAGTGAACATTTCTCATAGGCTGGGTTTAATCAAATTGCTTGCTTGCTTGTTATGCAGAAAGCTACCAACGTACCAACCCTCAATAGTGACAAATTAAGATAATCAAGTTTAAAGTTTTTATTGATTTAAAAAATCTGTAGGATATCTTGCTACTACTTTGTTACTTTTTTTTTACTGTGGATAGTTATTTTGGTATTTTCTACTTGTTTAAAGATTTTAATTGAAAACTAAAAAGAGTTTGCAGTTTTTTGCATTTTGCAAAGTGGGAAATTAATACCAACAATATTAAATAAAAACAAAAATAAAGTTATTATGTATTATAGAAAAATTATTTTTATTTGCCGAAAAGATAAGAATATGATTACTCAACGTATTAATTGAATGAATTTTAATGTTAATCTATGTCATCCACATCAAAATCTAAATCTTCAGTATTGACATTCTAACCCTCAACATCTTTAGTTATATTGGCAACCTGCAAGTTTTGATACAACGGCAGTGCATCGGCAGGAATAAGATGCATCATTTCCTTTAAATTTTTTAATTTCGCCTTAGCGATAGGCTTTCCGTTAGGCCACGGTAGTATTAATTAAATGCTAAAGATTTCTTCATTACCAATTCTACCCCGAGAAGATTTTTTAATAGAAAGTTTTTGATAAGGTTGTAATGTTTTTTTTCAATGTTCATTACGGCTAAAAAACCTTCGATGTGCATTTATTCACAAACAATGGTCTCTGCTTTCTGCAAGAACGCATTACCTCGATGTAGTCATTTGGGGTGTATACCTTTGCTGTCGATTAAGAGCCGACTTAATATCACTGAAATTAGTGTCGTTGGGCAGAAAACTATAACCAGAACAGAGATATTTTACGGTAATGCTTTCTAAGTTTATGCGTGTCCCATGCAAAATTTATTTAAGGATCAGTATTAACTTAATCCGTAAAATAATTTTCGAAACCAAATTCAGATTTTTGCTTTAATCTAATAAAATCTTTTGCCCATGTCTCTAATAACATCTCTATCAACGTCTGTTTTGCCTTGCAAATCATAGAAGGCCCAGATTAAAGCAAAATCCTGAATTTGGTTTCGAAAATTAGTGTACGGATTTTATATCAGATGTCGCTATTTGCGTCCTTTCGAAGCCATGTAAGGGCGAGCGCCCACCAAAGTGGCGTGGCAAGTAGCACGTAGCAAGTAGCACGCGTCTAGCATGTTTCTTAAAATGTAACCAATGAAAACGAATGATTCAGCGCACACCAAAATGACAGTGACGTCATTCATTCTTATCATTCGTTTTCATTGGTTACATTTTAAGAAACATGCTAGACGCGTGCTACTTGCTACGTGCTACTTGCCACGCCACTTTGGTGGGCGCTCTCACTTAGAGTTGCTTCTTAAGACAGAAGAGATTTATTTTCACATTCAGAGCGACTGTGAATTGCCGTTCTGAAGAGGTCTATTAGGCCGAATTTACGTTTCTTCTTATAGTGCCGTGCACCTATAGTGTGTTGGCGAATTATCTTAAGGCCAGACGTCTGTCTTTTGCGGCATGTAAAAGATCGCTAGTGTTATTTACGCCTGTCCAGTTCTTTATGTTCCGTAGCCACGAAATTTGTTTGCGACCTACTGCTCTCTTGCCTTCAATCTTTTCCTAGATGATTAGCTGAGGGATTGCGTATTTTTTAGCTCTCAGAATATGGCCGAGGTATCCAATTTTTCGTACCTTGATCAAATTCAGTTGTTCTCTCTCAGTATTTGCCTTTCTTAAGACTTCCTCGTTTCTCACCCCATCTGTACATGGTATGCGGAACATTCTTGGCAACGTCCACATTTCGAAGGCCTCCAATTTATTAATGGAAGGTACTCTTAAAGTACTCTTAATACACCAGTGGACCGAGTAAAACAGTATAACTATCTTGGAAAAACAGTAAATGAACAATGGGATCACTCACAGGAAATAAAATGTAGAATAGAGAAGGCTAGGAGTGCATTTAATAACATGGCCAAACTCTTTAAAAGCCACAATCTTAATCTGGAGATAAAAGTAAGGCTCCTACGATGTTATATCTTCTCAATATTGTATTACGGAGTTGAATCCTGGACACTAACTGAAGCAATGGAGAAAAAACTTGAAGCCTTCAAGATGTGGCTATACAGGCGAATTCTAAGGATATCATGGACAGACAAGATAACCAACGAGACCGTATTACAAAAAGTGGGCAAAGAAAGAGAGGTGATGTATACCATTAAAAGGAGAAAGTTGGAATATCTCGGACATATAATGAGAAACAGCACTAAATACAGATTACTGAAGGTAATCCTACAGGGTAAAGTATTCGGAAAGCGAGGAATTGGGAGAAGGAGAATATCATGGTTGAAGAACCTGAGGAAATGGTTCTCCACAACAACAACGAATTTATTTAAAGCAGCAGTTAATAAAATAATTATAGCCAGAATGATTGCCAATATTCGGAACGAATAGGCACTGAAAGAAGAAGAAGACTCTTAAAGTCCATGTTTCCAGGCCGTATAACAATATGGACCATACATAGCATTTAACCATCCTGTAGCGGAGATGAAGGAAATATTGCGGTTACATAGTAGCAGTTTAAATTTAATAAAAGCTTATCTTGCTTGAGGATCCCATTGGTTATTCATCGTCATTACCAAGTATTTACATAGACGCACTATACGTGAAATCCAATCTTAACTGTCTTTTTCTTTTATTCCAATTTACTCTGTACGAGTACTAGAAACCAATTCGCTAAGGATTTTTGCTTAGTTGAGGAGATATGTTGTGGAATGCAAATTTAAGATTCCCCATGTCTCTAATATTATCTTTATCAATGTCTGTTTTGCCTTGCAATTCTTAGAAGGCACAGATTAAAGCAAAAATCTGAATTTGGTTTCGAAAATTAGTGTACGGATTCTATATCAGATCTCGCTATTTGCGTCCTTTCGAAGCCATGTTAGAGTTTCTTCTTAAGACAGAAGATATTTATTTTCCCATTCAGAGCGATTGTGCATTGCCGTTCTGAAGAGGCCTATTAGGCCAAAATACGTATAAGCGGATACATAGACGCACTATACAAGAAATCAAATCCTAACTGTCTTTTCCTTTTATTAACTTAATATTTCGATTTTGACCGCCGCAAGAATCACACCAAAGGGTAAAATGTTTGACTTCTAGAGTTAATTTACTTGTTACATATTTTATAAGACAAGAGCCTAATTTCTTGGGCGCCCCTTCCAGCAGTTTGGGTAGAACTTTTTACCCAAACGTAGCAATATCCTCTATTTTCTTTAACATTCTGCATTCTCCATTCTTCGGTGTGATATAATTTTATCAATTAATGTTGTTACTTGTACTGTCATTGCTGCTCCACAATATTTCAGTAATTAGTTTGGTATATTATTTTTACCTGTTGCTCTTCTGTTCTTCAGCTTTTCAAATATTTCACGAACTTTCTGTACATTTATATTAAGTTCTTGATTTGTGGTTATTTCTGGTGTTTCCGGTTCTAGCCTCGTTTGCTCTTTCTCTGCATAGAGCTTTTTAGGTAGCCAATCCACGCATCCTTTTCTATATGTTTTGCATCTATTAGTTCCTTTACCTTCATTCTTTTACTCTTATGAAGCGCAATGTTTCCTTTTGCAAACCGTAAAAATCATGCTTCATTTCTTTCGAAAATCGTTCCCAGAGATCATTTTTTATTTTTTCTACAAGTGCATGTGTTTCGTTTCTAATTGTCTTGTAATTATGGTATGCCTCTTGTGTTTTGGTTGACATTCATTTTATTTCAGGTAAGCCTTTTTTCTTTTCTTTTCTTTACATTTTTTCTTCACTTCTGTACAAAATCATGAAGTTCTTCGTCCTGGGAACGATTTATATTTCTTTTACCAAGAACTTTCTTGGGCTAGGCTTTACTTTCTGCTTTTTTCGGTTATTCTTTTTCGAATAGGTATCCTGTATGTTTCGACTTTTATCTTTGTGCTGTATTCTGGTATTTTGTTATCACTTATATGTGTTTTCATTCGGATTTTGCACAATACCAATTTATGATCGTTTCCTATTTCTGCTGATGTTAGTGCTCTTACATCCAAGATTTGAGAAGTAACTTTCTATTCGACAGAATATAGTCTATCATAGATTTTTGTCCTCTACTGTTTCCAAAAGTGTGTTTGTATTGTTCTTTGTAAGGGAAAAATATATAATTAATACATAAAATCTTAGATACTTAAAAATGATTACATTTTAATAATTAATCGAATTATGGAAGAAAGTTTAATTGCCTCGAAACATTTATTGATTTATATAAAACTGGTAAGACCGTCACTGGCTTCGTCTTTTTCTATTAAATCGTGTTATTAGCTCCCTAACAACCTTTCAAATCCATTTGCACCCTTCGGATATAGAGCTAACATTCAGCAAAAAGCAGTTACATTGCCTAACGAAAGGGAGACAACCCATGACATTTCCAATTTCTGCAACCAAGAAAATGTATATTTTCAATTATCGTAAACAGTCCATTATGAAATATCGGTAAGATTAATATTATCACAAAGATTAATAAAAATTAACAAACAGTATTTTATTTGGATCTGTGATAGGTTTAGAAAAAATGTACGTAATATAAATTATTTTAAAGGTTTAAATCATAGATATATAGGAGAATATAGTGAAAAAACACCCGTTTTTATTCAATTTATTTAACATCCAACACCCAACTTTATTCACCCCGACAGAGATGTAATTAATTACTTTTAGGTATATCGCACATTATTAATCAATGGTGGTAAGAAGATTTCGAACGGAAGCCTAGAAGAGAAGATGGTCGTGGAGACCTCAAGTTTCAAATTCTGTTGTATCAAAAGGTGCATCCCAAGCATATTTGGCACAAAACTAGGTGCTACAATATCAAAAGTTTTTGTTGGATATTTTTTTCATAAAACTCCAAATTTTTAATATTGGGGTATGTTTATTTAATTAAATTATTAATAAAATTTTTCCAACATAATTGTTGTTTTTGTTTTAAAAGTAATTTAGCATTGGCCTGAATATGCTTAAATTTGAGATAATTTTCGTAATTCGTGGTATTTTTATATTCCAGATATGCATCTTTCCTATTATAAACAATTAAGGTGTATTCATTATCCCACCAAATAGGATTTAGAGGTTTTTTACTTTTACCTGAACAAGATTTCATTGACTTAGAAGCTGCATCATTTATTACTTTCATGAAAAATTCAAAGGAATTATTATCACTGTTATTGTCAGCTGAAAATTCAATCCATTTTCTAGAAGGTGTTTTGTTAGTGGGGATATATTCCCGAGATATATTAATATGGATAGGAGAGATGGTCGGAACCAAATGTATCATTTAGAGGATTCCATTCTGAGTAACTTAAAAGACTATGTGAGATAAAAGTAAGATCTATGACAGAAGGTCGTTCGTTGGGTCTGACTATCTTAGTAGGTCGTCCGTCGTTTAAAATAATTAGGTTAGTTTCGTCTACAGCCTCTACAAGTCGATTTCCTTGTGAGTTATCTATTATAGAACCCCAAAGGCTGTGATGACAGTTAAAGTCACCGCATATAATGACATCACCCTGTAGTTGTGAAAAAAGATTACTCCAATTAGTCTTAGTTGCTTTTATTTTGGGAGATTTATAAATGGAAGCTAAAGATATCTTAAATTCATCGATATATGCTGCGCATACTTGTATTTTGAAATTAAAGTTTTTACGGATTGAAATTTGATGATAGGATAGGGAATCTTTGATAAGTGTAGCAGTGCCTCCAAATCCATCAGTTCTGTCTACATGTAGTATATTGTAAGTTGGAAAATGAAATATTTTTTTTTAGATAACCAAGTTTCATTAAGTATAATTAAATCAAATTTAATAGGGTAATGGTTAAGAAATTTAGCAAGTTTAGCTTTATTTTTAGTAATGGAATTACAATTCCATTGCAATATATTTATCATCTACTTAATAATAATTTTCATCACTATCACTATATTGTATTGTACCAATATTTTTTTGAGTTCTGTTTGTGTTTCCTGAATAACTAGTGGGTCTGGGTTTACTAAATTAATTTTTTTTAATATATTTTCAAAAATACAAGGAAGTTTCTGCAGTATCTGTAATTCTAATTTTTCTTTGTATGACTGCAAGGCTTCTCTGTGTGGATAAGGAATAACAGGATCTGAAGCGCTATTTTTAAGTTTAAATGAAGGGGCTTTATTAACTGAAAGTGGCGAACTTACTTTGCGCTTTTATGGCTGTTGGAAATAAGGACGTGGTACCCAATTTTTATTACTCGTGGAAAGGGAAATGTTCGTATCAATATTACCATTCAGCTCAGGGAAATTATTTAGGTTATTTAAAATATCTAAATTATTATGTGTTACTATTTTAGCGTAAGACGGATTTCTTACAATACCTTCAGCTTCTTTAAATGATAATTTTTTCAGACATGATTTTTTTTATTTCTAATTATTGTTCCTGGTATTTCGGGCAATTTTTTGATACAGACTGATAGTCATGCGTTTCACAGTATATGCAATAAGCGTTAGAAGTGCAATCGATATTGTCATTTTCATCGTGGTTTTATATTTTTTACATTTAGTCACAGTGCTTCTGCAGTATTTTGCTGTATGACCATATCGAAGGCACTTATAACACTGCACGACAGGGCATATCAACAGCAAATCTCATTAAATCCATTTTAACAAATTTTGGCAAATTATTTCCTAAAAATGTTAACACTATCATCTGTCTTGGGACAAACTTCCATTTCGTTTTGCCTACCGTTTCCATCTGGTGGGTCTTTTCTAGACGGGGAAGCATCCCGTTGGAAGAGTTACTCATTATAAAATTATAAACTTGTACTTACCTTATCTATGAGTTTATGAAATAACAACCAAAAAACCAAAAACAGAAACTAAAACAAACCTGCCTAAATTTGAGCAAAAGATAATTAAGCGCGCTTCACGAGCCAACCTTATAGTTCGGAAGAAACACCAATACTTTTGTGAAAACTGAAATAATCTTTTTTTCAGGTTGTCGTGAGTATTTTCTGTCATTTGCGTAGAAATTTGGTTGTGCAAATGTTTCGGATTTTTCTAGTCGACTTTTTGCCCATTTTCCTGTTTCCGTACTTAGTGGTAGGATTTTATAGTTCTGCATTTGTAGCCTTGTAGCCTTCCATAATGAGTAGTCAGTGACTTGGCTCGTATCTAGTTTTTGTAAGTATTCCTGAAGAGTTGCATTTTTTCTGCCATTACCCGTTTTGTTAGTTCTTTTTGGGCTTTATTGAGGTCTGTTTTACTGTAAGGTGATCTTGTTGTTTACCATTCTTTTCTGAGCCTTCTTTTCTCCATTATTATTTCGTTTATTGTACTGGTACCGTTTTTATTCGTATGTAGGTTTGTAGGTAATGGTGTTGAGTTTCATGCTGCTTCCTGTACAACTGTGTAAAAATATTTTATTGCATGTTTGATTTGTTTATCTGTCTTTCGTGGGATGTGTAAATTGTTTTGATTGTTTACATGATATCTAAAATTACTTCAATTTGTTTTATTGTTGTGTAATATGGTGTAATATGCAGCTTTTTTCTGTTGTTATATTTTTACTTACGGTTATGATAACCGGTGAACGGTCAACGGATAAATCAAAACAATACCTAGGTTGAAAGTATTCTTTTACTACAGCAAAATCGAGAATTTCTGGAATTATCGCAGGGTCTGCCGGCCAGTATGTTGGCTCTCTTGTGAATACTATGTTTAGGTTATCTATTAGTATTTCTTTTTGCAGTTCACGGCTTTTGGTATTATTCTTCTTCTTCTACTTCTTGGAGATCTTTCGATCTGTTTAATTTTGCAGCTGCCTCTGGTTAATTTCCTGGGAGGTAGATTGCCAACTATCCCTCCATCTTTTAGATGGTCTTCCGGGAGGTCTTGAACCGGGCGGGTTATTTTCTAGGGCAATTTTTGCCACATCCTCTTACGCTGCCTTACCCATCTTACAATATCTTGAATTCACTGCTCTCTAACGTTTTTATTTCTCACCCGATCTCTTTTTGTTTTGCCCGGTATTGTTCTTAGGATTTTTATTTCGGTAACCTGCATCTGTTTCGTTTTGTTGGTATTTTCGCACATTTCTATGCCATATGTTATGATCGGTCGTATGCAAGTCTTGTAGATTCTAATTTTACTATCTGTGCGCATATACGGATTTGACCAGACTATCACCCGCAGACATCCTGACAATGCGAATGCTTTGTTGAGGTCGTGTGTGGGTGGGTCGTGTGAGCTTGATATATCTAGATATCTGAATTGCATCACCAGTTCTATGGGGCTGTTCTCAACCACTAACTTACATTTGAGCGGATCTTCTGCCATTGTCATACATTTAGTTTTGTTGGTAGAAATGGTCATATTTAGTTGGCGACTTATTTGAAAGAACTGAAAGAGCTTTCTCTGAAGATCATCTTCTGATTCGGCAATAATTGCTGCATCATCTGCGTAACAAGCGTAATACCAATTCTTTTGTTCCTCATTCTGTATCCGAGATTAAGAGTTGTTACTTTGTTTATAATTTTGCCCATGAGTAGGTTAAACAAGAAGGGGCGTAAACTGTCGCCTTGTGCAATTCCTCCCGGTGTTGGAATATTTTCAGTGAATTGGTCTCCTGCTCTAACTTTGGTTTATCAATCATCAATCAGCCAATTGCGTCCACTGCTGGACATAGGCCTTCCTCAGTTCTTTCCAGTGTTCTCTACACTGGGCCGCTTGTAGCCAGTTTCCCGCTACACGTTTTATATCATCGGTCCATCTAGTCGGTGGTCGTCCTCGGCTTCTTTTATAGTTTCTGGGCCTCCATTCCATAATACGTCTTGTCCACCGTCCATCTTGTGTTCTGGCTAAGTGCCCTGCCCAGGCACTGCACTTAGTCAGAATCTTAAATCACTTAAATCATTTAAGGCACTTATCTTAAATATTGACTCTAGAGCTGCCGTGAACAATTTTGGTGAACTATTGTCTTCTTGTCTAACTCCTCGACCTAAGCCGAATTTTTCTGTGTCTTCGTGTAGTCGTATACTTGATGTAGCGTTCTCGTATATGTTTTTGATTAGTGTCGTATACCTGTAATCTATTCGGCTTTGATTTAGGGCTTTCAGTATTGTTTCAAACTTTACAGAATCAAAAGCCTTCTCGTAATCGACAAATATAAGAACCAGTGGTATGATGTACTCGCTTAACTAACTTTGGTTACATTGTTGTTATTTAGGTAATGGACTATCTTTGTTAAGTTGGTCGGTGTTTTATTTTCTATTAATATATTTAGATTGTCTCCCAGGCGAACCCTATCAAACGCCTTCGTCAGATCAATGAAGCAAATATACGCTGGCATGCCGAACTCTATAGCTTTTTCTTTGATTTGTTTTATTATGAATACTGCATCTATTATAGACCGCACTCTGGTGAAACATTGTTGTTCTTCAGCATTAGTGATTTGCCTTTCCAATTTGTCCTTAAGAATTCTCGTGAAAAGTTTCATCGTTGTATTTAAGAGAGTTACTCCTCTGTAGTTGTGGGCAAGCTTTTGTCCTTTTTTAAATATGAGGATTGTGATGCTCTTATGCCATTCCTCTGGTGTTTCTGTGTCGTTTAAGATTTTGTTAAATAGTTGTGACAATTTACTTGCAAGATCAGGGCCTCCATATTTTAAGAGTTCAATAAGTATACCATTTGTTCCAGGTGATTTTCTGCTTTTTAGCTTCTTGATCTTTACTTCTACCTCTTCGTCATTGATTGTAGCACTTATATCTGCTTCGTATGCGTTTATATTCATCGTTTCTTCAGCATTATATAGCTCTTTAAAATGCTGTTGCCATGTCTCTGTGGGTACTTCCTTGGTCTACATGAACTCATTAACTGGTTTTTTCCTGTTCCGAAGCATTTTCCATACTTTCTTCTCGAAACCATGTAGGTCGTAGGTATTATTAAGTTTAGGTATTAATAAGATTATTTGTATAGTAGTCTACGTAACAAATGGACCTAGATCCCAGTGTATCAAAAGGTTTTAAGTTCTGGTTGTTCAGTTAAATGTTTTGGTAAACAATATAGAGCTGAAAAAGTTATATGTCCTGTCCAATCTTCTACAACTATATCTGTGGCTTGAATATGTGTTTTTGATACTGGTTTGTCTGAGTTTTGTACTGATAATTGATGTTGTTTCTTAGGATTGCTGTCCCACCGTGTGCAGTTCCATCTGGATGTGTTGTGTGATATACTTTATAGTTGTGAAATTTTATAAAACTTTTTTTCGTGAAGTGGGTTTCTGCAATCAGTATTATATCTAAAATAGTTTATGATTAATTATAAATACATTAAACTCATGTTTGTGTTGTGTCAGACCATTAGAATTTCATAGTGCAAATTTTAGTGTATTAGTCATTAGTTCCTTTATAAGACGTGAGAAAGTTTAGCCTAGTGCTCATTTGTTCCATAAGCCCTTTCATTATATTATTTAACTCATGTATATCATTTGACTGAGTGACCATTGGAATCTCTTGTTGGTTGGTATTTACCATTTGTGCATAAGTAGATCTTTGTGTGGTACTTACATTTGTTGTAGCCACTGGTAGCTGTTGGTTTTGGTATTTACCATTTGTGCATAAGTAGATCTTTGTGTGGTACTTACATTTGTTGTAGCCACTGGTAGCTGTTGGTTTTGTAGTTGATTCAGTGACTATTTCTTTCTTAAGGTTGAAAATCGTGCTTCCTGCAGTTGTTTATATACCTACATTCTCTGTAGTTTGTTGAATGGCTATTACCACAAAGTATGTACACATTTTACTAGACCGGATTTTTTAGTGAAATCAGCTGTTATGTAATTTGGAGCACATTTTACACACCTGCATTGATGATACCTGGGAATTACACTGTCTAGCTATAGAGACGTGGATAAAGAAGTTAGGGATCAAGTACAAGAAGCAAATAGACTGGCAGGATGTCTTATTAATACTATATGGCGAAACAGACACATTAACACTGAGATGAAGTCAAGAAGTTATAAAAATAAAAATACGCTGAGAGATCGAAAGAGAAGCGAAGACATTAAAAGCAAATATAACGTACAGTGTATAAATAAATGGACAAAAAATAGAAAAAAGTATGGAATAACCACACAAGCAAAATGGGGGAGACCCGTGTCTTCAAAATAGCAAGAGATAAGTCACCAATTGGCAGCAGAAATATCGGACGACCACGCAAAAGATGGTGTGACAACCTTCCATAGAGGTATTAATCCGCCAATGAATAAGTAGAATTGCTTATAAAGAAGAAGAAGAAGAAACAGGAGTATTGATGGTAGCAGACATTTTTTAGGAAATTTACGTTATTGCTTCTTTTTATTTCGTTCCATATCTGTTTCAGTTTTTTGCTTTATTAAAACGTGTTAGAGGAGAATTAATATATTTCTTTCGAAGATCCAGGAAGAAAGGGGAATTATCTAAAAAGAGGTAAAATATAGAATACATTTGGAGGTATATATGTGATATTACTTTTAATATAGCGAAATCAATAAGATCTAGAATTGTTTATCTGTCGGTGGGCCAATAGGTAGACTGTCTAGTACAACGACGACTTAACTGATCTTAATTTATACTTTTTAATAATTCTTGTCCTTGTAAGGTTATAAGTCTAAATTCTTTTGTATGTTTTGAGGAATTATTGTTTCTATTTCATGATAAGTTTAATCTGTGGTAGATGTAAATGTATACTCTACATTTCACCAAATTCAATTCCGCATATTTGTAAGATATACATCCAAGACGTCTTCTGGTAAATATTTATATTTCAAAGCATCCTTGTCGATAATTTAAGATGCCCCCCGTTGTTACGACGACAGAAGTGTTATGCAAATTGTCGTGGAATCCACACGCAAATTCTAAATTGCCCAATTTAAAACTGGGTTGACTTTTAAGTCATAAATTACAATTGCGAGGTATGTTTCAGTTAAAGTTTATTGGTATAGGGCAGAGGGCGCTACAATATTAAATGGTAGGTAAATAGCAAAATGTCCTCATTATAAATAGTACAGTATGAATGCAATTTTAAAAGACGGGAAATATACTGAGAATGTGTTTAAATAGCAGCAAGATGTGGAATTTTACTTCGATTATAAGAAACAAAAATTAATAACGTTGTTTTAATAACAGTAGCCAATAAAATAAAATATGTTTGTGCTTGTACTTACGATAAGGCATTTAGGATATCTCTAATGATGTATCAACGAATGTTGTAAAAAATAGGAACGGTATTTGTATAAGTGTATGTTTTCGTGGTCGGTAATGGTAATGTACATGAATTATAGGCTGTGTTATAAAATTGTATGTTCTTATGTATTAGCCATCAAATACATCAAATACTTTTCAAATTCGATGCGATAGCGGATCTAACCTATTGTCGCTTACTAGTGATCTTTTTCTATATTATTGTCTTCTGTATGGAGTAGGTGTTCCTTGTTACGTGTATCGTTTTTTGTTGCTTGTATCCAGTTTAAGTATCTTCTGCCCCTTCAGGTGTGTTTTTGTTGCATGGCTGACTATGTTTCAGAGTTGCTGTCCACTGATAATTGGATGATCTGGTAATTTAAGGGCAGAGGAAAGAGCAGAGAAAAGAGGACGTATTGCTGGTAAACCATTCTTTTCATATTTTGTTTTTTTTTCTTATTTGTGTAAAAACTTTTTTGTGTGAAA
This sequence comes from Diabrotica balteata, assembly GCA_918026665.1. Lineage (NCBI taxonomy): Eukaryota > Metazoa > Arthropoda > Insecta > Coleoptera > Chrysomelidae > Diabrotica > Diabrotica balteata. Next base: position 100,791,478 of record OU898278.1, read on the forward strand.
TTTACTAAATAAAGCTGTAGCTGTTGCCTCTATATATACAAGTATCGTTGTGAAGTGGGATCGGAAAAAAATAAATTGCTGTCCACGTCCAAGGTTCAGTGGGAGCTCTTTATCTAGTGAAGGAAAAATGTGTGAGTTTCAGTATATCACTATTTTAGTCAAGGATTTTTTTGCTGGTAGAGGTTAATAAATTAAGTGGTATGGTTCGGAAATTTTTCTCTGAATATCTTAAAGATATATTAGCAAAAGATAAGCGTATATTATGGAAAAGAAGATTTATTTCCAAGCTTTTTGTGGAAGCAGTCTGTTGGTCGTAAAGCAGCAGCCAGTTGGCTTATTGTGTATTAATGATATGCATTCCAAAATTCTGGAAGCCTATACCAGCTTATACATTTCTTTATACTGTGTTCGCTTCCAAGTACGCCTCAGTTACGTGTCGATAATTTGGAGATCCGGTCTACAAGGCTACAATGAGCTAAAGCGTTTATAGTTTAATTAAATCCTAAATTAAGTTTAAACCTTAAACTTCGTAGTATATTCTCTGTCCTTATTCACCAATAAATGTTGTTTTAAATGTAAGTAATAATTTACAGTAAACTATTTACTAATTTATTGTAAACAAATTATTATTATTATAAGCTTGAAGAACAGTTTATGTGTATCTGTTTTAATTTTATTGTAATACTAATTTCAAAATCAAATTAACATACTTATTCTTTTGTATGAACTTTTATTGTAAGTGAAGGTTACATCTCGAAAGTATGACAGGACGTCAACATCAAAAGTTCCAGATAAGATTTCACAAGGGTTTAAGATCAAACTTTTTTCCAGGAAAGGCCTAAGCTTTTTTACTTACACATCAAGTATTGTTACCCCAAATTAATAAAAAAAAACATAAAAGAATTAAGAAAATATAAATGGAACAAAAAACAAAAAAAACACAAAAAAAAAAAAAAAAAAAAAGAAAAAAAACACAAAAAAAAAACAAAAAAAAAGGAAAAAAAAGGAAAAAAAAAGGAAAAAAAAAGGAAAAAAAAAAAGAAAAAAAAAAGAAAAAAAAAGAAAAAAAAAAAAAAAAAAAAAAAAAAAAAAAAAAAAAAAAAAAAAAAAAAGAGGAAGATAATAACAGGAAAAAAACCAAAATAAAAATATACCAAAATAAAATTTATGTATCCATAAAAATATTAGGTATATGTAGTACTATGTAGAAGGGATTTAAAATTGGAACTAAGAGTTAGGTTGGCGAGGTGGTATGTTTTTCGACTTTGTTTTATGAAATGGAATCTTGGACCTTAAATGCGACATTAATGAAAAAACTAGAATAATTCGAGCTGTTGGTGTATAGAAGAATTCTGAAAGTATCGTGGATAGAACAGGTCACAAACAAAGAGGTTCTGAGAATCTGGCTAGATCATGGAGGAAAAATACACCTTGCTCTGATTATGAAGGGAAAGATCCCTTCATAATCCCTGCAAATTCTACGGTTTATTACCTCTGCGGCTATTTTCAGTGTTAAGGAGCGCTCCCAGGTATACAAATTTGTTCACTGCTTCGATGACGTTGTTTTCTATAAGAAGTGGTAGTAGTATTTGTGGTTGCGTGCTTATTTTCACATATTTCGTTTTGTTGGTGTTTATTATTAACCCATTATGACCTAATATTGTTCTGAAGCTTTTTTTGAAACCAAACCTAACAATGAACAAGAAAGGACAAAGAATTGCATTTATAAAATACCTTGTGAATGCGATCAGTTTTATTTAGGTGAATCATCAAGGCCATTAAATGTTAGAATAAGTGAACATCAATCTTATATTAAAAATAGAGAATTTGATAGATCTCAAATATGTAAACACGCATGGGATAATGAACATAGAGTTCAATGGAATAATTCAAATATAGTCCTAAAAGAAACGGATGGTAAAAAAAGGAAAAATCAAAGAAGCGGCTCTAATTATGCTAAATGAGGCCAATTGTGTCGCAAATTCCTCGGCAGAATGTAGTAGGATCTGGTTACCAATATTGAAAGAGGAAGTTATTAATAAGAAAATACCAGTATTAGTAAGTCAGTAACATATAGAGGATACATCATTTATGTTTTTTAAATAACGTAACATATAAAATCAGAATTTTGATGTTTGTTGAAGGTAAACTAAATTCACGAACAAATACTTACAATGTCGGGATAGTATTATGAGGTTTTTTTTTCCTGGTTTTTCCCTCATAATTTACTATGGAATCACTAACAGGAGAATTTTACTGTCATCATGTCATGTGTTTGTCTTTTTAAAGACGAATTACATGCTATGATTTTTTCTGACGGATATTCTCAAGTTAAAGTTGATTTCATGTAATCGAATGAACTATCTTATAAGTAAAGTCGTCCCAGGAGCGCAACTCAACAATATTGACAATATCATTTTAAAGTCGTCTACTTTAAAATGCATAATGTATGTCTGAATTGTCAATATAAATGAGTCAGATAAAATTAAATTATTAGAAGAATTTTTTCACTATGTAACAAAAAAACAAAATTTGTTTAATTTACTATTTGTATTTTGAGAACGATTTCCGAATTGGAAATTGAAACGTCAATAAACGTATTTTTATCTTTAATTGTGGCTTATTCCCAGTTATAAATAGTAATCCATTATGACCTAGTATTACTTGTATGTAACGCCTGCAGAGGTACTTAGAAAATTGTACATGAAGTTTCAGTTTTGCTATAATCACGTAAATGGCGGTGTAACGCATTCAAAACAAACATAAAAAGCATTATGTGAAAAGCCACGCTGATAGTTGTTTTAGTAAGCGATTAACTGCAGTCTGAATCAAATATAATTTAGGAACTGTCATCGAGCACAACATTCGTTTCTAGTAAGTGTTACAAAAATCTTATTTTTAGAGTAAAATGCATGATATTTTTACAATAACACTGTTAAATAATGCTTTTTTGTTGTTGTCTGTGAAAATTTATGAAATACTTTGTGTATGTTTGATAAAAACAGCTTTGAATTGTAGAGTTACATGTATGTAACGCTAGGCTCTCGTGTCCTTTTCAACCTTGAACTAGGTATTAATACTCTTTATTTCTTTTCAGACGAGGTTTAAATCTACAAGAAGCAATAGAATTAGCATATATAGATGATGCAGATGAAATCTTCATTGATCCTCCGGATGCCAGTGAATTAACGGATGAGGATTCTGGAAATGAGAATGGGGGAGGCACTATAGACAATCTAACTGGCCGTCAACTTCTGTCCAAAGTGGAAATTAGATTTAAAAAATATAGAGATGGTGATGATATAGAAGCTCTTTCAGATGATACATCCGAACAAAATACAGACGTAGAAACTATAGAAAATGAAACTTTTGAAAAGCAGGAAGAGAGGGACGATATTTCGAAAAAAAAAAAGCTTAACAGTAAAATCAACTGAAAAGAGAATTGTGATTTAGTTCCGTTACATGCAAGACCTTTTCCTGTTGCTCTGTTCGAAAAAATGTTAGATGATAATATTATCCAGATATTAGTAACAGAAACAAGAAGGTCTGCCGTCCTTCACAAAAAACGTCAAATTTTTTTAGTTAAAATTTAATTATCAATAGTTATGAGAATCAATTGTGGCTTAATACCATGTAATCACAATTTTTAATATTGCTATATTTCAAAAACACATATTTTATTTTGTAACTTTACTTATAAACGATTTAACTGAAATATACGTGTAGCAATTCATTCGTATAATTTACGAGATCTAGCATTGTTAAGTTCAAACATTTTAATCGAGGAAGCAATGAAATATCGACCGCTCACTTCATTTCTCTGTGAATTTACCATGACAATGAAATGACTAGACGTTGTTTTTTGTATGGAAACTGTTGCATTTATTGAAGGCATCGAACCGATAGATACAAGCACTAATCAGTATTATCAGTGCCTCTTTCTTTGAAGATTGCTCTTCGTTATTGTGAGACACTAACTTTATGAAACATTATTTGTTTTTAAAAAACTTCTAAAGTAAAGACTTCTAGTGTATAATGGAAGGCATATTATTTTATTAAAAAATAAAATTAAAATTTATCCAAAAGGATTACAATTATTCTAAAACGTTTTCGGTCTAGTCGGACCATCATCAGTGAAATATTTTAAAAAGTACTTGAAAATAGCTCCTGAAGTAAGTTTATAAATCTTATATTTATTAAAGTAATGACTCGAGGTATATGCTATAAGATTTCACCTAAAGGGAACATACTTCTTCCCTACTCGAAAAGGGGGACTACTTTGCCCACCGGGTAATAAAGAAAACTTAGTTGGGCAAAGTAGACCCTCTTTTCGAACAGGGACAAAGTATGTTTCCTTCAGGTGAAATCTTACATCGACATTAGTCATCACTTTAATATAACTATGAATGTCAAATGAATGTAAAAGTTTAAAATACTTTATATGTAACAGACTAAATTTTATATCATTAAAATGTGTAAATATGTATCTAAATTGACGAGTGCTAATATTACTTTTCGAAAGTGATCTAAAATACTGGGTGATCCATTTAAAATTACCAATGCATTTTCACTTACACTGTATCCGATTTATGAATGTTATCAAAATTGCGTATGCTTTATGGAGGATAATGGTAGGTATACGTTAAGGCCTCCATACACATTATGTATACTTGGACAGTATACATGCACAAGTTTATTGCACAAGGATACTTGAACGTCTGTTGGGAATACTTGAACTGTACAAGTGACATGAGACTTGCGGAAAGTTTGGAATTTTTGTCAGACTTGCGCAAGTGTAATTGAGCGTGTATGTGGAAGACTTGTACTGTACAAGTTTGAAACAGTTGAGTTTTGACCATTCGTGTAGGCGGACGATATTGTTGTTTCCGCCAGACTACTGTAATACGAGTTTGGTTATGACAAGTTACATGAAAAATGGACATCGAGAATGTCTCGAAGAATTTATTTCGATTTACGAACAGGAGCGATGTCTGTAGTCCGTAAAAAGCAAAAAGTATCACGATACGGGAAAAAGAGACACGGTATATAAAAAACTGATACTAAAATTAAAGGAAATCGACCCAAAAGCAGGTCGTAATGCAGTTGTTAAAAAAATGAACGATTTCCGAACTAATTATAGGAAGGAGAGAAAAAGTACACTTCAATAAAGTCTGGGGCCGGCACCGACGAAATATATAAGCCCAGTTTATGGTACTTTGGTATGTTCTAGATTTTTGGGGAGTCCAAGATATTCCCAGGCATTCGTCCCCAAATTTAAAAGAAAATGCTGTAAGTATAAAATATTTGTCTATTTTGTATATTATTAACAAAGGGGGTTATTTAGCATTTGAAAAAATTAAAATATTTTTCCCTATATGTTCATTTAATTAATAAAATCGGTCTTCAAAGACACTTTTCCTTCACTTGCAAAGTATTTCATAAATTCGTTTCGTATATCTTTAACTGATACTGGCACATTACAAGGATTGAGTTCGTTACAAAGCTTGTAAATTTGAATTTTGCGTTGTCAATCCACTGGCGACTGTACCATCTTCTGTACTTTTGAGATCAAAACATTCATGTGGAGCATAAACTTAGCCTAATCTTGACATTAAAAAAGTTATATTATAAACAACTTGTCATCACTACCGACTCAATATTTTTTACCTCCAAATTGATGGCTTTGTGAAAAATCCGAAAACGGGCTGCGAGAATCCCAAATTTATTTTCAATAATACGACGAGTTCTGCTTAATCTGCAATTTTAAATTTTCTTCTCTATGTTGCTCAGATCATTTTGCACAAATGGTTTTAACATCTAAGATTTCAAAGCAAAGGCATCGTCTGTTACAAACACGTATGGTAGATTTTTTCTCTGTCCCACATCAAAAGGAGGTGGAATATTCAGCAGATTCTTTTGTAACTTGTCAAAAAATACTGCGGTTTTGAGAACACCGCCATCAGAGAGTCGTCCGTTAGTACCGAAATCACATAATAAAAACTTATGGTTGGCGTCAGCAATAGATAGTAGAACCATACTGTGTGTCTTCTTGTAATTGTAGAAATATGAACCGCTTTCTGCTGGTGGTATGATCTGAACATGTTTTCCGTCCAAAGCACCTAAGCAGTGAGGAAAATTCCACCTCGTTTCAAACTCATTCGCTATCAATTTCTAATCATCTATTGTTTGATGAAACTAAAAAAAAATAACCGATATTAATTAATTTTCAGAGATTACTGGAGGAAACAACGGACTATTAAGTAGATAAAGGAAAAGCACCAAATGCCGAGAAAGTTTTAGAGGAATACCAGTCAACCGAGGCTCCGCTCAGTGAAGTAACAAACTGTACGACTTCTACACCTCCTCCATTACAACCGGGATCATCCACTGCAAAGACTAGTATTACAGGGCGACCTTCCATCAAACGAACATCAGCAGAACAATGTAACAATGTCCTGAAATCCTGTGTCCAGTAAACTTCAAGATGTGCAAGATCGCACATAACTATTAACCGCAGAGAAAATAATTAATGAAGCATTGTTTATGGCTGAAAATAGTCTACTTACCTTGACCCATTATATTAGTTCCTCTAGTGCCAGGAATGTTTAGTCAACACACATTTATTTACAGCATTTATTCCTGTGGAGTTCCTATCTCCGAATAGTGCGTCTCCAGCGTTATTTATCACATCTGTGAAGATGGTTCCACTGAGAATTCGAACACCTCCGTTGCTTCTTTTATATCTAATTTGACTAATTTTCAGTTTTACTCAAATAAATTTCTTCTACTACAGTATTAATATAAATTTAAATTATTGATTTTTTTACATTTAAATAATTTTTGAGCACTTGAGATAGTGCACGACACGTCTCAGAAATGATGTGGCCTAGTGCTTCTAGTGAGCTTCTGGTTGAAAATTTTAGATTCTCGTAACTACTTTCTGTTGCAAGAAATCGTAAGGTTGCCGTTAGTCTTTCGTGAGGACGTATAGCTTCTCGCATAAAAGTGCTTTTTTTTAATTAAAGGACTTATAAGTGATAACTGCAAATAACTTTCTTAGTCCATTCGTAAATAATTATGCTAATCATGTGGGTACATTTTTAATTCATTTAACAGATTCGTATGTGTACAGGTTCTTCTTTAGCCACCCCTTACACCAAACTGTACGTTTTTTTCGTTGTTTTTTAAGAAGTAGAACTGCTGCAGCAGCGGCCAACACGTTGTCGTCGTCCGACGATGACATGGTTCAAGTTTAAACTGACGCACTTGTGCGTGTATGTACGTGAGTTGTCGACCCATATATTCGGCATACTTACACAATAAGCTGGTGCCTGTATACTGTTCAAGTACTGTTCAAGTATACATGAATGTGTATGGAATCCTTTGGAGGATTTGTGTTATCATTCTCAAAAGGATAGAATTTAAAACACGTCAGAAGAAAATAGTTTCAAAAAAATATTAAAGTATTGAAAATAATAAGAAAAGAAAAAAATTCTAGAAGACATACAACGAAAGGTAAACATTATAACTTGCGTCAAGTAATAGTCCAAGGAAGAATTCACGGAGAAGTAGTAGCTGAAAAAGCTTTGAAAGAAGATTATTTGGCTGTAGTTATGCTGATTTTTTAGAGGAGTGTTTATCAAATACACGAATTGCAATAATGGTTGCCAAAGTCTGTTGCAGTAGAGCATTATGAAATGAGAAACTCCCATTAATTTTTAAGCATTTCTCTATAATTTTCTTTAATAAATTTGATAATATTTTTTTAATATTTACAAAACTTGCCTCTTTTTATTGTAGTTTGTAGCAATATTAAACAAACTATGATTTCACTTTCTGTGAAAATTTGTGCTTTCCTGGCACAAACATATTTCAAACCATCTATAAAGTATTTCCTGTGTCTTTAAAACACCCTGTATTAGGTTTTATAAGCTTGGAAAATTACCATCAAACTTGCTAGTAAAGACAACAAAGAAAATTTTTAAGTGCGCAATTTAGCCATTTCCAAGGAACGGGCGTGAAGGTCGACGATGAGTTAGGTCAGGGGTGTTCCTGGATATAGCGCTTCGGCCACGTTGGCGATGCAAGTATTGATCTTTAGCAGCTGTGCGAGTGTGGGAAATGACTGAGTGATGGCCTTGTGCGGGAAATGACCAAAATATTTGATTTTTAAACTTGCAACTTTGCACTGATATGAAACATACTAAATATTAAATAAAGATAATGTTACTCCACATTTTTTATCCAAGAAACTTATAAAAATATTACACGTAGTAATTTGACATGAAAATCAATACATAATAATTTTAAAACTTTAATAAAGTTTAAAATTATGTAAACAAAAGAATATTTTTAATTTTAAAGAATTATAATTTAAAAAAGGGGTTAGTCTTCGTAAGTGGGTATATTTATTTAAAAACCCTTAAAAGGGCTACATCAAAAAAACAAACGTTTTCGGACTAAACAGTCCATCATCAGGTTTAAAATCGCTAGGTTAAAATGCCTGAGCCACCAAAAATACATGGGTAAAAACCCTTTAAATTACATATAGTTATAAAAGATTATACATCTTGTTGGTAAAAAACTGTGATGTTCAGTAATAAATTAAATATGACTTCAGGTAACATACACTGCAAACATTGAGTTCCAGAGCCGGGGAGAAAACCTCTACGCACTGTTTAGTCCGAAAACGTTTGTTTTTTTGATGTAGCCCTTTTAAGGGTTTTTAAATAAATATACTCACTTACGAAGACTAACCTCTTTTTTGTGATACGTGGTATACAGTCAGTTACAGAAATTGTTTTCCTTGTGGATTTAATTATAATTTACTCTATAGAAAGGATTAAATCTACTCACAAAATAGTTCCATTTCCAAAGTCCACTGGATGAAATTTAGAGGAGGTATTCTCAACACAACTTTACGTCAACACGTCAATACTTGACGTGTCAACGACAAGTATTAAAAAATATATTGACCGGATTTGCCATGTAAAATTTTTGACGATATCGAAATAGGAAGATCCTTCTAGCTGATGGTCTTAACTCCCAATTTTTTTAAACGGTAATGGGGATAATTGGGGTTTTGTTGCAAAGACATAATTGTAATGAATATATGTTCTAAAAAACGCAAAACTTAAATCGATTTTACAAAAAAACAACCGTATCGGAAACTAAATATTGAGAAAAATGACCAGAGAAGGAATCACGGCAAATATAAGCCCACATGTATAATTATTGACAATATTTTCTATGTATTTCGTATAATCTTCTTAACCATGTAAGCGCTTTTGTTGCTTTTAAGCAACGTTGACTTTAAATCAAATTGAAATCAAATTTATCACAGTAGGAGAGTGTGGAAATCAAGCAACAACCGCTTGTCTATGATTCCGGAATGTGCACCACCTGTATTAAAATATTTTAATTTAGTAAACATCATTTCGACAGCATTCTTGTAATTCCGACGTTGATAGTTAAATATAAACAAATCGATAAGTAAAAACACATATTTTGCTGTAATACTTTCAGAATACATTATAATCTAAAAGATACAATTACTTTATATTTTGAAAAGCTTTATCAAAAACTTTATCTAAAAAGTATGTTGCTTCGAATCAACGTTAACGCTAAGTAGTATTGGTTATAAAAACATCAATTTTCTTTTCAGACATATGGATATCTCTCCCCTTACGATTTACGAAAAAAAAAATGAGCTACGTAGTTCCTGTTAGGGCAGATCTATCAAATACAGAAAGTGTATTCGACGATGAGGACGTCAAAAGTAAGCATATTGATAAGTAGATTTCGGCAAATATGCAAATAAAAAAAATAACAAATCGTAAAATAGTAACAATTTTATTAAAAAAAAAAGTGTACATAACTAAATATTTCCTACTATTCATTAAGATTTACATTTATTTTAAGTAACTACATCATTTTTAAGTATGAATAAACTTATTTAGAATTATGGTAACAATAAATGACCAAGTGGCGTTCAAAATTTTCTAACAAAAACTTGTGGCTTCTGTCTGAGTACATATATTTATATATGGAAAAACTTCGTTCAACATCAACTGATGTAACGGGAGCATTTTTCAAACTAACCAAAACATTTGGTTCTAAAATAATTGTTTCCGAAATATTTCCAGCTAGAACACTGACTGCTTCAGAAAGAATATGGTAACCTTTATTTTTTTCCATAGTAGCTTCAAATTTTTTTAAAATATCTTTTCCAATATTACCTCTAACGTTTCGACAACATGACGCAAATTCTTGTATTATTGCTGTACTTTCGAACAATGACAGTTTTGGTGATTCTAACTGAGTAATTGTTTTTTGAACAAAACTAAAATTTGATTTTATAAATGAAAGTTCTTGTTGAAGCAAGTTACTCTGAAAAGTTTGTTTAGAATCCAAAAGAGATTGGGAACTTTCATCTGTTAACGTATCAATTATGTTCTTTATTTTAACAAAATGATCTGCATAAAAATTAGCTGCTTCTAACCATGTTCCCCATCGCGTTAAAATAGGTTGTGGTGGAAGAGGAATGTTAGGTAGCATTTCTTTATAAAGTTGAATTCTTATAGAAGATTTAAGAAATACTTTTTTGACACTGGATATCATGGTATTTACAAGAGGAAACTTTTTTCGTATTTCCTCTGCAACTCTGTTTAATCCATGCGCTACACAAGTAACTAGTATTAAATCTGGAATAGTTGTCGGAAGAAAAAAAGTTGCTAATGTTTCTTGTATAAAACGCGAAATTGTTAAAGCATTTGTTTTCTCAAGTTGCTGGCATGAAATAAGATGAGATTTTGGTAAGGTATCTTCTTTAAGAACACCAATCAATAAATGAGCAATATACTTTCCTGAGAAATCAGTGGTTTCGTCTAAAGATATGTAAAAATAATTATCTGCAATTTTTTCCTTAATATTAATTAACACCGACGAGTATAGCCCGTTCACATTATTTCTTCTTAGAGACCGATCACTTGGAACATTAAGTTTGCAATATTTTTTTAGAAACGAACTAAAATTTACATTTGCTAATTTTGAAAGCGGTATGTTTGCAGACACTAATGCGCGACACAAGTCTTCATTAAAAGTTTCTTGCTCATCTAATTTTTTTGAAGTAGATTGGAAACATTTAGCCATTGAAGTTTGATGTTTTCCTCCTATTTTTCCTTTTTTTGCAATGTGTGAAGCAGTTCTCACATGTTGGTCTATCTGAAATTTCTTCTCACATGCTATCTATAAATAAAAATAAAAACCTTTATTTTAACCCAACCTTTTAAATATAAAAATATACAAGGTGTTATTGGTTAATCAAATAACTGGTTTGAAAAAAAAAAAACACTCGCTAAGTGTTTTAAATGCAGTATTAATCCACAAATTAGTTTTTGTTACTAACCATTAGTACATCATATAACTTATTTTAAAATTCAACAAAAGTTTTTTTTTTGTTAATTCAATTACAATAAAAATAATTGTGTTTTAGAATAGCTGATTTCATAAAAAAAAAGTAAAGGTGAAAAATTTTTCTAAATACACACCATTGTATTGTACCATGGACAATTTTTTCTCACTAAAGGAAGCTATTTTTCATTTAAAAACAACCTACGAGTACTAAATTTCAAGTAAATACGTTTATTGGTTTGAAAGTTATTGTTGTTATTAACTAAAAGAATTTAATTTTTTTTTAAATTTTAACACCCTGTATCTCGAAAAGAAAAGTTTGACCCCTCATTAACTATATCGTTTGTATGTATGAAATATTAGATATTTAATAGAAAATATTAGATACTTACAATTTTGCCACAGACTGAATAGTAGATTTTTCCCATATCCATAGACAGCTCTTTATAAGGTTTAATCCAAGTTGAAGCACTGATTGTTTTAGGCATTATAAAATCACAATCTTCCTTTTTGTTACGCACAACGAGTGTTTACGCTTTGAATATCAAAACAAAAATGATTTACAAATCTGAGCATCAAATTAGAATTGTTTAGGTACCTAATTCTATAAACTGGGAGATTTTGGAAAATCCCTAAATTAGGAACAAAACTATTAGCCGTTTACCTGCTGTTAAGATACAATAAATTGTAGATAGATTTGGGGATTAGATCATAAAATGCAAATGAGCGAAGCCTTAGCGATTATCCAATAACTGAATGCCTCAGTGACCGAGACTTTCTAAGAATGTTGAGGGCTACTTAAATTGATCTTCTTTGAAATTGTAAATGTTTTGTACTTAGATCATTTCTTGATTAAAATGACTACAAAATTTTATACAAGAATTGAAATAAATTGGTATGTTTAAAAATTTTCAAATACAGTATAAAAATCTGAACTTTTATGCACTTTATGCAAACTTTTATACAAATATGCCAAAATATGAAATATTTGCATAAAATATGCACAATATGCAAAATATGCAATATGCATATTTGCCGAAGTCTACTTATAAGTGAAAAAAGTGTGGGCAGCAATATTAAAAAACAAAAAAAGGGTAAGGCCAAGACATACATGGGATGAAGTAATCGAATAGATATGGAAGAGAAGAGGAGTGACATGGACAGACGCAAGAAGGTTGACAAGAAACCACAAAGAATGAAAGAAATTTGTTAAGAAGTAAATTAAACCTATTTAATATACACCATTTTATGGTAGAAAGGTTTTTGATGTATTATCCATTGCAACTTGTCTCAATATTACTATTCCAAAGGTTCATTTAATACCGATTTTTACCACACTTATTTTTTGATTTTGAATAGAACGATTTAATCACTAATTTATCAACAACTACTAAAAACATGTCTGTCAACATTTGATTGATTAAATAATTCTACGTTACTATTCCTACATTCATTAGTTTTACAATACTGTTCATCTAGTTTGGTTCTTTTCAGTATAGTTTATAGATAAAAACGAGAGTTTTATGGGCTCAAAATGTTTATTTTTTTATAACCATTAATAACTCACTTCTGACGGGACTTTTTTTTGTTTCCACCAAAGCAAGTAACTTTCTGCTAGTTTAAGTACATCCAAAAGCGGACTGCTGTAATACTACTCGACTTTAATTTTCATTTTGCGAAAGCAGGTGTATTTGAGATAATAGCCTAGAATAAATTGAGGTTTCTGAAAGTGCTGAGTTCCACAGTAGTGAATTTATGGCAAAATATTCGCAAAATTGCACTCGACTTAATGTAACTTTGCATAGTTCTCTTCTCATACTTTAAGCGCCAATCAAAAGCAATTACACAAAGATGCTCTTTCTAAAATAAAATACGTTAAAGCAGAAATATATTTGCAGAACAATTTAGATTACAATTGAAATATTCTATTTTAATTAAGATATCGAATAGGAAGCAAAACAAAGACAGAAAGGTAGCAGAAAATAATGAATAATACATTAAAAAACGATAGTTTTTCAATAAATACAGGTCATAGATTTGAGAGATATCAGTAATACTCTGAACCGATGCATACTTTGCATATACAATGTAGTCGTATATATTATTTAGCACCTAGCATTGCGACATATCTAAAAGTATAACTAATACGAAAAATTAACATTTACTATAAAATTAATATGAAACGGACTTCCAGTTACATTTACAAACCAACAACGTCGAGATTATTTATATACTTTTTCTACTCTCTTACTAGTAAATTGTATATTACCTACTATTTGGATGCTAAGTAAATACATCATAACAGATACTGATACGTAATGACTAGCACGTAATAAAAAAAAATTACGCTTCAGTTTTATAAAAAGGTGTAATATCACATAAGCCTCGTAAGTCAGTTGGTCGAGTTACTATGGAAACGAATTAACAGACGTTATTTTGACAAATTAAAAATTATTAATCTGTCAGTGTAAATATAGTGGTAATTTAATTTTTATTTTTATAAACGAAAATAATCGTAGAAAAAGTATAGTACACAACTTGAGTTGTAAGCTTATTACATGCTTGTAAAATTACTGCACTCGCCGCTACGCGGCTCGCGCGCAACTTTTTTACTCGCATGTAATAAGCTTCTTACAACTCTCGTTATGTAATATACTATTATAGACTCTGAAATCGCAAATACAAAGTACAGTGGTAAATCGACATATGAGTGTAATTCGTTCCGTAATCTTTCTCGTATGTCAAATTGCTCGCATGTCAAAGCAATTTTCTCCATTGAAATTAACTGAAATGTCATTAAGCCGTTCCAGTCCCCAAAAAAACACGTTAGTTGTTTTTGTTAAGTGTTTTTAAATAGGAAAAATGTATTCAAAAGAAGAAACATTTATTTATAAGTAACAAAAAATACATACATATTCTATAAAAACATCTAAGAAAAAGTGAAGTGCTTACGGAAGCGCTAACTTTCGTCAGTGGCTTTCGCTTTTTTCGTCACACTTTGCTCATTTTCATCTGCAGATCGTTTAAAAAAACTATCCAAGGAGGTTTGTTTTCCTCCCTTTCAGAATATTGCGGAAATGTGTTAGGATAGTTTAGTTGAACAACACCGATGCACGACCAGTTGTAACTTTTTCGAGGTGATTTTTATCCACGAACTCTGCAACTTACTTTCTCCTACATTACCAGGATCTCCTTTATATCTCTTGTAGAGACAACGTCTTCCAATTCTGGCTCCTCTTCAAAACTAATTTTTCGTTGAACCACCATATACTGCTGCGAATGTAGTTCGTCTAATTCCTCGTTTGTCAGTTCCTGAGACTGTTTCTCGACAAGTTTGTTCACATCTCTTTCATCCACCTCCAGACTCATGGATTTTCCAAGAGAAATAATCTTGTCAACCACTGACACTTCGGGTTCCGGTCCTTCGCAGACCCTTTCATCTACAGCCTCAGTCCACAGCTTCTTCCATGCAAAGGTAAGGTCCTTGTTGTAATGCCTAGCCAGGCCTGGTCAATAACTCTTAGGCATGTTAAAGTGGTCCTACCAGAATTATCGAAGGGTAAGGTTTGTGTTCTTCGTCACCTCAAAGCAGCGCCGAAAAATGTGCTTGGTATAGAACTTCTTAAAATTAGAAATCACTTGTTGATCCACGGGCTGCAAGATGGGAGTGGTGTTGGCTGGTAGGTAGAGAATCTTCATAAACTTGAGCTCTTGGACTTAATTATCTTCGAGATTTGGTGGGTAAGAAGGGGCATTATCGAGGACAAAAAGGATTTGAATGGATAGGTTGTTTTGCTGTAGATATTTTTTAACAGTAGGGGCAAACACCAGGCTTATTCGCTCCACAAAGAATTTCCTCGTAACCCACGCCTTTGGATTTGCCCTCCACATAACTGGCAAAGTAGTAGAGTTAATCTATCTTTCATAGGTTTGTGACCTGTATGATCCTATCTTTCATAGGTTATGTAAGTCCTATTCGGTATATTTTTCCAGAAAAGCCCTGCCTCGTCACATTGAAGACTTTCTGGGGGATGTATCCTTTGGCTTCTATTATTTCGGAAAACGTTATCATGTAAACCTCAGCTGCTTTCACATCTGAACTTGCTGTCTCACTATACTTGACGACGGAGTGAATGACGGTCCTTTTTCTTAAGTTGTCAAATCAGCCCCGACTGGATTTAATCGATTCTTCCGATTTTTAATTTGTGGAAGTGTGTGGGACCTACTTCAGCAAATCTTCGTAAATCGTTCGTGCCTTCTCACATATTATGCTTTGTGTTAAGGTTCCTCCTTGAAGCTGCTTCTCTGTCACCCACACCATTAGAAGTTTCTCCATCTTTTCACGGAAAGAAATCCAGACCTTATTATTGTAATGGCCTTAGCTGGCATTATTCCATTTATCACTTACTTCCGTTTAAGCATTGTATTACGCCCGTACATCCTCGCCAAGTCAGTTACTCGTACACCTTGCTCATGTTTTCAATGATTTTAAGTTTTAGTTCAATAGACATCATCTTCTTCTTCGAACCCATAGTTGTAAAAATAAATGTAATATTGTAATGTACAAAAAGCACAAATCGCGAACCCAACTTATAAACAATACTTCGAAAATTATGGAAACAAGCAAAGCAGACAGTCTGAGGTCTATAGTAAAAATTTACACAGTGTAAATTACACCGACATCGAGAGTGCAATATGGATAGTATTAGAATCGGAGTATTTGTCGGATTTAACTTCCAATGACCATTTAATTTGTCGATCCAAGTAATAGTCACGTACAGACCCGTAAAATGATTTTGATGGCGAGTCTGTAAAGATCTATTACCAGTAAAACTACCTTTTATTTACAAAGCAAATTAGAAGTAGTAAATAAGAGGTATAAATTTAAATAAAAACCGATTCCTTGTATTTCAAATCTTGCTCTCATCTGAAAGCACAATATCGCTCGCTACGCGGCTCGTATCTCAGAACACTCGTATATTAGGGCGCTTATATATCCAGGTACCACTGTCTTATGGATTTCCTTCGCATGATCGCTGATGACACTCTATCTAACCATCTAATACTCTTATGCTCATATATTTAATATATTATATTTTACTTACTACATCTGTTTTTAAAACCAAAAAGTTTTTACTTCATTCTGTGCCTGCTACAATTTACAAGGCAAAACGTCCTTTCATTGTCTGTTTTATCTTGTAAATTGTAGAAAGCACAGATGTAAGCAAACATCTGAATTTTGGTTTCGACGACCACTTACCACCTACTTTTAGGTTTTATTCTCAGATGACGCCGTAACGTCTCTATCCAGATATTTCATTATTACTTCCTCTTGACAAAAAGTGCGGCCGTAAGTAAGAGCCGTCGAACTGTACGGCTTTTCCGAGAGTAACGTGTTTGACAGCTACTGCTCTTTCTTCTCTTATGAAGCGTTAAGGGTACTCGATTTCTATTGATTCTAATTTAAAGTTTTTAAATGTTTCTTTACATTTCTTGTATGAGCTTTATCTCTAGGTATTCTTGATCTTCTTTCCTTATTAGAGACCGTGCTTTCAGATTTGATGTTTGTTAGTATAGGTTTTCTATAGCCGCAGTATAAACTTATCTGCCCTTTTATACTGGGTGTGATCTTTACTACCAGAAGATATTAATCCTAAGCATCTGTGAACTTTTGAAACCAATTTTTCCCCAATTTACCGCTTAAAATTACGCATTTGTCTTGTGATTGACATGATTAGGAAAATTTTGTATTCTCGATAATATTTGAAGTTCAGAAAGAACACATCTTGTATCTATCAATGACGTATATTGTTACAATCGCTAACACAATTAGCTTATTCGCATATACTAATACTGAATTTTTTACTTTATTAACCATGAAAATATTTTTAGTAAAGCATTGTGTAGCTACCTTTCAAGAAACAAAAGTTAATGTACAGCATATCAACAGCACGAGATAGTTATGCTGATGATACAAAACGAATCAGCTCATAGAATACCTATTTCATGAGCAATTAGTTATAAGAGTTCTATAATCAGTCAAATATATGTAGATTTATTGTTCTTAAGAGATTTTGACAACCACAATTTTAACCAGAACGGATTAGAGCCACCCTTTAACAAAATACAAAAGAAAAAATTAAAAATCGTTGTTTAATTTTTATACAATGCGTGCTTTATAACTATATAATTTTCAAAAAATTGTAAAACCGACACGCATTTTTATTGGTTTGGTTCAAGTACTAAGTTGCTGTTGGTTGGATCGTTTGTTTTTGGCCAAATTCATAATTTTGATGTCTTAACATTACAACATCATTGTTTGTCAAAATCTCTTTAATACTGCTATGTTCTTATATATTTAATATGTTTTTAACATACACATTTTCAGTTATTGAGTATATCGAAAGAACAAACAGACAATAAATAACATTTTAAGTTAAAAATTTCATAAGAATACTCTGAAATTAGTCTTTACACCAACAGCGACAAACCCAGTACTTTATGCTTGATTACATTACATATACAGGCAAGATATCAGCAAAGCAAAAATAGCTAAACACATAAAAAGAAAGGAATATCGCTAGGTTTCAGAAAAAACAATTTAGGCAAATATATTCAAAACAACAAGAACCAAATAAAAAGCTGTCCGAAAACATAGGTCAAACGGGTAGAACATTTAACTAACGTACAGCAAAACAAGAAAGGGTTTTCAATTATAGAAACAGATTTTACCTACGCACTTAACATTCAAAATAAAGCCCTTAATATAATAAAGTGTTAAAATTAAAAGTTTTTAATGTTTTACTCTTATATAAAATGAACTTCCATATTTATTATTAATAAATTTTAGGCTCAAAGTTTATATAAGTCCACATTATCCTTATAAATTTCTTTATCGGTTTATCGCTTAAAGATAGGATCTTGTATTATCTTATACTGCAAACATTTATTGATTTTAACTACAAGTTTGTTGCAAATTTGGACAAAAAAACAATAAAAATAAAGAAAAACCAATATATCAAGATTTAACCTCTATATGTTTGCTATATGTATATCTCATAATAGCAAAGGAAAAATTATTATTTTAAATATTCTCACTCTCACTGCAGTTTAACATATTTCAATGTTATTTCAATTATAACAATTAAAGGAAACTCTGTTTTTAATCAATTATTGTTGTTTTCCACCCACAGTTTCGTAATCATGAAATCAATAACAGCAATTTTCTTCAATAGCGAGATTTACGTTAGGAAGCTACTTGTAGATTGGATCAATTATGGAAGACTGTATTACTCATCTTCATCAAAATTACTTATACAATATTAAAACGTGGGTATCATATTATGGTCTAAGAAATTTCTTATTGAAAATAATGAACATAATAATGAACCGGGAATAATGTTTGGAAGCTATTTTCTTGTGGCATTTTAATATTTATTTTTTATTTATAATTTGAAAATAAATTTAGTTTGATGTGTCGATTTGAATACAGGAAAATTCTGGTTCTCAAAGTCGAAATCGAAATATCAAAGTAAACGTATTTTACCATTAAATAAAGATAATAAATATAACCCCCTCTGTGGCTCAGTGGTAAGAGCGCCTACCTTTAAACCTAAAGGTCGTGAGTTCGAGTCTCATCTGGGTGGAAAAATTTTCATTTATTAAAAATTAATGAATGAAAATAATTTCTATCCTTGTGCGATCGGTACTCACCAGAGGGACCGCAGACGTTCGGATACAATTAGCGTCTCTTAGCAAAGACAATGACGTCGACTTTGCTAAGTATCAAGACAATTACTCTACACACACACACACACACACACACACACACACACACACACACACACACACACACACACACACACACACTACACTAGCTACATGACTGTACCATGCCAATGATCATAGTTGTCGAGGCATTACCCCAATAAAAAAAGATAATAAATAGTAGAACCTGGAATAGATTTTTTAATACACATTAATTTTTAACTAAATTTGTATGTTTCATCAGTGAAAATGAATTTACAGACTAAATTTCTGTATATTTTATAATATCAATATTATAAGTGAAATATGGGATAGGCCACAATTGATTGTAATAAAAATTATATTTTTAACTAAAACATTTGATGTTTCAATTTCCATAAAAGGAAATCATCTTTTAAATAATTGATGGTTTCGACCGTTACTTGATGGAAATTCATTTTATGTAACAATAAAACACTGAAACCTTTGTTTTCAAACTTTCACAAAATTTATTTTAAATCTTATCACTACAGCTGTTTCGGCTGATTGCCTGTCTCAAGAGATCTATTTTTGGCTTGGGTTTACAAATTTATAGTCTCTAATGAAATAGGTTGAGGAGGGGAGAACTGTTTGTCTCAAGTTGGTCATTCAGAATTATATATGTGTTTTTTAATTTGTTGATTTCCATAGATTCTAATAAAGATAGCTTAAGGCCTTTATTTTGAATATGAAGAATTTTAAATTTGTCATTAAAATAATGATTATGATCTAGAAGGTGAAGTGCGTATGTCGAATCTGTTTTTCTATTCTTGAAAGCCCTTTTATGTTCTGCTATTCGTTTATCAAAGTTTCTACCAGTTTGACCGATGTAAGTTTTTGGGCAGTCGTCACATTGAAGTTTATACACACCACTATTAAAGTGTATTTTGGCTCTTGTTATTTTTAATATATTTGCCTAGGTTGTTATTTGTTCGGAAAGCTGGTGTTATTCCTTTCTTTTTTATGCGTTTGGCAATTTTTGATGTTATTTTGCCTGTATATTAGACGAACATTACCACAGAATTTACGCCAGACTTTGGACTCGGCTATAAGTATTGTAAACTACATTAAGAGCAGCGCTTTGAACAGTCGTTTATGTACTTTACTTTGCGACGAGGATCTCGATTCTGATCACAAAGTTCTTCTGTTCCATACAGAAGTAAGCTGGCTATCCAAAGGCAACAGGTTGGCTCGCCTTTATGAATTGAAAGAAGAAGTAATTCTTTTTCTCGAGTTCAAAGAAAAACACGATTTCTTCACAATGTTCAAAGATGACACATTTCAATGGAGGTTGGCTTATTGGGCTGACATATTCGATGCCTTGAATGAACTAAACTTAAAACTTCAGGGCAGTAACGGCACTATAATAAGCAATTATGATTATATTCAGGGGTTCATATCAAAGCTTCAACTTTGGAATCAAAAAATCTCTTCTGAAAATGTTATGTCTTTTTCTCGGCTATTCGAAGCAATTAAAAATAATATACTTGACGCAAATTTGAAAGCTGACATAAAAACTCGTTTGCAAGCGCTGAAAGACGAATTTCACCGATACTATCGAGACATCAATTCAGAGTCACCAATATGGCGTATGACAAGAAATCCATTTGTTGTTGATGTGTTCCAATTACCAGAAGATATTCAGGAAGAATTTCTAGATATGATGGCTGACTCGTCCATGAAAGATGACTTTCATCTCTTGACATTGGAGAAATTTTGGATTAAAAGATTGCCTGTTAATTCGAAGGTTGCCTCTCTTGCTTTACGAATACTAGTTCCTTTTTCTTCAACTTACTTATGTGAGACAGGCTTTTCTGATCTAGTTTTAATTAAAACTAAACAGCGAAATCGTCTTGATGTCGATAGCGACCTGATGATAGCTCTGGCAAAAACAGATCCTAGAATCAACCAAATAGTACAGAATATGCAATCTCAAGTGTCTCATTAGTATTTACTTTGTTGAATTTAATTTTTTTGATAAAAAATATGTACTAGTTTAATTAAACTTTTAAAATTTGTTTATTAGAATTAAAATAAAATTTTAAGTATATAATGTGCGTTTTTTGTTGTATTTATTAAAAAAGTAAAGGGGGGCATGAAAATTTAATTTATAGTCCGGGGAGCCCCAACAAAGAAAAGGTTGGGAAACCCTGCTCTACTATGTCATAAAAGAGGGTACAAATTTTCTTATTTGTTCCATCTTTAAATTTTATTTTCAATTTTTGCATTAATCTGTATTCTTTAATATATATTTTTAAAAGTATGACTTGCGAACAACAAGTGAACACGTACAAATAAATATGTGATATGATAAAGATTTTTTTAAGTGCTTAAGTTTTTATAAGTATTTACAAAACATTTCATTTTTTGATTTTTTTTTAATGTCTCTACACAAAGATATAACACAGGTATCTTCTTAATTTCCCCGGTAAATACATTTCAATGAGTTCATATATCACTAATATTCATCACTAATAAATTAATGTAGGTAGATTAAAGTTTATTTGCGGTAATTCGAAACCTAATAAAAAAATAATCCTAGTGGGTGATGCCCTTGTAGCTTAGTTAACCTCTCAATAGATTTACAATAATCA
This sequence comes from Diabrotica balteata, assembly GCA_918026665.1. Taxonomy (NCBI): domain Eukaryota; kingdom Metazoa; phylum Arthropoda; class Insecta; order Coleoptera; family Chrysomelidae; genus Diabrotica; species Diabrotica balteata. The sequence continues at coordinate 100,813,269 of OU898278.1, forward strand.
ATAACACATTTATTTTATGAACCTTGACATTTAATCCTATTTGTTCTTTTACCTTATTTTCCGAAGATCACCTATCAAAGTTAATTGTGTTGAACGAAACCCGCCAACTAAAAAATTGAAAATTTATTGTTTTATTTCTTAACTGACCCAGTAACGGGTTATTAACTGTAATTATATACTTCAATTTAACGATTGATATTAATTATCAATTACATTGTATATGGTTATCGACACCACCTGACTTGGTGTTTAAAATCATAAATTAGTTGGAAATACGGACCATATTATAGCACAGTAATAAAATTAACAATTGACTATAGAATATACGTTATAGGTTATGTTTCTATAAGCTAGTATATAGAGTTTCTATAAAACTTTTCTAAAAAATACAACACATTCTGAAAGTAAATTTATGTATCTACCTATTTATAATATCCATAAGTTTGTTACATTATGAATATAGGTTTCTCCCATTTCTTTCGATTTATCTCTGTTTTTCATTTAACCTTTTCACGTTGCAGTTTTGTTTTAATAGCATCGTTCCCTTCTCGATATTTAGTCGATTGTGGTCGATCTCTTAATATTATTTCAATAATATATGGTCTCGAATCCAATCTTTTTGTTCAATCCCTTTCGTTATATGTCTTCTTCTTAGAGTGCCGTCTCCCTACAAAGGTTGGCAATCATAATGGCTATTTTTATTTTTAAACTTGCTGCTCTAAACAAATCAATCGATCTGCATTGATACCGATCACGTAGATTCTTCAACCATGAGTTCTGCCTTCGGCCAACAGATCTTCTTCCTTGAATCTTTCCCTGTACTATGAGTCTCAAAATTTTATATTTTGGTCCCCTCATCACGTGGCCTAGGTATTCCAGTTTTCTGGTTTGTATAGTGATGATTAGTTAGGTTTCTTTACCAACCCTTTTCAGTACTTCTTTATTTGTAATTTTATCAGTCCATGGTATTTATAATACTCTGAGGTATAACCAGGGTTCGAAAGACTAGATTCTTTTTAAATTGCACTTTTTTAATGTCCAAGTCTCAGCTCCATATAATAATATTAAAAATATATAACAGCGAATGGTACGTAGTCTGATCTCCAAATTTAGATTTTTGCACGTTAGGAGTGGCTTCATTCGTATAAATGCTGATCTGGTTATCTCTATTCGCCTGTTTATTTGTGTACTATGATCATTGGTTTCATTGATCAAAGTTCCCAAGTACTGATATTTTTCTACTTGTTCTATCACGTTACCATTGATATTCAATAGGTGATGTATATTTTGTAGTCTTTTTGTAATTAGCATGTACTTCGTTTTTTAACGTTTATAGTAATTACCATCTCAGCACTATTCATACTTAAGCTTTCGATATGCATATCGTAAGTTGTTAATTAATTTTCCTTTAACGGTAACCCCCGCTTTGATAGTATTGAGCGTGTTTCAGAAAATTTCTTCAGAGTATAAATTAAACAAAAGTGACGATAAAATACATCCCGGTCTAACTCCTCTACAGATCTTCATTTCTTCTGAGTGTTGCCCATGAATTTGAACTATGGCACTTTGTTAGCAAGTAATGTGCTTGTTAGTAAGTATTGAAATTAGTTTTTCATGTCTTACTTTATCACAAGCTTTTTATTAACGTTTACATCCCAACATCGCTGAACCAATATGTTGATGGTAAATAGTCCTTCTCGAGTAGCCATTCTATTTTGGAACCCGAACTGCGTCTCGCTAATATCCTCCTCTAACCTTTCGTATATTCTCTTATGTATTACTTTCAGCAATACTTTTAAAGCATGACTTACGAGGCTCACTACTTCCAAGTTATCCTCTTCTATTAGTTTTAACAGTTCTACTGGTATTCCATCTAATCCAGCTGCTTTATTATCTTTAGAGTTTTTGATAGCATATTTGATTTCATCTATCGTGATCTTATGTCTCTTTAAATGATTTAATTATTGTATTTTCTGCATTTCATCTTTTTCATCTTGGAGTTTTCTAACGTACTCCTCCCAGCCCTAATTTCTGTGGTAAATCTATAAGTTTTGTTTTTTGTCTTTTATGTGTCCTTACTGTCTATTTCGATCCATTCCAGTCACTTCCTTATTTTTTTGTGTATATTTCTTATATTATATTTTATTTCTAGTTCTTCTATATGTTTACATTGTTTCATCAAATAGATTTCCTTAGCTGTTTTGATTTTTTCCTTAATTATTCGTTATATTTCTTTATACTTCTGTAGATCCTTTCCTTTATATTTCCTTCTTTCTTCCATCTGTAATAGTATTTCTCATTAACTGTTTTTTAGCCTCTGACCTATGTTGTATCAAAGTTTCTTGAGCTGGTTTCAGTAATGTGTTTTTTATATTATACCACTTTTTATTTACATCCATAATTTGTTTGTTTTCAGTTAGTGTTTTTTTGCATATTAACATTCACATTATTTTTTAATTCGTTTTTTATTTCTTCGTTTTTAGCATTCTTACATTAATTTTTGGTTGTTGTTTCCTGAGTTCAATTCTTTTGAATTTTATTTTCACCTCAGCAACTAACGGATTGTGGTTTGAGCTAACATCTGCTCCAGGATTAGTTTTAACTGAGGTTATAGAGTTTTTATATCTGCTATTTACGAGTATAAAGTCTATCTGGTTTCTGACAATGTGGTTTTCTGTATGTGAAGTATTGGAAATTACCATATTCTTTTCTTGGCAGAATTATATGAACCTTTTTCCTCTCTCCTCTCTCTTTTATATGTACAATATCTCAATTTTAGATTTACAATGGGTTCTACAGCTTCTGTTGTTTTGGTTTTGCTCTGTATCCATTTATTTTGTTTTTTGTTCCACAATGATATCGCTCTTATCTGGCCTTTCATGGAGATTTAAGCTTTCTTCGCCATCATTCTCTTTGCCTTTATCCCTATGCGACGTCGACGTATTTAGTTACATTTCTCCAAGTTTATACCTTGAATCATACCAATATTAATCCCCTTCATACCGACCTAAGCGTCTCCCTAAGTCTTCTTTGGCCTTCCTTTCCTACTGCTTCCAGAAACTTCAAATCAGCAATTCTTCACATTGGATGAGTAAAATCGTGATGATGAACATGCCCGAACCAACTTGACCTATGCTCTCTTATTCTAGCATCAATTGGTGCCACTCCTAATCTTCCCCTAATTTACTTATTCTTTATTCATTGATTTATTTCTGCAGAGAAATCTAAGACTTTCAGTGAGAAAAACAAAAGACGTATTCATTAATTAATCCTTGGGTATGAACAAAAAGACATTGATAATTACTTTCAGCTACTAAAAAATACCCTGATCGAGAATGATCTTATTAAAAAGGAAAAAGTTCCGTGTATCTCATGGCAGTTTTACAGAATTTTTATATCACGCAACATATGCCTCGCTTTGTTCCATAAACATCTTCATATATTTCTTCATTACACAGTCAATTAACAAGGATGAGACAATTTATAAACTTGAAGAAAAATGTTCAAGAATAGACTGGGTCATTGTTTAACAACTGGAAGAACAGGTAAACAGCGAATTAATTTAAAACATGATAACTTTTTATATTATAACAGAAATCAAGATAACATCAATATCTAGAGAAATGAAAATTGACTAAATTGAAAAGACCAAACTGACCTGCAGATAATGTCTGAATAAAATGGTCAAAACATATAGAAAATGGACTCCTTCCACTAAAAAAAAAAACGAGGTAGACCAAGAAGGTCATGGAGAGAAGATGTCGAAGATGCAATGACCGCCAGAGATTTAAAAACTCAAGATTGGCTCAACAGAAAACGCTGGAAATTAGGGGCCAGCTGTAGAAGACTTGCCTTTTATATATACAGGGTAGCCAATCCTAGACGCCTCGGTCTCTGTACGTAAAATGACTTAATATGACTTAATTTGAAGATATTTTGGAATTGTTCGTAAAAAATAAGCTATACACAATATTATTATAAACACGTATTTAAAAAACAATTAAATTATTTGGGAAAAGCGTTGCGATAGAATAGTGATACTTTAATAGTTATTATTAAAGTGATCTATATATCTAACACGAGAATTTACGTATTTCTTGAGCTTTGGTTTAGTGTACATTGGAACGAAACGTAACGTAGTTTCATTTAAACATCAAAAGAATTGTCGTCTTGGTCACTGTGAAAAATTAGTCATTGTAGAATATACCTACCATCATACTAGACAATCACCAAATTTTATTGCAAAAAACACAGTTGCAAAACAACGACTAAATTTGATTCGAAAAAACACAGTATAAAATCATACTACCATTATCTAATGATCATAGAGGCTACGGAAATTAACAAACCGAAAATTCCAATACCAATTACTACTCAGAAAGTTTACGAGGCGCATATGATGGCTACATTCAGCAATTAACTCTAAAAAGATAATGAGTGATCGAACATAGTGACAAGAGATAACATTTATATCTGCGACCAGTTCTACATCACCTTTTGTAACGTTTTCTACAGATGTAGACTAAATATCAATGAGAAACAAATTCCAGAACACGACAGATATAAAAAGAAAATTATTAGGACGAAATCATGGACGAACAAAAAATATTTACCGTAGTTGTCCGTGATTTTACCAAAATGAATGTGGAAAGAATGACATAATGAAACCGAAATGGAAGGAGAGGAAGACCCCTGGTTGATAACGGACGGTTGGCGGAGGAAGACGATGGATAGGGACGACTGAAGAGAAACTCTTGAGAAGGCTAGGACCCTTGCAGCGTTGTAAAGCCATAATCATGGTAATGAAGATTCTAAATATGTCTATTGTTATATCTATTTGGATTTATTAAGCAATATTGATTCCATTTGCAATAAAATTTATTTGCTAAATTCCTTTAACTTTTTCCTACATTTCAGCTCGTAAAAAACGCAAATGACTCAGACTGAATGCTCGTTAAATATTGTTTTATTTTGTGTTTAACGTTTTTACTGTAGTAAAAAATGTGGTAATAGGCTAATCGCTTGGTTGTTCTAATGAGTAATAAAATGCGATCAATAATAATTGGAGCAAGTTGTTTAACAGAGTCTTGTTTTTTAAGTGTTTCTCGTTTGCTACTTCAACACATACATACACCATCTGTACCAGGTAGAGGAATAATTCTAATTTAAATCTCAATGTAATTGGAAATTACAGCATGTGTTGTGTATCTATGCTATAGATATTTGTGCAAAATTATTTAAATAAAATTCACAAAGATTGCTATGACTATTCTAGAGAAAATACAGCTTTGGGTCGTCTAGCTTGTTAACTTTAATAAACCGATTTCAAGAAACGGAGACTTTTAAATTTTGCTTGATGTATAAAACATACCGTAAATTTGAGGTTTGTGGTGATACTACTGGGAAAATTGATTTTTAGCAGTTTCTATCACGTGATTGTGGGTCGTTTGTTTTAAACGGTGATACAGTGGAGATACGGGGTTGTATTTAATGTGAAGATATTACCATAACTTCTGTTTGTTGACAGCCATCAGCGCTTCTTTAAAGTCAGTAATAAATTGCAAAAACTTTAGTGTGGGTTTGGTATATATATATATATATATATATATAATATATATATATATATATATATATATATATTATATTGAAAACAGAAATACAATAAATTAACTTAGAAATATATACGACCAGATATACAGTGTTGATTAGTGGATTTATTTAAATAGTGGTTAGAGACATAATTTGTAAGTTATATACTGGATAATATTATAAAAAAATAATTATATGAGGTTATTTTTAAGAATTTAGCATAAGAATTAAGTTTAAGAAATTTTTCTTTTATTTTATTTAATATTTAATATGTTTAATTCAGCCATGTGCTATGCAACCAAACATACACTGTAGTGTCAAAGTCAAAAAGTTATTTATTTTTGGAATGTTAATTTAGAATATAATTGTGGATGTAGAATAGTAAAAATATATTTCATATAAATGTTTAAGTTAAATATAATAGTGTAGTTCTGATCTGGAGAGCCTAAAGTCAAGTAAATTATAGATAGAAAACTCTAGAAATGTCAATGGGACTATTTACATAATACATCACAGACAGGAAATCATTCCAGATTGTTCAGATAGAACAAATGGAAGGATTCGAACATGATTTATTGCTGGAATGTTCTGGAAGTAATGAAAAACATATAAAAAGCCATGTAATTTGGAGGATAAGTCAGTCAGTCAGTCAGTTAGGAGTCAGTTTGAGTTATAGTTTAGTTCAAGTCAGTCAGTCAGTTATGAGTTCAGTTCAATTACCAGTTCAGTTACCAGTATGATCAGTTATCAGTTAGTAAAGTTATAATTCAAGAATTTAGTTATAAGAAGATTATTAATTGAGTTAAGTGAGTTAGTTAAAGGATATTAAATCAGTTACAAGATTATTATTGAGGAGTTAGTTATAACAATTTAAGGATTATTAAGTCAGTTATTTATGAGGTTATGAAGAGATTATTCAATGCTAGAAGAAGGCATTGATTAAGTTAAATGAATTATTAAGTTAAATACAGTTGGAGATTAATTATTACTACAGTAATATATTGACAGTTTTGAAATTAATTCATTGAAATAAGCATTCAATAATACAACCACAAGATCCAGTATATTTCAAAGTACATTAATTATATGGAAATTGCAAGGAGTTAAATATATACTTATACGGTGAGTGGAGATAATTAATAAGGAACATATTAACATAGTTAGATAACCAAGGCTTAGTAAGAAGATATCGAGTGGTGATAATAACTTTAATTTTGGAAAAACTTTAGGCATTCAGTGAAACAAGGTACCAAATTTTGTTAATAATTTAATAATTGTAAGAATTTCAAATTTTAGATAGATTGTTTTAAATTGATATTGCTTATATTAGATAGATGGGTTTGTTTCATAATAGTTATAATAAAGATAATTTAAAAAAGTACTTACAAACTAATTCTTTGAGAACTGCGATAAAAACCCTATACTTACATATATATCATTCAAATTTACTCATTGCTCATACAACAACAACACATCATAACAATATATAAATATATATATATATATATATATATATATATATATATATATATATAATATATATATATATATATACGTCTTCATATCAAGGCGAGATCCGATTAAACCGAGGACAACCCGAGATCCACCAATAGGAAATTAATTAATAGGGTATATTGTTCATAACTATCTTTATAATTAACATATTAATCATGGCACACTTAGAGGGGAAAAGATTTTTGAACTTAAATTTTTTTGATAAATTTACAACAAAATGAGATCCGTAGCTGAAAAGGGAAGGGGAAGACTTATATACGAAATTTTAGATATTTACAGATCAACGCGACATCAGACACTGTTGCCAGCTCTAAAGAGTATTAGTCGAGCGACCGGAGCTCGTGTTGTATTGCATATTTCCTACTCAAACAGTAAAGTAATTTGCGGTTATGGTGTTTTGTATTTTAAAAATATTGCAAGGGCAGCGGTCAGTTAAAGTAGTAAAACAAAATTCAAAGATAACAGAAGCTAAGTAATGATTATAATTTTTATGTATATTATTAAATAATTCAACATAAACTTTATAAACCGAATTACTAAAATGCTCTGTTTTATTGAATTTGTGAAATCTATTCTCAAAGTTCTTTTTGTTTATTATTTATATACAAAATTAAAAAGGGGAAATTATTTAAACTAAACAGTTTATCTGTATAACAAAAGCTATCATTTTAACATTCTAATCGTGTTTTAACATAAAAATATTAGTTTTGTACGAGAGTAAATACAATTCCATACTGAAGAGTAAATAGACTGGAAAAAGGCTTCTAGAATAGATTTTGGTGGGCACTTTGTTGCTAAAATGCAAAACCTATTTTTATTCGTTTCTAATATCTTTCTAATGCAAAATCACTTGGTCGTCCAAAAATCGTAGCGTGAGGGGAGTGGTGGGGAGCCTTACAAAAAAGTGCTAATTTGTTTTTCGTCCTTTTTCGGATCTACGATATCCGAAAATTCATTCTTCAAATTTGCATATCGATCCGGACATTAGAAATATTTTTATTTTATTTATAAAAATACGTCAAACCATTGTTGTATACGGAGTGCCTTCATACAAAATGACTTAGAATGAGTCTGAAAACCCATATTTTTAAAATCGTTTCTCCTCGCTCTACCCCGAAAAATATTGGGTCTAGCAAAAAATGGCTTTCTATAATAGTTATAGACCAAACATCAGAGAACATTTCGGTTTGTTTAGAATGTCGATTGGATAAATAGTTTAGAAAAAATTAAATAAATCGAAAGGCATATCACGACGCACAGTGGTAAACGCAGAGATGCGAGGAAGGGCGAGATTCATAATCTGAAGTCAACCTCAAATCGACTTTAGTAATGGCGATGTTGTTAGGGTCGATTTTATATTGAAATTATGTTGTGTTGTATATTCGATTGCGAAAGTGCATCATTGTGCATTATTTTTTACTAATAGCACGAAATCCACTGAGCTGAGATTTTTAATATTAGAAGTTTTAAATTATTTTAATGAACAGCAGCAGGTATGACAGTGTCTTGAGTCAAAAATCAGATTACGGCATGTTTCTTTCCGTAAAGTCCATTTCCATTTTCGTTTGCTGAAAGAAGCGGAAACTGGAGAATACATTTTTGTTTTAGTTTTAGAAAAATGTACCCCTACTTCTTTGCATTTGACTATGTGAACTATTCTTTTTGGGGAACATTACATTTGTTGGACATGTACAAACTTGCTGATAAGGCTCCAGAATTGCATGAAGACTTTATGAGAAAAAATTTTGTTGTGAAAAGTTTGAACAGAAACTTTAACCAACTTTTTGTAGATCCAGCTTGAAACATATAAATACAAACTCAAAAGATGCAGGAGGAATCGTGAGATTGATTAAAACCAGCACCAAACTAGACGAATGGTTGTTAAGCTACAATATGATTGGCATGATGGTAGATGAATTTCGTGCATCATGAGACCTAAGCAATCACTCAAGTCAAAACGTAGACAATAGAAAAAAAAAACGGATGAAAATTGACGAATATTCTGTACAAAAACTACATGATCAGTTTTTTACGATTTAATGTATTTTTCACAAGCGTAGATCGTCTTCTCGTAATTTCAGCTAATAAGATTGCATCGCCAAATGTTCAAATACCCTTACTAAATATACAAAAAAAAATGGAGAAGAGCCTAGCAAAATTTCTTCTTACTGTTAGAACTCCCAATTTTTATCAGCATACAAGAAGTACTTTCAACATTTCCAACACTATAAAACTGTCTCTGAAAAGAAAAAAATTATTCATGCTGAGCAAGAGCTTTTATAAAAAATACTAACAACCAAGGCAATTAAAAGTAACATAAATATTATGAGAATATTTTCAAATATGAATTTACAGCATATCCAATGTCACTTGTACCTGTAGGAGTTTTATCGATACCATCAAATAAATCTGCCTTAGGTTCTATAATAGGACAGTTTACAGTTATGTCTAAATATCTACCATTACCATTAAAAAGTAACAAAAGTGTCACATTCTTAAAGGTATGAGTTTAATCCAAGCCGTTGGCAAACCCTCCAACGGCAAATCATTTGGCGACTATGCAAGAATTTTAAAATCAATAGTGTTTTGTATTTGACCAGTACTAACAATCTTTGTAATGGTCCATATAAACTTTCTCCTACTTCAGACAGTATAATATATAATATTCGTGTACATACCCATCCAAACGAAGGTATGAGTGTGTAGTGTGACACCAAGACTTTGACTCCCGAATCTGTTGCTAACTGGCTGGAGTAAAGAAAATGTAGAGCTGGTACCAGTTTTAAGCACGGAATCCAAGTTGAAGAAACATACATACATATACTATACTCCTAATAGGTGTAAAAGATGAGTTTATTTTTACCTTTTTGTGACGAATAATTATTATATTGGTTTTTTTCTAATTGTCAGACTGTACAGGGGCTCCAATGCTCATGTAAACGGAAACGAGATCAAATTCATTGGTTCTTGTAAATATATTATGGCCCAAGTGAAATGTTACAAAAAAGGTGATAAACGTGAACAATTTTAACCATAGAGAGTGTTACTCCTTTTTATAGTAATGAAGAGTCTAACATAGAGTAAGATAACTAACACAAGATAATAATTAAGAAATAGGTACATAGATTTAATTGTTTTTATTACTATACTTTGTTCTTGAACGTGAAATTTGCTGCCAGGGAAAAACCGTTGCAATTTTAGATGTTTTATATATCACAAGCTTTTGAATTTTAACGCCGTTACAACGTCCTTAATAAGCTTTATATAATACTAGATAATAATGTATGAAAATTTTTGGGACAAACCCCGATGTACTAAGTCACCTAGGAATCGAACACAGAAAGAGTCCCACAGGTCAATCCTTTTGATAACGTGGGTATCTGGGATGAGTGAATTTTCCCCTACGAGAGAGTGCGAGCTGTATAGCTAAATTTGGATTTTCTTCAGTAAACGAATTTAAAGGAAATATAAAGTTAATTTGTTTATAAAGCTATAGCTCTTAAACTATTTGACGTACAGTGTCCAAGTTTAGCATAAATGAACTACATATATTGAAAAATATTCCCGTGGAATCTTAATATAGTACGTGAACATCATAGTTGGTCCCTTAATTATAAATGATATGCAAAACAGATTTGTGTTTGTAACTCTGATTCAAATTGAACGCGGTTAGATTTATTTTGTAGGTCTTTTAAAAGCGATTAAAATAAGTTTTTGACATTTTTTGTAAAACAAACAGTGGAGAAGATATGCGAAGAAAAATTGTAAAAAAATAATACTACAAATAAACAATGTCTCCGAAATTTTTTAGACTTCGAGTACTTACCAACGTGTTCTACATAATTTTATCTAAAAAATTACTTAAAATCATCTAACTCATAAAAATGTCATCAAAACGACGATTTTGAAGCTCTTCCCACTGCTTAGAGAAGCTATTATCGATTCACACAAAAGTTATGTATTTTCAACTCTAAATTTCTAATTTAATTAATTATTCTAATTTTATATCTATATCCATAATAGTTCTAATCTAATTTCAAAATGTTTATTTAAATAAAAATGAAGGGTTCCAGTCGATAATTCAAAGTTGCTACACCAACCGCGTTCGCAGGGAGAATAAGAACCCTGCTATTGCATAAGTATATAGATTTTGAAAAACCATTAAAAAAGAATTCCTAAGTTTTTTCGATACGACGTCTAGTTCTCGAGATATTTGACAATCGCCTTTCTGGACAGAGCTCTTTAATAATGTAAATAATATTATTCAAACCGGAAATAAGCCGAAGGGAGTGAGAGGTCTGACTGTAAAATTCATTTGCGATGTTGCCAAATTTACCGGATCTCGGGTTGTCTACAAAATGTATATTTAGCATATACACAACGGATCGCTCGCACTGCCTCTACAGCGGATTTAGTGGAACTACTGCAATATAAAATTCACCAAAAGGGGTGCAAAATGAGGTCCAGACAAAAATCGATTTCTTTGTACCCCCATCATTGTTACATCGAGATGTCACTATATACACGTGAATACAAGGTGAGATCCAAAATCGGATCTCGCCTTGCAAAACGGATCTCATTTTGTATAGCTTATGATACAAACGGATCTCGCCTTGATATGAAGACATATATATATATTATATATTAAAAATAATTTAAAACATCGATTTTTTACTGTTGTTTTTTTTTTTGTTTTTTAAGTACGTAACAAGTAATAAAAGAAAAATGCAGATTGTACAAAAAACAAAGGTTGTATTTAATTTATTTCATAAATTAGAAGTAAGCGCACAAACAGCATTGAATAATAAAAAAAGAAAATTCAAAAGTAATGATAGTTTAGTAAGACGTATTGCCTCCTCTAGCTCTTATAAAATCTAGACAACGTTGTGGCATACTTTCAATTATTCTTCTTAGATAATCTTGATCGATATTATCCCATTCTATGGTTAATAAACGTTGCAGGTCCTAAAGATTAGCAGGTTTCACATTGCCAGATCTCACCCTTTTGTAAAGATAGTCCCAAACATGTTTTATTGGATTAAGTCCGAGCTGTGCGCTGGCCAATTCAAAACTTGTAAATTTACCTCTTGAAGGTACTCGTGACACATGTGGGCGTGCATTGTCATTCATTAAAACAAAGTCATTACAATAAATGTGGCGTAAGGAACAACATGCATCTCCAAAATTTGTCTAATGTACCTATCAACAATTAAGGATCCTCCATCTAGCTGTACCAATTCGGTTTGACCCCTAAGAGATATTTGGCCCCAGAGTATAATAGATCCTTCTTCAAAGTTTGTTGCCGGTAACAGTAACAGTCTGTAACCCCAGTCGTCGATATTCCAGTTTACGTGCTATCTTGCAAATGTTAGACGTGCTATACGGTGTTCCCTTGTAAGTCTCGGGGCAGTGGCAGCTACTCTGGCCTTAATTCCAGACTGTCTTAAGATGTGCCTAACAGTTTCTAAAGACCCACGTACATTTCGAGTCTCGGCTAAGTCATGTTGAAGTTGAATTGCAGTCACATGTCTTTGACGCAAAGCCTGAAGGATTAAAAATCTATTGTCCACATGTGTAGTTCCTCTTGGCCGACATGTTACAGCTCGTCTTTGATAAAGACGAGTCTTTGAGTCTTCTCAAAATACAAACGAGAACGATTTCCGAAGTGAAAATTGAAACGTCAATAAACGTATTTTTATCTTTAATTGTGGCTTATTCCCAATTAAATAGTAATTAATATAAAATGCCACAAGAAAATAGCTTCAGAACAATATTAAGATACGGCCTAACATGTCGCACTGCTCGTGCCACAATTAATTTATTGAAGGAAACGTTTGGTAACCTCATATTTTCACGTTTCGAACCGCGAATTGGTCTCCAAGATCGTGGGATTTGACACTTCTAGACTATGTTATGTGGGGATGTTTGCAGGTGCTAGTCTACGCCGATAAGCATGAAACGATTGACAACTTGGAGGACAACATTCGCCGCGTTATTACCGATATACGGCGACAAATATTGGAAAAAGTGATCGAAAAGTGTACCTCGATATTGGACTACACCAGAGTCAGCCACGACGGTAATATGCCAGAAATCGTATTTAAATTATAATGCCAAAACATTATCTTTCCAATAAAGTCAATTTAATATCAATTTATAAAAATTACCTTTGTTTTATTCCATTTTAAAATCCTATACCTCTAAAAAAAAAACACCCTTTACTAGACTAATATAGAATATAAAATAAGACAAATAATACGACAATTTTAATTGGCCCTCATCAGATGAAAAGTACGAAATTAATCAAAAGGACAATTTGTTAACAAATACTTTAACAATACCAATAAATCAGTACCCACTTACAAAATATAAAGACAGTACAATGTTCACGGTATATCATTTCATATACCATATAATATTACATCACACCACATTCATAGATCATTAACAGTCAGAAAAGAACTACACACAAACACAAACCCACCCATTGTGCAAAAATTCCTGACCTGATTCACCTCTGACTTTATGACTCTCTAAAGACGCCAATAATCCATTCAGGAGACACAAAATGCAAATGATTTTCTATGCAAATGTCTACTATGTCAGCTCGGTTCGCCGATCTAGATATTCAGATACACAAACGTCTGCGATTGAGTTATTGCTCATTGTCGGTTTGGGTTTGCCTGCGGTTTTCACTATTGTTTCTAAGATTGCAACACTATTTGAAGATTATAGAATACATGTCGACTGTTACGGCTATGAAAAATAGCTGAGATTAACTGTATTGATTGTTAAATGAAATAACAAAAATAATAATTAATTCATACAGTATTCTAAGACACAACAGTCTAAACAACATTTGTTATAAACAAGGGTACTTCGATATGATTTAAATTATAAGGCAATGTTTCAAACGTTTTTAAAACATTTTTAGAATATAGATAGCCCAGTTTGGTTAAAAAAAGGTCGAAAAATTTTTCGCAGATATCTGAAGCTTTTAAGACATAGGTGGGGGTTACTAGATGACGAATAGGTGAAAGAGTACTCGTGTAGTTTTCTCTATAAGTTTTTTTATTTATATTTTACATAAACAATATTTATATCATTTTTTTATATCAAGAATATCTTTATTTTCCCGTTTTTTTAAATTAATATTGATACATAATTTACGGATATATTTGCAAAAAAGCAGTTTTTTTGTACTAAGTTATAAATTTTATTATTAACAAAATAACATGTTATTAATACATTTGAACATTGAAGTATTACCGTCTTTTAAATTTATGCGAAATTTCCCACGATCATCGATCAAATAGTTTAAAAGTTATCTAATTTATTTATCACTGACACTAAATATTTAAACTATTGAACTTGCTGTATTAATGATGCTGACACATTTAGGAAATTTCGTAGAATTCTTTAAGATTTAAACTATCTCAGAAGTTAAATGCATATATCGTTTTCATCGAAATTATTTACAAAATAAACGTTTGAAAAACGTTTTTTACTTATAAACAATTGTAATAACTTCTATATTTTTATGATAAAAAACTCACATTAAAAAACCTTCTATGACCAATAGGAACGAAGTTAGGGACTATTTTGACGAAATTTTAATTATTTATATATTTATATTTTAATACCGGTTTTTTATTATATAGATGACCTTTCTCCTATTCACATGAGTACATATAAAATGTAGGGACACGAGGACGGTATACTCTGTGATCTTTGGAGATATTTAGATTTAAAAACATAAATAGATGCGTTTACCGTCCTTGTACTGTACATATACCTATACACATATAAACATATAGATCGTCAAAGTAGTATTTATTTATTTAGCGTATGGCAATTTGATACACAACATTATCACATATATGTTACAATCTAACATCTAATGTATTAACATATTCAATCGACGCTGGTGTTGCAGAGGCGAAGTCTAGAGGATCTCCATAATACTTCCTCCGAGGGCATTCGGCAATCATATGCTGGATGGTCTGTTTCTCGGCGCCGCAGTCGCACTCAGCAGAGGTTCTCATCCTCCATTTATAAAGGGTATCTGCGCAGACTCCATGACCCGTTCTTATCCTGTTAAGAGTTGACCATGATTTTCGGGGGAGGTCAAAACCTGGTGGAGTTTCTGTGATGCATGGTGTGTTTCTCATTATTAGGTTCGGTCTGTCGCTCTGCATGTTCTTCCACTGGGAGTTCATTTGGAAATTGTTGGAACTCAAGTTTATTGCATCTCTAGTCGGAGGTTTTCTGGAGCGCAATCGATGTGAATTAGCGTCGGCGACATATGTGTGTATAGGTAATTGCGGGTTGTTAAGCAGTTTTTGGAATTCTCTAAGCAGAGCATGCTGACGACGAAGATTAGGTGGAGGTATATGGCTCAGTAGTGGAAGCCACTCCACAGATGTAGACTTGATCGTTCCAGATATGAGACGCATGGCGACATTGAGCTGGGTATCTATAATTTTTGTGTGGACGCTATTCAGCCAAACAGGAGAGCAGTATTCAGCTGCGGAGTATACGAGTCCAAGGGCTGAGCACCGGAGTGTACCTGCTGATGAGCCCCATGTAGTCCCGCAAAGCTTCTGTATGATGTTGTTACGGGTTCTCAGCTTTGCTGCGGTGTTCTCAAGATGTTTCTTAAAGGAGAGTGTTCTGTCCAGGGTGACGCCGAGGTACTTGGGATTATGGTTGTGCGTGAGCAGTTAGTTATCAATGTATACTTTAAGTTTTGTGTGGGCCATTTTGTTGTTCAGGTGAAAACAGCTAACCTCGGTTTTTTTGGGGTTAGGTTTAAGTCTCCATTGTTTAAAGTACTTAACCAGGCGTTCCAGAATAGTAAATAATTGGTAGTTTTAAGCTAAGGTTTGTTAGAACAGTGCGCAGAGCACAGCATACAGGTACAGCAAAATCTGTTGTACTCGACTCACGGCAGTTTTGGGTCAGTCGGTTTGTTAGATTATTTCGCATAAAGATTCTGTCGCTCTGAAAACAAGTTTAGAAATTAGTTTCACGTTTATTCTCTCAAAGTGTACGTTTAAAAAAATGAGTTCTCGCAAACTTAAAGCAATAATAACTCTAAGAAGAAGAGGAAGAAGAAGAGTTGATAACGTTAAATCTAAATAAAAGAAATAAAAATGTAAACTAAATTTTTTCATGTGTTAATATAGAAGGTGCTTTTAAATTAACAGTCGAAGAAAGATTGTTTCAAAACAAGGAAAAATTTCGAGAGTATTTTAGACTTTCAAGGGATTTATTTGGAACTCTCTTACAATTTGTACTAGATCCACTAGTCTTTCATCTTCCTCGGGAAAAAATTTAATACGGTACGCTGTGAGCTCAGCTGAACGTTTGCGTCCAAATGTCCAATTCAAATCGCAGTTGATTCCAGCGCACACCGTTGACGTACACGGCTATCGCTCTGCAGTGCCGCAGCTCAGCAGAACCTAACAAACCGTTATCATAGAGGACCATTTCTTTGATTTTGACGAAAGTGCGCGGTGTTCGACTGAGTGTGAGTTATGCTTCGCTCACTGTTCTAACAAACCATAGCTTTAAGCAGATTTATCTTACAATGATTGATTACAAGGTACTACCATTGATACTTTACTACAGAGTAAAATCATCGTATTTGCATCGTATCATTAATGTTATAAGTACTTTAGCATGCAATTTGTTTTTAAGAGGCCATTATTCTGTATCTGGACATTTTATATCAATTTTAAAATATCAATTTATATCAGTTTTTAAAACCGAAAGGTGAGATAAATTATTTAAGCCTCACAATCCAAAATGAAATTATTAGTTTACTTGGTACTGCAGTTAAAAAAATAATTGTCTCAGAAATAAAAAAAGCTCCATTTAAGGCGGGTTGACACGATCCAAGTGTACTTGATTAAAGTCTGCTTGGACGTTGCGCGAGCAATACTTGGAAGCTACTTTAATCGTGTTATCTGTTCATTCAAGTGTACTTGTATCAACAGGTTCTATACAAGTTTAGTAGAACATTGGCCAACTTAAAACGAGAAGTAAATACCAAAAAAAAATGGTCAGAAAGGGAGGTTCTAATTATGGAATGTACGGATAAAGGAATGTAAAAATAGGGATGCTAGAAGTGAGGTATTTTTTCTTTTGTATTCGTTCTTTCTGGATTTTAAGCTCATGAATCAACATATCAGCAACCACTAGGACACCTTCCACAATCACTTCCACCATCTTTACAATGGTTATTTGACATCCTAGTCATTTAACCGTGGTACAAGTATACTTGTACAAGTTTACTTGGTCCAAGTTGGATTCCAAAGGGAAAAGCACGATTGATGCAATTATGAGTGTACTCAAAGCATTGCGCAACAGAGGGGATGAACATCGCTGGGCGGCTCTGCTGTTTTTTGATGTTAAGAATGCATTCAATACGCTGCAATGGAACGAGGTAATGAAGGAAATGGAGGAAAGAGAATGTCCTGGTTACCTGATGAATGTGGTGGCGAAGTATCTGTCCGAGACAAGGATTATGGTAGAAAAGAGCACTATCGTGGACGTGACGGCCGGGGTACCCCAGGAATTTGTCTTGGGCCCAACGCTATGGAACCTGACATATGACGGGGTTATGCACTGTGAATACGGAGAGGGTACAACCCCCTTCGTATTCGCGGATGACCTCGCTGTACTGGTAGTAGTCCGGGATGAGCCAGATCTCAAATATCGGGTTCGGAACGCAGGCCGCATCGTATAGAAATAGATGACGCAGCACGGACTGAAACTTGCGACAGAGAAACCGAAGCCACCATTCTAAAGGGGACAAGGAACAGGCAAAGTATTGAATTGCAATGTGCGGGAGCATGTCTAACAGCCAAGAAACAAGTAAAGTACCTAGGAGTAACATTGCATCAGAATGAAAAATGGGGGAGCACGTTCAGGAGGTAGTCCGGAAGGTTGCAAATAGTGCGGCTGCGTTGGGGAGGGTCATGCCCAACATTGGAGGACCCAAATCAGAAAGGAGGAGGGTGTTGTACAGTCGATCGTCCTCGACTCATGACGCCCGCTCATGACGCGAGTGAACTGAACAAGTCTGTTGTGGCATGCGCCTACAGGACTGTATCTGCAGTAGCCTTGTGGACCATTACTGGATGTGTTGGGTTGCATGTTTTGGCAGTGGAAAGAAAAAGGCTCTATAAGAAAAGAGGCCCAAACCTTACTGTGGCCGAGAGAAGACAGGAAAGAGAAAGGTCAATTGAAAGATGGCAAGAAGAATGGAACAACACGGAGGATGTGGCACAGTGGACACAAATGCCAATCCCGAACATAAGATATAAGAGATCCTTAAATGCCTTATCCCGAAGATAAGAGATTAGGTGAACTGTGGTTACAGGACACTGGATTATTTCCTGACGCAGGTGCTCACAGGACACGGGGGTTTTAGGGCCTACCTCTCTAGGATCGGAAAGGCTGACACAGATGAATGCCTATACTGTGGATACTCAGACACTGTGACACATACGATGTTAGATTACAGCAGATGGATAGTGGAAAGAAAACAGAATGGAGAGAGAGACAGGTGTGAATTTTGTTACAGTGAGAGAAATGATTTAGAGAATGATTGAAAATAAATGTTATACTAACATACACAGCTATATCCTAGAAGTGATCAAGAAAAAGGAAGAGGAAGAAAGACAGCTGGACCAACGTCAAAGGTAAGAGTGAAAGATGCTAAAAGTTGAAGCTAGAAAAGTGGGTCAGACTGTATGAGTTAGAATGCGTGAGTCAGACTGTGTGGAAGGAGGAAATGCCCATCTGGGAATGATGCTAAACTGGGGTGCGATGAGGATCTGGAACGAGACAGGAAGCCTCCTTGCTGGAGTGTGGATTTGTATGAGTGGAGAATGACACATTTCTAAAAGTTTCTCTGTATTTTGCAACGTGGAATAATTCGTCTACAGTCATGTGTGTCCAGTCTCGAATATTTCGCAGGCATGACTTTATCTTTCTACCTATTCTGTTTTTGCCATCGACTCCCTGCACCACCCTGCATGAAGACCTGCAGAAGACTGTATTTATCATTCCTCAGTATGTGTGCAAGGTATGCACTCTTGCCTATTTTTATTGTTATCAACAATTTTTTGACTCGAACCATCCTTTTCAGCACTTCCTCATTGCTGACCCTGGCAGTCCATGGAATTCTCAACATTCTCCAGTATATCAAGTTCAAAGGCTTCAAACTTTTTAACTATGTGTGTCCATGTTTCTACCCCGATGATAGCCGATATATCCCTTGATGATAGAGTTGCTATCAACAAGTCCTCGTAGACACTTTGTGACAGGACCAGCAACGTCATGTGGAGTCATGCGTCGCCATGATACCAAATCCACTGGTAACTTTAACATCAAAATATATAATACCATATAATGTAAACTAAATTTAAACAGATAACTTTTAACGGGTTTTTACCCAGATATTTAGTGGCTCAATACATGTACACCTAGACACTGATGATGGAACATTGATTCCGAAAACGTTTTGTGATATAGCCTAATTGTATTTTTAAATTATATACCTTTTATAAAAGATTTGAAACAATTTTTTGTGATACATGGTATACAGCTAACTACAGGAACTTAGATTCCTTGTGGATTTTTTTAGCACAAACACACGACCACGTGAAAAAGGGTCCCGTGACAAACTTTGATGCAGGGTCCCCGTGGGGCTCTCTACGCCACTGTACTTAATCTGTATACTCCCCGTATTGTTACTTTTCTTCTTCATATTTTTATGTAGACATAACTGTCTGTTTTTAAATGTACCTTCAGTAAGTTTTCGTTCCATCGTTTTCGTGGTCTTGCTCGTCTTTCTATCGGGGAACCTCGTACTCTTTACTACTTTATTTGTTGTTCATTGGCTTATGTAATCGTTTCATTCTACTCTTTTATTTCTTACCCAGTTCTTGATTTTCTCCACCTTGCATCTACATCGTATATCTGTACATCTAGCTCTGTATCACAGTGTCTTACCATCAATTTTTCTAAATGTTTTCATCTCTGATGCTTCAAACATTCCTTTTGTCCTCTCTGTATCAAGTCGTGTTTCTGTTGCGTATGTCATTATTGGTCTGATGACTGTTTTTTAAATTCTATTTTTAATTTCTTTTCCGATATTTTTATTTCTCCACATTGTTTCATTAAGACAACCTGCGTCTCTGTTTGCTCTATTCACTTGATTTTTTACTTCTGTTTCGAGCTTTCTCTAGATAGATAGTATGATGCCTAGATATTTAAACTTCATCACTTGTTCTATTATCTGACCTTCGAGCTTCAATTTACATTTTAGTAAGTTTGCTGTTATAACCACGCATTTTGTCTTTTTCTTTTCTTGAAATTAGCTTGTTAAATTTTCTGACGGATATATTAAATTGGTGCATCATAAGTTCAAAAACATCTTCATTTGAGAGAGTAGTATTACGTCGTCTGTGTAGCAGATTATGTCAAGTTGTTTTTGTCCTATTTGGTATCCTTTTTAGTTTACTTTTTTATTATTTCATCCCTGATTAGAACAAAAGAGCGCTCAGGGAATCTCCCTGTCTTATCCTATTCCCAGATTCCATCGGGTCGGTTAGTTCTTCTTCTAGCTTTACTTTTATTGTATGGTTTTGGTAGATATTTGTGATCGTTTTGGTTATTTCTAGAGGTTTCTCTCTTGCGTATAATAAGTAAATAACGTCCTTTAATTTGATCCTGTCCAATGCTATATTAAAATCCACGAAATATAGATATGCTGGTTTGTTGTATTCTAATAATTTCTCTTGCACTTGCCTCAATATAAACATAGCGTCTGTGCATCATATCCTGAAACCTTGTTGTTCTTCTGCTAGTGTTATTTATTATTACTTTGGTTGTTAATTTTAGTGTTGTGTTTGATAAATTAATTCCTCTGTAAATTTTTTCCGATTCATCACCCTTTTTGAAAAGAGTTCTAAGGATGCTTGATCTCCATTTTTGTGGTATTTAGTTTTATTCTATTCTTTTTGGATTAGTTTTAATAAATATTTGGTCAGATCTGGTCCTCCGTACTTTAGGAGTTCGTTCGGTATTCTGTCCTCTCCGGATGATTTTCCATTTTTCAATTTCTTATTGTTATATATCTTCTGGTAATTCGTTCATTAAGGCTTTCCATTTTTTAATATGTTTTTGTTGTTATATGTTTCCCACTTCTATCATTTTATAAATTGCTTTATAAATTTCGAGAAGCTATTTGTATTTATGATAATAGTTATCCTCTAATAAGCGATGGCAAGAAATGAAAAAATAAGCGGTTTAAACTAAGTTTCTAACAAGCTAACAAGTACAAGATGGTATCTTTAATAATTTCTTACAGAATGTATTTTATCATTCTTAAGTCTAGCTGTCCATAGTCATTTATTTATAAAATAATTCACATGAATGAAAAAAATCACATTCACTTTTCCAATCGTTTGATCGCGAGCCAAATAAAAAATATTCCAAATATTTTCTTATTTAACAAAAACTCATAAATCATGAACTATATTTAGAAACAAATTCAGCTAAACTGCCGTCACTAATGTTGTATCCAATAAATTGTTTGAAGTAGGTGTAATCGCAGCTTGCGAAAGTGGAATATGTAATATAATGTCGCATGCACGTCCAATTTATGAACTATTAATAAATTGCAATAAAACGTAAGATACTACTACCCACTTTGCCCGCAAAAATCGGCAAACCTATTCACCTTTGACTTTATGGTTAAGATAATGAAATGATGTTCTGGAAAGTTTTTGTGTTGTGTCGTGAATAAGTTAGTATCTGAGCTTTAACAACTTCGCTGTCAATAAAACAGCCTCTACTTTATTTATACTGGGCTTAACAAAACCAAAGGTTGAAAAAAAGTTATATGTTTAATTTTATTTAAATTAAAATCCTTATTTATATATTTATTAATTTAAATACTTAAAAGCTCTATGCAGAGAAAGAACAAATGACGCTAGAACCGAAAACACCAAAAATTACCACAAATGTAGACGTTCGAAAAATACTTAAAAAGCTGAAGCACGAAATACTTAAAAGCTCTATGCAGGGGAAGAAGAAATTACGCTAGAACCGGAAACACCAGCAATTTCCACAGATGAAGACATTCGAAAAAGTTGTAGGTAAAGATGGAATACCAGACCAATTACTGAAATATTGTGAAGCTGCAATGGCAGAACAATTAAAACATGAATTAAAAAAAAAATTAAAATACCGGAAGAATGGAGAACTAGCAAACTAATTCTACTATTCAAAAAAGGAGATAAAAAACAGCCAGAAAACTACAGAAGTATATACTTGTTACATACTATACTAAAACTTACAACTGAAATTTTATAAGAACGAATGAATCGGAAATAAGTTTAGCAGATGAACAACAAGGTTTTCGTATTGGAAGATCGTCTAAAGATGCAACATTTGTCATAAAGCAAATTACTGAGAAATCACTAGAATATAGTGATTTCACCAGCATTTCTGTGTTTGATTGACTTAAAGAAAACTCTTGACAGAGATAACCTAGATATCATAAAAAATAAATCGCCAATCAGTAGAAAAAGTGATAAAGACGAAGAAAAAGACGAAGAAGAAGAAGCAGAAGAATTTAAATAATTTTACGCTCGGGGCTGATATTAGCATTTCAGGTATTCCTTTAAGTGGTGGATAAAAGAACATCTTCACCGTATAGAGGAGTGGTGAAGAAGATTAAA
The DNA here is from genome assembly GCA_918026665.1 of Diabrotica balteata. Lineage (NCBI taxonomy): Eukaryota > Metazoa > Arthropoda > Insecta > Coleoptera > Chrysomelidae > Diabrotica > Diabrotica balteata. The sequence goes on from OU898278.1 coordinate 100,836,134, forward strand.
AGGCCCCTGCATACCAACCGGATTCCACTTAAAACAAATAAATAAGCAATGGAGAAAACAAACTTTGCCAGCTGATACACCAAATAGGAAAAAAATGCCAACTGATACGCCAAAAAGTTTTCAAATCCACCGTCTTTAACAGGGTTGGCTGCCTAGGTAGCTGAGTTATCACTGGAAGGGAGAGAGAAGAAGCAACTGCTGTTTACATTAAAATGTTACACATGATCCGTCTAACGTAAATGCTTCCTTAAAGAATTTACTTCCAAACTAAACACAGCCCCATTTAGATATTAAAATAAACGACATTATCCTCAACAATCTACAAATAAGGCATATGCATCTAAAAACTTACTCCAGACATCACGTATCGCCTCAAACAATCCATTTAATGAGCGATTTAGACAGGACACTAAGTTTCCCCTCATAATGGAGTGATTAAAGCAAAAACCTTCGTATCACAATCCATAAATAAATATTATAGATACGTCATAGGCATCTTTCTAGTCCAGAAAGCCTTGGATCAAGTTTGGCACACAGGTTTTATCAAAGAACTCCACCTTACTGGGCTGACTGCATCCTTCATATTATTAATATATTTCTATCTTCTCCGATTAGGCAATCTGCGTCAAAGTCGCCAACCAATTTTCAACAACATTCACTACATAAGCTGGAGTCGTCCGGGGCTCAATTCTAGCTCCAATATTATACACAGTCTACAACAGTGACATCTCCATCCCATAAATAGATCAGGGTCTATTTTATTATATACTCAGACGCTAAGGCACTCTCTGTATTCAACAAAGCGCAGAATCAATTAAACACAATTGTAAGACGGTACAACAAATGGAGAGTTACACTCAACCCTTCCAAAACCCAAATAATTGCATTCAGATCTTCTAGTCGTCGAGATGTAGACGAAAGAAATCAGATAGTTCTCCTTTGAGAAACGCTCGAATTTAGAAACTCGGTCTCCTATTTGGGAGTTTATTTTAGCAGGACCCTTAACTGGGATATCGATAGAGTAAGAAGAAGAGCTAATCTCTTAGGTGCACCATCTGGAAAATTTTGTAATATCACAAGTAAAACTCTTCTACATACCTACAAAACCTACATCAGCCCAATAATTAAGTACAAGACGTGTGTCTACGCGTTATTAAACAAACGCCAAAATATCACCATTCTGACGGCAGAAAGAAAAATTCTGAGGAAGTGCACGAGGAAACGTGCAGATTATCCGTTAGCATTAATGCACCCCCTTGCTAATATCTACACAATAGAGGACATAGTCCGTTCTCTCAGCAAAAGGTATGTCCTCGGCAGACTATATAACTTTAACAACAGAGCTAAAAAGACTCCTTGCTATCGTCTAGGGCAAATACTCCCCAAGAAAAAAAAAGGAAAAAAAAAAGAAAAAAGATATCGCAAATGAAATAAACAGCATGAAAAAAAACGCTGATTTAGGAGCAATTCCTATTATATACAAGGTAACTTAAGAGATACTTTCTGCTTATGGCTTGCGTTGGCTTCTTCATCCAATTAAGATCCTTCCTACATTCTTACACACTCACCTTTAATTTTCCCCACTCCACTAGAACTTTTCCCACTCTACAAATGCCCACTTGCAACTGACATTTGCTCGCCCCTTCCAAAGCTTCCGTAACAAAAAAAGACTCAGACCTACCTTAAAAAGGCGAAAGCCTAAACGAGGTTACAACGTTCAGGTTAAGGGTTCACATACCTCTGAAAGGGAAAAACCATTGTCTATTTAGCACTGACGCTGTGGCTATGCCGGATTTTGATTTTACAATATAAAATTTACAAAATTCTATTTCGGAAAATAGAAGTAACTCCATATTGTCCCTATTTACTTTAACTCTACCCGTACTTAGAAATAGCCCCTGATCCAATGCTTTACCTTTATCTTTCTTTAATTTATGTAGTTCTTAAGCAACTAACTTTGTTCATTGCTGTAACTGTCTCCGATTGTTATACTTTTTCTCTAAATGTTTCCGTCTAAGTGTACACCTACATTGGAACCGTATTTCTCCCGATCCGATTTTTGGCGACGTCGGCCGACGTCGGATTAAAAACAAACTCAAGGTATTAAATCAGAGAGCCTATACTGCTTCGTCACGGAAGCAGTATAGGCACTATGATTTAATACCTTGAGTTTGTTTCCAATCCGACGTCGGCCGACGTCGCCCGATATCGGATCGGAAGAAATACGGTTCCAATGTAGGTGTACACTAATAAAAATACTAAAATACGAAATTTGAAATAAACATAAAAAATAAATATTTTCTACGTAATTTATTTGATAATAATATTTTAAATTTATATAAAAAATAAAATATTAACACTTACGTCTTGAGAGTTTAATGCATTAGTAGCGTTGTACATACCTGTAACAAAAAAATCACAAATGACATAGGTAAACTGCATATAGATAAATAAATAAACTGAATATATTATGAAACAAAAAAGACAATAGTATTCTCTAGCAGTATGTATCAACTTCTCAACACTTAAGAACATTCAATAAAACGTGTCTACAGAGAAATAATTCAATCCATTCATTAAATTGAGTTGAATCCATTTAAAATGTTGAATCCATTTAAAACCAAGTATTTCACAATTATTTTGGTACTCAAAAAATAAAGAATATTCAATTATATCTTAGAACACCAGAAGTTGGACGTGATTTGACAAAAAAACTTAAGTGAAAACAACATAAATAACATATTAGCTCTATACTAGCCTTACAGTTATTTTGTTCATAATTGATTGTAATATCCATTTGTTGTATTCTGTTCTATTAGCTTAGTTAATAACGCAAGATATCGTGATTTAGTTGAAATAAATACTTAACTTAAAAAAGATCATGAGTTATTGATTATTAAGAACATTTCTTTACAACTTTCTCTACTTTCCTTTCCAGCAAGATGTTCCTTAACACACAGTAATTTTTGTGAATAGTCACGTATAACTCTACCATATGCTTTCTCGAGATCAATTAATACCAGACTAATAGACAGTGGACTCTCACAGACACTACCTGCAAGAAAATTGAGGCCTTCAAAATCTGGCTTTATCTTCGAATCCTGAAGATATCCTATACCGACCACGTTACTAACCAGGACGTTTTATTAGGAATGCAAAAAGGAAGAAAAGAGTTGTTAGCCGCAATAAAAACAGCCAAAATCCTCATCAACTCGTCAAGTACCACGATCACATAATGAGCAACAGCGAAAGATATGGGTTGCTGCAATTAATTCTGGTTAAAAAGGATTTCCTGGCTGAAAAATCTACGTAAGTGGTTCAACACAACAACCACAAATTTTTTTAGGGCAGCAGTTTGCAAAATACAGATTGCCATGATGGTAAAATTCAGTTCAATGTAACAATCATCAACTAATGAAAGAAGTTTTGGGTAGTGATATTTTTTTATTTGCAACTGTCATGCATTATTAGAAAATAAAATTAAAAATATATTCTAAAATAATTGATACATTAAAACCCGTTTTCTGCTAGCGTAACCGTATGGTCACACTAAATGACCCCTTTTAAATATACAATATTTAACACATACAGCGATATATGCAACTAGTAATACGACCACGCGGACTAGAGATATCTATGTAACGAATGACATACCCGGTACCTGATCAATTCGCTGGCAAAGTCGTGTTATAGTTGATGTTTGTTGGTGTTACAACGAGAAAGCATCAAAATGGACGTTCGCTTTGAGTAAGTAATATTTTTTAATCTTATTTTTAAAGAAAACAAAAATATTTTTGAACCAATAAGATCTAGAGACATGTGTTTAAGACATGTTTATATAATTTATTACAAAAGTATTGTATCAAATGCGGTAGAGCTTCTAATATTTGTTTGTGACCATAACGTCACACAGGGATAATATGTAATAATTAATAGGTTTCTTCTTTTTAGACGTGGTTTTACATTACAAGAAGCATTGACCATGTTATATGATGACGAAAATATAGAAAATGATGAAACATCGGTGTTTATTTGTCCTCCAGATGTTCATGAGGATACGGTTGAAGATTCCGGGGACGAAGACGATGGTGGTTTAGTTGACAATTTGTCTCATAGACAGTTATTAGCGCCAGCTGAAATTCGAATAAATCGTAACGAAAATATGGAACAAGGAGAGGAAGACTCTGTGGATGAAATAAAGACAACAAAATCTGATGAACAGGTGAGTCAGATAAACGAGGGAAAAATTAAAAAATGTAGAATTTCTAAAAAAAACTGAGATCAAGCAATGGATAGAGGGAGATTTGATACATAATAAAAAATTTAAAAACGAGAATAAATCTGAAAGTTATGAATTTTATGACATGAGTCCATTACAACTATTCGAACTAGTTTTTGACAACGATATGTTTGAACATATTTTACAAGAAACAAAAAATATGCTGCGTTCAAGAATTTTCCAGATCCAAATCTGTCCATTGATGAATTAAAATGTTTTTTCGGAATTTTAATTTTATCCGGCTACCATCCCTTACCGGGCAGAACATATTATTGGGATCAACAGGATGACATGGCAGTACACATGGTGAAAAATTCTATGCGCAGGAATAGATTTGATCAAATCATGAAATGTATTCATTTTGCCGACCACAGCAAAATTGGAAGGACTGATAAAATGTGGAAACTACGCCCCATTATAGAAAAGGTGCAAATAAAATGTCTTAAGTACTTTCAACCAACAAAGCACATAAATTATGATGAATCAATGATTAAGTATTTTGGGAAACATAGCTGTAAACAGTTTATCAAAGGTAAGCCAATACGCTTTGGCTATAAAGCTTGGTGTTTGAATTCTGAAGACAGTTATTTGATTCATTTTCAGTTATAACAAGGTAAACAGATTTCAACTGATAACAGTTATGTAGAAAAATTTACAAATTACCATATTTATACCGATAATCTATTTACGAGTTTCAATTTGCTTGCAGAATTAAAACTAAGGGGATATGACTGTACTGGAACAATAAGACAAAATAGAGTTCCTAATGTTGCCCTTTGCCAGATAACAAAGTAATGGCTACTAAAACTAGAGGTTCTGTTGATTATGTTATATCTAAAAATGACGGATTTATATTGGTCAAGTGGATGGATAATGCTGTAGTTACGGCTGCATCAACTTGCTACGGTGTCAATCCTCAAAGTTACGTCAAGAGATACTCTAAGAAACAGAGGAAAATTATTAAAGTATAAAGGCCTTTGATTATTGCAAAATAAAATACATTCATGGGTGGCACGGATAGAATGGATGAAGATGTGGCACGATACAGAATTGGCATCAGAAGTAAAAAGTGGTATTGGCCTCTTTTTACTTGGCTTATTGACGTATGCCTATATAACGCGTGGGTGCTTTATAAGAAGTCCTCAAAGGAAAGAAAAAAACACCAAATATAGTTTTCCGCCTAGACGTCCTGGTAAGCCTTTAGTCAGCAAGAATAGTCTGTCCATGAATAGAGTGCCCGACAATCTACGATATGACAAAATTGACCATCTTGTTGTTCCAGTTCCTAACGGTAAAAGACATAGGTGTGCAGGAGAAGGATGTTCTTCAATGATACGTACACAATTGAGTGTTTTGAAATTTTTCATACACAGTAGTAAATACATAATGTATATATAGGTAACCTCCCTGTGTGACCATATGGTCACAGAGTTTTTTTCTTATGTTTATAACAAAAAATTATTAAAAAACATATTTTTACGTTTATTTAGTTTCATTCCATTGTCATCTGCAGTTATATTTATGAAAAAATATATTTATTGATATTCTGGTAGAAAATGGGTTAATGTGTACAGTGCTTAAGACAGGAAATAAACAAGACGTGATCAACTACAGACCAGTCTCTTTGTTATCTGTTTTTTTTTTCAAAATATTTGAAAACATTTAAAAAATAGATTAATAAGTTTTTTGTATAAGCTTAGTATAATATCGGATTACCAATACGGTTTTAGAGAAAGAAAATCGACACAAGATGCTATTTGTAAACTAACATCACAAATATCAGAAGCTTTTGAGTCTAATAAACGTAGTTAATGCATATTCGTCGATCTCTATAAGGCGTTTGACACGATATCTCACGAGATCTTGTTGAAAATGTTTGAGAAGTACGGTCTGAGAGGACGGGTTCTAACATTACTAAAAAGATACTTAACTGACAAAAAACAATTTGTAGAAATTGATGGTGTAAAAAAGAAGTAATTAATTATGGCGTACCGCAAGGGACCGTTTTAGGCCCTCTACTTTTTATTCTCTATGTTAATGACATGCTTAAACTAAAAACTGTTGGAAACATAATTAGTTTTGCTGATGACACCGCAATTTTTTATAAGGCCGATAATTTTCTATTATAATATTTAAAAGAAAAATACGACGACTGCTACCGAAATTCCGCTATTTAAAAGAATTTTTGGATGTTGAACAGCTTAAAATGCTTTACAGATCTCTAGTACAATCTCATCTTGCTCATCTTGCTCATCTGGTATATGGGATTTTAGTATGGGGTGGAATAGCTTATTGCCATTTGGTGACCCTTCAAAATACTCAGAAATGGTTTCTTAAACTAATATATGGAAAACGAAAAACATATCCCTCAAACCAACTTTTTCACGAAATTCAGGTTCTTGATGTTCGGCAATTTGTACTGCTTAGAGCTACTTAAAAATATTCATAAAGATAAAATTCCTCTTAAAGTAAAAGTGTCAAATTGTGAAACAAGAAAAAATAGAATGTCGAATGTCTTCACACTTTAAAAACAATCACGTAATGGTCAATAAACATAAACAAGTTAATATTAGACAGATTAAGTCAACAAGCATGTTTATGCTTTTAAGACTTTTTTTACCTTTATTTTATTCTAAGTAAACTGAAATTGTAAATAATGTAATAATTATTGATTTGAATAAACGTATATTATTAGTTTTAAAAATTATGACAGAAATAATATTAGTTTCGAAGATATGTGATAAATATCTTCAAGCAATATTTTTTGTTTGTGTCTATTCGTTTTAAGAACCAAGTATAAGTTATATATAGCGGATACATTGATCATAAATCACCAGCTTCTTTTTTTGTCCAAAAGATACTTGTCTGAAACACTAGATTTACGAATACTGTAAGGGTGATAATGTTTGCATAAAAAGACAAAGAACAATAACAGCGCTTCGTATTTTTCATGCAGCTAGTGGCTAGTATTCAAATAGGGGTTTCTTGAAGTGTGAGCCACTAGAATAAGTAGCAAAACGCAAATCTTTTAGTAAATGTAAACATTGCTCGAGCCTGTGTGTATCGAAGTGGATAAACGTCTATAGTCCAGTGAGTATAAGCAAAAATTGCATTGTAAGAAGGTATTATATATATTCAACTGCATAAATAATGATCAAAATATATAATATATGTGAAGTAGTTACATTTGTAATATTAATTAAAAACAGATCAACCAAAATTTTTTACAAGCGTTAAATATATATTTCACATTAGTTTTTCTATTTTTCTTCGAATCATTGGTACCCACTTTTACTATTACAATATTTTTTTTCTACGTTCATACAAAGAACAAAATTTATGGAACCATAACTTGTAAAAAAGCTAGTGTCCTGTTACAATAATGCAATAAAATGTGTATTGCACTTATCTGCTATCTTAATACAGTATTGTGTGATGATAACAAATATCTAAACTACAAAATCACCACCATGTTTACTCAATTTTCTTAGGTTTTTTAATACGTTAATTAAATTTTAATAAGATTTAAATATATATGTAAACTAAAGGCTAATATTATTTGGATAATGCTGCTGTCAGTTATAGAAACGTATGTCATAATGCATTCTGACACTTACACAACACACACAACCATTTTTCTATAACCCCAGCTCCGAGTGACATGTGTGTTTCAATGGGACAGTGGTACCCACATGTCCGAAGATCAAACCGGTTACTACAGTAAATAAAAAAAATATATCAAAAATAGATGGGACTGATTATGGACCACGAGAATCCATGGACAAACACAAACTCTTGTTAATTTGTTGACAGTTGAAAAGACGGATGGATTACACAGATTCATAAAAAATTGGGATAACGCAGACTGCAAGAGCTACCCCTGCATGTCAGTTGCCAGTACTCTCAAGAAAAAGTTACGAAAATCCTAGTCCAAAACGAATTTAAGGTGAAACAGCATGCACGATTTTGACTTGGATGATCTTGCATCGAGTTTATATACACTTTAACCCAACTTAATAAAAAAAGAATGGCTAGAGATAGACCAAGTCATCTATTAGTTGTGGACTTGACAAAAGCTTATGATACAATACCTCTATGTAGACGATGGCAAGTATTAGAAAGCTTATCTATTATATTAGACTTGTGAAAGCAATACAACGATTCTTAAAAGATCTTCAATTAAAAATAAAGATAAAGAACCAGTTCTCCGAGAATTTTACGGTAAATAAAGGACTAAGGCAACTGTAAAAAAATGTGTGGACTGCGAGGTTTAGGATGTCTATGTAATAAAATGTGTGGAGTAATGTAACAAAACAAATAAACTAAAGCTGGCTAGCAGAAGGTGCCGGAGAGTGACTACTTGACACTCAAAAGAGGATTCGGCCAATTTGCATGCTCTTCAGAGACCGTAGAATAAGAAAATGAATGATAAGGTAATAAACAATCTATAGGTATATAACTAATGTAAATAAAAGTGATTATAGAAGTTGCTCCAAAATGTGAGTGGGCACCAGGAAAGTATTAACATAAACTTTCCAAGGTATCTTGTAAAGCTGTTTGCTGAAAGAAAAAGGGAAACAGGTATTAATTGAAATATTTAGTTTTCACCAAAAATTTAATCCCTATCCAAATATATACAATCTAAATTTACCCTAAAATACCCACCACCAATTATGTACAGTCAACCTAGTTAATTATATACAAAAAATAAATTCCCTGGTTATACACAACTGATCTTTGATGATATAAATTTACAAATAATAAGATATAGGCAAAATTTTAATGATTTGTCCTAAAAAGATAATTTACTTGCCTTAGCAATGTAACTCTGTACTTCGGCTTTCAACTAAATGTTCGAGGACACTATCCTGAGGGGATAGATAAGGATTATTGAAGTAACAGACTCGTTACACAACGCTGCACTATACCATTAAACGACGAAACAACCTTATACACACTTCATTTCGCTCACAATGAAGTAGTAATTGCATAAGACAAGGAAGATCTAAAGTTCATAACAAAGCATAACAAAGAAATTCAATAATAGCGATCAGGTCTAAATGTTAATTCAAAAATTACATGTGCATAGGAGGAGTTCAACAAGATGAAATTAACTTAAATAATGAAAAGGTAACTTCAGCATGTTGCGAGTATATCTCTTTAGGGGCAAAGATGTCAAAAAATGGATTCACCGAAACAGATATATAAGAACGAATTATAAAAGTAAAACTAATATTTTTTAAAAAACAGTATTTTCAAAAGCAGAAACAGTATTTTATAGAGGTAAAACCTGGCAATTCACTAAAAAACGGAAAAAATCCTTGTTTTGGAAATTAATTTTTTGATATTTTTATCTCGATGAATGACTATTATTTTTTTAATTGTAAATTTAAAATGCGTACAACTTCACCTCTACAGTTTTAGTTCATTTGATCCATAAAGTTTTAAAATATCATAAAATGATGTTTAACAGACATAATTTTATGTTTTTATAACTTTTTTCTACAATAAATCTTTAACGATTAAATCAATTTGGCCAATTTGGGATTTAAAATATTTGAAATCCTAATGAGGTTTAATGGGTGAGAAAATATGATGAAATTACAAAGAAAATAGTGAAACGGCTTTAATTTCCCATACAAACAGTTACATTATACTCTTATACAAAATGTTTTATACGATGTACCTCTACAGTAGTTCATTTAAACATAAAGTGACATTTAACAAACTTCAAAGTGACTTTTCAAAGTCTATTTTCTTTTTTCGCTTAAAGCTTAAGAAAATGTGATGAAATTGAAAGTAAAATAGTAAAAGCATTATTTTCCCAATGAGCATATTGCAAGGATGAGTTTAGTTTGATAAATATGTAGTATACTTTGATGTTAAATTGGCTATTATTTTATATTTGGGTATATACTTCCAATTTTTATGAACTTCACTATTACACAGATCATCGCTTTTAACTACTTAGATTTTTTATTCACTGATTACGTTTTTATGAAAGGTAACAGCTACTGTTATTTGCGGTAGGCCTTCATGAATATCGTTATGAACTCGACTATATCCAACGCCCCGTCTGCTACCTTCTGATACCTAGTCTATTTAATCAATATTCCCATGTGTTGAGAACGACAGTGCAATCATTTCGCATTTCGAATGGTTTGGATGCTCTCCAAAACGATGAAAGCTCAGGGAAAGTCTAGAAATTGTCAGACTGCTGATTGGAAGTTACACAAAACTTCATTCGTTAGTAGCGGACTACATTAAAGGGTACTTAAAATTAAATAGGGGTTTAAACGGTTTTCGCTGTATATTAATATGGGTTTAAAACGTATCTTTTACCAATAAAGTTACGTGTAATGAGACACTGTATAAACATATTGTAGTAATAGTTTCTGCATATTTTTCTGAGAGTGTAGATATAGTTTGACAAAGAAGTAGAATTTAAGAAATTAGTTTCATTTTTAACCACATGATATTTACGGGAGTAAAAATTAAATTTACTGGTAGGTATACTTTAAGTTTTTGACCAAATGTTTTTTTTTATAAAAGTTTGAATTTAAATTCTGAAATTATGTGAATTTTAGGATCTTGAAGTAGGAAAAAATTTAAATACGGCTTAATTTAAATTAATACCATTATTTAATCTAAATTGGTAAAATGTTAAAATTTCGGTGTCTTTTATTATGTACGACAAATAATTTATAACAAACATTTATATTTAACTAATAAATAAAAAAATAATAAAAACCCACAAAAAATGCATAAGTTAAATAAATTTCGTTAATTTTGATTCCAAAATATTTATATAAAATAAAATAAATTAAATTAAACATTTAATGTACAAAAATGTTTTATTTTAAATACGAATTAGTCAATCCTTAAAATACAAAGATACGCCGCTGACCAGTTCCTCTGGTGGCAGTTTGGCTTCACTTTTAGCGATACGGTTACGCGTCCTCTCTCTTTCCTTGTCTAGGGTTGTAGCGTTTTAAATTTTCATATTTAATATCTATAGGTTCTGTTTTAAATTTTAGACTCTCTTCGGGAAAGGAAACATCGTAAGATACATAAAAGCCAATAGATTAAGATGGGCAGGCCACGTGGTACGGAGTGATGACGACAGACTGATTAGCAATGTGTTTTGGGAAAGACCAGATGGTAAAAGATCGACAGGAAGGCCTAGAAAAAGGTGGAAAGACGCAGTCAGGGAAGACCTGGAGAAGATGGAAGTAAGGCCATGGAAAATAATAGCACAGGATCGGAATCAATGGAAGGCAATAGTAAAACGCGGCAAAAACTCAAGAAGAGTTGTAAAAGCCAATGATGATGATGATGTTTTAAATTTTGAAGTTCGTCCCTGGTTGTTTATGTCGTCAGTACGCATAAAAATTATCAAGAAATCTGTGTTTGTCTTTTACGAAGAAATTTTAAGACGATCGATGATATAGCAAGTTTTTTTTATATTTCGGCGGAGAAGTTAAATGTATGTTGTAAAGGTTGATCTTCGAACTAGAAAATTTCAAGTTTGTTTTGACAAGATAAGGCAAAAATATAGATGTTTTGTTTCTGTTACATTGTCAGGTAGAAAATTATTCCGGTTAAAATAATCAATATAATACGTGTATTTCTACCGAATCAAAAGTAAATATGGATGTTTTTGTCTATGTTTACATTCAAATCTCCAACTTTCTGTTACATTGTCAGGTAAAAATAAAGATATTTTGTGGTAGTTCGTAGGGACGAGCGAGGGGTAATATTGTTTATTTAGGTTTTGTAGGCGCAACTTTTTCGGAGAGGTGAAAAGAATTGGGATTTACGAATTTAATTTAATTGAAATTAAGAATTGGAAGAGTTGAAATTTTTAAAACTGAAGCAGATAAACAATCAAGCAAGATAAGTCAAGCTAGATCAACCGAACGATGTAGAGTCAAGCTATAGCATTTAGACGAGGTGGAATGTAGGGGCAATTTTAAATCGAAAGTCGATTCAATTTTTTTGTGTTATGTCTTAAGACCGGTCAATATTATAATACTCTTTGCATTAAACGCAGTTTAGACAGAGTAATCATCGGAAGATTTATACAATGTACCGGACACAAATGGAATTTTTGAGGATTAATATATAGGATGTCCCACCAGCTTTGTTGTCGTTTGCCTGCTTGATCCAACCCCATTTACGTCAGATCTTCGTTCCTGAGTATGGAAATGGTTTCCTGTGTTCCAGTTTGAGAATTTCTCCTTGCAGCTCCAATCCCAGAGATTTAGCAAGTTTTGTTTCAAAGTTAAGTTCAAAGTTTGTGAATTAAGGTAACAATTCAATACATTTTATTTTCCAAGTAATATAGACATTTGTAATAATTGCTTTCATTAAAAATTAAAAGAATTTGTAATAATTAAAGTTTTATATTATGTTAGAGTCATAGCTAAAAAAATGTCATAATTTATTCTGTCTTAAAATGTTATGTTGACATATGACATTTTGCTCTAATCCATTGTTGTTGTAAAACAATTTTAATTTGTTCTGAAGCTATTTTCTGATATATTTAACTGGGAATAAGCCACAATTAAAGATAAAAATACGTTTATTGACGTTTCAATTTCCACTTCGGAAATCGTTCTCAAAATACAAACAGTAAATTGTAAATACTGTTTGTATTTTGAGAACGATTTCCGAAGTGTAAATTGAAACGTCAATAAACGTATTTTTATCTTTAATTGTGGCTTATTCCCAGTTAAATAGTAATTAATTTTAATTTGATTATTATATATAAAAGATATTTTATATATAAGGTTAAATTTTACAGTATTTTCATAAAAAGGATATCCATAGTTTTTGATAATCTAATTTGGCCATATTATACCCTAGGAACCATTTCAAAATTTTTGTAGCAATCTCTTATGCAAACAAATAACACGTAAGTTTTTGTTAATTTGTATTATGTTATATAGTATGCTTCTTGTGTAATCTGTATTTTTGATAACTGTTTGTTTGAGACAAAAATAAAGGTTTGATTTGTTTATCTGATCCATTTTGTGTTTTAATTTAGAAAAGTCTCCTAACCCTAGAAAGTATTTTTGATTTTCGGGAACAAAAATTTTTCTTTTTCCCAGCAGGAAGTTTTCTTCGAAGCGGCGTCCAATTAGAAATAGCAAGATGTAACCTTATCTGCCATATCTTGTTCGTTTTTGACCCAGGAGATTTATGTAAGTATCCCTTTGTTTTTATTTAGTAGATACCCCAATCCGACCCATTTTATTCAACTTATCCACGACCCAGCTCTCCAATAACCCCTTGAGTGCCGTACGCACTAGTTTTGATTATTTTGTTTGCCCAACGAATTCTGTTTTATCTGCATCAGCTGCAACTAACATTGTCTTCAAAGATGAATTTTGTAATTCACTATGTTGCACAGTAAATTGTTTCCGGGGGTTCTGGAGGTTCCTGATGTTTTTTTTGGAAACATTAACTTACAACTTCTCCCCTTTGAATATTTTTCCAGTGTTAACTGGCGAGTACTCGGAATTCCCCATTGTTTTATGCTACTTGTTTTTGTTAAACTTTTATCACAATTTACAAAATGAATAAGAGCATACACATGTTTGCATCTTTGACGTATATTGTAAATTTGTAACATAAGGCAGTTTGAAAACTGACGTTTGTCGGATAACTGAGGCCTGGATGCAGCTATTATATTCTGAAACATTGCGTACACGCCCTGTATCAACCTAATCTTTTCCCGGTTTTGGTGTAGCTAGTTGAAATGTGATATACATTTTAATGCATTGTAATGTTTAATATCCATTTTGATAAAATTCAAACAAATTGATATCTAAGCATAAGGCCTACGCACACAAAAAATAACACTGAGCAAAAACAGTAAACAGAATGCAAATGAAAAAAGAAAAAAAGAGTTACAAGAGATAAAGGTAACCTTTAATATTTTTACATAAACTTCTTTTCTCAATGGCCTCTTGCGTAAGTAGTCATCCAGTCGCAGGAACTTATATTTTAAATATTATAATTATAATGAATAAAATCAAAAAACGTAATTACTTTTACTATTTATTCTGTGTATTCGTTCAGTAATCAGTTTACAATAATATTTCAGTTCATAATTTGTGTATTTTTAGATAAATTTCTATTTTTCTCGTTTTGTCATATTTCCCTTACACCGATTTTACAAGAAAAGTACAAGAGTTTTGTCATATTTCACTTACACTGATGTTACAAGAAAGAAAAGTACAAGTTTCAAACCGCGAAAGAGCGCTACCGGCGAAACTTACAGCCAATACACTATCGATATAAGTTCGACCTGGCTTCAATATTCTTTGAAATATGTCTATATTAAAGCGAGAATTCTAATGCGACTAAATTCAATTATTTTTCGTGTAAGAATAGTGAATTTACTCTAGTGATACTGCGAATAGAACAGTGTGTTGAAAAAGTGGCGGTATATGTTTAAGAAATTCGTGTAGTAGCTGTCCAGGGACGTACGCAATATTAGTTGTCTCACGGACAGAAATTTATTGATCTAAGTATTAAATCATAAAATAACAATGTGTAACAAATATGTACATAGTCAAAGATCAGAGAAATCTGATTGTGGAAAAAAACAAAACATTATTTTTCTTTGTTTTTTTTTGTTATGGTTAAAAGTGAAATGTCAAAAACTAATCAATCTGTCCGCCTGTCGGAAAAAAATACTAGGTGATACATCGGGATTTTCTATTAGCGTTTAATGATGACGTCAAATATAAATAAAACTGTAGAAAAGTATTTTACATTTAAGAAAATAATATTGTTTTAAACAAAAGTTAACAATTTATAATGAAAAACTGAGTGGTTGTAACTCACCACATTAGCATACCTTGTCTAAAATATTGCTTCTGTGGACGAACTTTCATCATCGTCACTATCCAACAGTCTTCTGTATTCGTTTTCTACATTAACTACATGACTACTACTTTTTCCTGGTTTCTAGTCGGCACTTGTGATCTCTGATAGTTTATATAGAATTAAATCAATCACTTTCGCGCCAAATTTTGGAAAAATATTTTACCTCCGAAATCTTTTTTTGCTTGTCTCCAAATAAGTTCTATGGGATTGAAAATGTAAAAAATAGGTGGTAACCACAAAACAGTAATAGACGTGTCCTGTTGCAATCGTGTCAAGTATACACTGTTTGTCTTAAGTTTTAGTACGAAGCACTTCAAGTAATTGTTTCTTATTATAGTTCTCTTTAAAATACAGATCATTTTCTGAGGAACTACAGATCATCTTTTAGTTCCTGTTTTGAAGACGAACTGTTAAGAAGTTAGAAAGTCTTGAGTGATAGTTGGCATTATCCATAATTAGTACACTGCTGGGTGTTATATTAGGAAGTAATGTATTCTAAAATCACTCTTTTAATATATTAAAATTCATATTCTAATGATAATCTGCACTAAAATTTTCTAATTTTTAAGAGAACCATCAGTCCAACCCTTGTTAGCCATATCGTGCGTGTCATACTATATCTGGTCGTAATAATAAATTGTTCGCTTTTGGTCTCGATATTATCCACCTTAAATAACTTTTGAACTTAATTTTTCGAAAAAAAAAAAAAAAACAGTCAATTCATATTTGAAGGGAGAGACATATTTTATCTAAGCTTGCAGGGAAAGACACCCTCTCATTCCCGTATCATCCCTTAAATTGTTTTTAAATTACTTGCACCTTTTTTATTTGCTATTTGGATTCTCTTGACTGCCATTCACTTCCATATAATATTACAATCTATTTTGAAATGATTCTGTGACATTGCTTAACACATGTGCATTTAATTGTCAACATTCATCCTCTATTCTTTGTTGTAAATCATCCAGAGATTCTGGTTGAGTAGCATACATTTTTATTTTTATATAGTCCTATAAGACAGCGTCTAGGGATGTTTAATCCGGTGACCTAGGTGGCCAATCCCTCATCTGTCCTCTTCTACCTATCCAACGAGCGGGATAAGTTTCGTTTAAAAATTGTAGCACAGGTAGAGCAAGGTGTGGAGGAGCTCATGTTTGTTGAAATACAATTAAATCTTAGAAAAGGTTATTATTCTTTTTTACTAATGTTCTAACACGATCAACCACTTGCCTAAGTAACTCAAGATACGCTGCACTATGTAAGTTTTGAGTGATAAAGAAGAGTCCGATAATGTGATCCCGTAGGACCCGTACCGCACTATACGTTTAACCTTTGAGGATGCTGTATGTGAAATTCGCGCACAATATAGCGATGACTCTCAGCCCAATATCTACAATACTGTCTGTTCACCAAGCCAATTAATGAAAATGAAGATTTATCCGAAAAGCAAAGATTGCTGAACAATTGTGAATTGTTAATGATGCATTGTGCCAGTAATTCGCAAAATTCGAGAAGACTGTTAGTAAGAAATATTTCCTATCTTATAAACTAATCACTTCAAGCAGAATATATTATACATTTTTGAAATCGGTACAAAAAGGAGAATCGAAATATGAATTATAAAATAAAGGGATGATACGGGGGGTGAGTTGTGCCTTTGCCAGAAAGTTTAAATATGGCATTATGTCTTCCCCTAAATATTTATTGACGTGTTTTTGGCCTTTTTGTTTGTGATTTTAGCAATCACAATACTGATTGTAAATTGGTCATTTTAGAATTTAAAGTTAACACTTCCATATCAGTACATTTAAAATTATTAGACGATAAATATTGAGCAAGAGAAATTAAACTTTTTTCTATTTTTATGGACAACAAAATGCAAGTGCATTAGAGGAACCGAATTCTGCATTTAAAGCATTATTTGGTTAAAACATCTCATTTTTGGCGATAAAAAATATCTTGATTTGTCTGGACAAAAGTAGTATTTGTTTGAATTTGTCGACGGACGATAGATATGGAGGTTTGTCTCTGATGTTAGAATATTATACCGGATAAAGCGTATATGAAGAACAGATTAGATTCAGATAGCAAATATTTTTGGCTGTTTCATGAATGTTATACAATAATGGCACTTTAACCAATATTTGAATAATTAATATACAACTGAAGTTTCTCCCTTAGTACGTGATTCGGAATATTACTAATACCATTAATTAATCCTACACGTTTTTACCTTAATTAACATTATCCTGCTAAGCATAGATAAGGCTGTAAATGCGTGTGTGAGGGTAGACTATTCAGAAACTAAACAGCTGGCAGTTAGCCCTGAAGGGTGTAGGGTGGGTGTACAAATAATGCACTATATTAATCCTAAGGGGTGGGAATCCAATTACATGGACTGACATTGACTCAATTTCAAATATGACCTTCTTTCGTAACAAGTGCATATTTTGATGAATCACCAAGTTGTTATGTGAAATAGGGGAACCAATTTATGGATATTTGGGTCTACGTTATGTATGACAATCGATTGTACTGTATTCGATAAGGAAAAAGTGTGTTACAAAACGTATATATTTATAATCGTAAGCAAAATGGAGAGAGTTTTTCTTTTTTTTAAACATACATTATTAAAAAATTTCATGAATTTTAAATTTCTAGTATCGATCATAGGCGTCCGTTTTGGGTAAGTCAACGGTTATTTTAACGCATTGCCTTTTTTGTCTTTACCTTTTAAGCATTTGTGACACTAGATTATTAAATTACTCCTAAGGTTCTCCTACTCCAAAGTCGATAAGATACATCGTTTTCTAGAAAAATCGATTTAAAAATTTTTCGTTTTTTTCGCCATGAAAGCTAAATTAATATTTTTTGCACTAGTTGGCCGTGACCTATCAACAGAAGTATAACTTTTTATACATAACGATTTTCATTGTCAAATTGTGGTCAGTTTGCGAAGTTTATCTTTAAGTTTTTTACTTTGTGACATTGAAATATAATATATTTCAATTCAACAAAAACGGTTTTTACTAATGAGGAATACGCTGATATTGCTAAAGTTTATGGTGAAATGGGGTGTAACGCTCGAGCAGCACAACGTGGATACCGTGAAAAATTTTCCAATCACGATCTCACTTACTCAACATTGACAGCACTTCATCAACGATTGAAAGCAATAGGTTCAGTGGTCCAAAAAATAATGAAAGAGGGGACATGATGATGAAACAGCAGCACATGAAGATGCTATTTTAATGGAAGTTGAGAAAAATCCAGAAATTAGCGTTCGAAGACTATCTGCCATGAATCCCACCATTTCAAAATCTTCCATAGAAAATGTCTTACATAACGAACATTTATATCCTTTTCCTTTTTACAAAGGTACAAGCACTGCTACAAGGAGATTTTTCTGCTCGTGAAGAATTCGCTAAATGGGTACAACATCAGAAAAAACAAAATGAAGATTTTTTCAGAGGCATTTTGTTTTGCAACAAAGGTTTATTTACAAAAACTGGAATTTATAATGTGCATAATGCACAATATTATTCGGACGTTGGTGACAAACGGGGGGTTGGCGGTCCCCACGTTATTCAAGAATTTAAGCATTAGCATAGGTTTAGCATAAACGTCTGGATATGAGATTATCTACTTGGGTCTGTGGAATTGCCTACTCTTTTAAATGGTGCCGACTACTTACATTTTCTGGAAAATGATTCATCTGAATTGTTAGATGATGTGACTTTAAATATTCGACAAAACTTATGGTTTTTACCTGACGGCTGTCCGGCCTATTTTAGCATGAATGTACGAGAATTTTTTGATAATAACTACGAAGACCACTGGATAGGAAGAGGCGGTCCATTTGCTTGGCCAGCAAGGTCGCCGGAATTATCCTTGCAATTATTGTTTTTTGGAATATATACAAGCATTTGTTTATTCCATTCGATACAAAATCGCGCACAACTTAAAGGATACAAGATGCTTGCAACGAATTTAGAAATACCTTTGGAATTTTTGCAAGAATTTGACATTTTCTAAGCAAAAGGGCACATTTATGCATAGATTAATCAATATCGGGCATCTTTTGTAAAACATTTTTTACGAATTGTATGCCGCCTTCATTAAAACAAAAGATAATTTATAAAATTAATTAAGGTACCTATTTAATTTAACTTTCATGACGGAAAAACGAAAAATTTTTCAAATCGATTTTTCTAGAAAACGGTGTATCCCACCGACTTAAGCTAAGCGTACCTTTTAGTACTAGAATTCCTTAAAATTTAATAATCGACTATCACGAATGCTTAAAAGTTAAAGACAAAAAAGTTATGCATTAAAATAACCGTCGACCTACCCAAAACTGACGTCTATGACCGGTACTAGAAATTAGCAATAAATGGAATCGATTTAACTCTGGATGATAAATAATCGTAGCAATTTTAGTTTTTTTAACTAGAAGATGGATGGATCGCAAAACAAACGAACAAGTTCTCGAACAACTAGGAAAACAATGCGAAGTTTTAAATTCCATAAAAATCAGGAAATTGGAATACTTGGGGTACATCATGAGAGGTGAAAAGTACGAACTACTAAGGAATATAATGCATGGTAAAATCAAAGGTAGAAGAAGCGTAGGAAGACGTAAAATCTCGTGGCTACGCAATCTCCGTGAATGGTTTGGATGCAGTTCAATTGAACTATTCAGGCGAGTAACCAATAAAATTATAATTGCCAGAATGATTTCAAATCTCCGATAGGAGTGGAACTTGAAGAAGAAGAACTAGAAGCGTTCTGGAGCTATTAAAAAAACTACTTACAAGGCGGAATCTTCAGAGAGCTGTAGCTCCCTTAGGAAGCATTTTTGGACTAGGTGAATTGGGTTAAATTGTCTTAAAATTATCTGAAAAATCTCCAGTCTTGAAGATTGAAGATCTTGATTGAAATTTATCAAAAATTATTATTTTGAAAATAGGAAAAATACCTAAATCTGGTGGTCATTTAAAAAGCAGTCGAAATAGGGGAATGCATTGAAATAATCATAATATGAAAAGAAAATTTAAAGGTATCAGTTTACTGCAGAAAACAGTTGTGAATTGCCCAGTTCCAAGGCATAATTGGAGATAAAATTCAAATTGGAATGAAAACTGGAGATTGTAACGAGTTGGTCGAAAAATATCGATGAAGCTCGTATTGCTCAAGCCAATAGAAGGAAGAGCGAGATATCAAAGGAGAGCAGAATTATGTAAAAAAGTTTTGACCGATAATTTACAGCTTTTACTGAACAGTGGGAGCACCCAATATGCATCAGGAACCGCTGATTTGAGGTAAAAAATATCATTTTATTCTACAAAATTACGATAAAAATGCTTTAAAGGCGTTTTTATCGAAATCACATTTTTCTGTATTTATTCTTAGAATTAGTTTGAAGTAGAAATAAATTTGAATGTAAATCAAAGAATTAAAATACTCATGATGATTGGGTATGGGGACAAATCGCGAACTCAGATGGGAGTGTGTAATTTATTTCATGATAAATATCCAGAAAGACCGATAACGCAGTTAACAGTAAGTAAGATTGAAAATAAATTTCGAGAAACTGGTACAGTTAAAATGCATGCAAATCAGGTCGTCTCTCTGTAAATTATGATACTACATTGGTCAGACCATACTAAACGTATGGTCTGGCATTGTAAGAAATAAAATCATCGGACCCTACTTTGTCAAGGTAATTTAAACGGGCCAGCATATCTTTAGATTTTAAGGGGGTATCTTGTACCTATTTTAGTTAATTTATTTTCCAGTAGAATTAATCCTGGAGGTGTTGATGAAAGTTTATGGTTTCAACAGGACGGTGCGCCTCTGTATTATGCTGTAGATGTTCGAAGGTACCTAAACGAAATTTTTCCGAACAGGTGGATTGGAAGACATGAACATATTAAATGGCCAGCGAGGTCGCCAGACCTCAAACCTTTGGATTATTTTATGCACGGAAAATTTGAAGAATGTTGTTTATACAACGAAACCTGCAAATATTGAAGACTTAAAAATGATAATTCTTAAAGAAATAAATAATATTTCTCAAGAAACCACAAACAAGGTTCTACAAGAAGTTGTACAACGTTTGGGTTACTGTCAAATACAACAGAGGCTACAATTCGAACATTTAAGATAAGTTTATGTATTAATTACTGGATTATTTTCAAATTATTTATTATAATTTATTTATAATGTATGAATATTAGATCAATAAAAATTAATTTTCTAAGCGCATATCTTTCAAATTATATCCGTTAGACCATCAGTATTATATTTTTTGAAATTAGCTCATTTTTATCGATCTAAAAATGCCCTAAAATACAGGGAGTTACATTTAAAAAAGAGCCGATGACGTCATCACCTTAATGTGTATCACCTTGTATAATGAAATTTTAGCGTAAAATGTAGAACAATAAACTTAAAAATCGGCGTGTTTTAGATTTTTAAAAAAAAACTTTTCATTTAGGAAACATCGAATTTATTCCATACTTTACGGACACACTTATATGACTACTAAATAAACCTCTAAAAAGTTAAAAAAACAACCCACCTTTTTAGTACAGGGGTATTTTCACCACCATAATAGGCGTTTTTTCAAAATTTTTATAATATCGCGTATAAAGGCTTTAAATTAAAAAAAAATAACTTTTTAAAGGTTTATTTATAAGTTTTAAGTCTCATAAATTAAATTTCGTTACAAATAAGAAAAAATTACTGGAAGGCAGAAAGATGTCCCACAAATTAAAATGCCACTTTTTTAAGACGCCCTCTCTAGTGGTGGTGAAAAGCAACTAAAAATGCAAAAATAAAAATTTTTTGTATACCTCAAATCCTTCTTAACAATGAGTAGAAAAAATTTTAACCATAAGTATAACAGTATTTTTGTTTATAATATTAAAAAAATTAATTCTTTCTTTCCGATTTAGATTTAGAGATTTTAAGTCCCCTAAAAATGCGTTTTTTTTTCGGGAACCAGTGGCCCTAACGACTTCAATAAATAATCCCTTACTTAAATTGAAAAGACAGGGAAACATATTTTTTCTAGTCAAAAATAACATACAGGGTGGAACAAAAACATTGTCACGGTTTAACATCATCACCGGTAGCGTCATGCAAGACACATCAAAATTAATGGAAAATTTGAATTTCTCATTCCAAAAAACCCTGACATAGAAAATAAGAAAATTCAAGGAATTACCTGGAAATAGTGTAAATATAATAAAAAAATATGATCATTTTTTCGACTTTGACATCCTAAAGCTTCGTTAGTATCTACCTTTGGACTAAGGTAAATTTAACTAATTTGACCTGTTTTAAGCCTAATGTATGTTCCAGACTGAATGCCCTGTATATAGTGAGAACGATTAGGTTAATTACTACTTAACTGGGAATAAGCCACAATTAAAGATAAAAAATACGTTTATTGACGTTTCAATTTCCACTTCGGAAATCGTTCTCAAAATACAAACAGTAAATTAAACAAATTTTGTTTTTTGTTACATAGTGAAAAATTCTTCTAATAATTTAATTTTATCTGACTCATTTATATTGACAATTCAGACATACATTATGCATTTTAAAGTAGACGACTTTAAAATGATATTGCCAATATTGTTGAGTTGCGCTCCTGGGACGACTTTACTTATAAGATAGTTCATTCGATTACATGAAATCAACTTTAACTTGAGAATATCCGTCAGAAAAAATCATAGCATATAATTCGTCTTTAAAAAGACAAACACATGACATGATGACAGTAAAATTCTCCTGTTAGTGATTCCATAGTAAATTATGAGGGAAAAACCAGGAAAAAAACCTATAATACTATCCCGACATGGTAAGTATTTGTCGTGCATTTAGTTTACCTTCAATAAACACCAAAATTCTGATTTTATATGTTTCGTTATTTAAAAAACATAAATGATGTATCCTCTATATGTTACTGACTTACTAATACTGGTATTTTCTTATTAATAACTTCCTCTTTCAATATTGGTAACCAGATCCTACTACATTCTGCCGAGGAATTTGCGACACAATTGGCCTCATTTAGCATAATTAAAGCCGCTTCTTTGATTTTTCTTTTTTTACCATCCGTCTCTTTTAGGACTACATTTGAATTATTCCATTGAACCCTATGTTCATTATCCCATGCGTGTTTACATATTTGAGATCTATCAAATTCTCTATTTTTAATATAAGATTGATGTTCACTTATTCTAACATTTAATGGCCTTGATGTTTCACCTAAATAAAACTGATCGCATTCACAAGGTATTTTATAAATGCAATTCTTTGTCCTTTCTTGTTCATTGTTGGTTTGGTTTTGGACAAAATAGATCTCAACGTGTTTGTTGTTTTGAATGTTGTTGAAATGTTGAATTTATTGCCTATCCTTTTAAGTTTTTCTGATAATCCTTTTATGTACGGTATTGTTATTTTCTCTATTATTCCTGTGTATGCTGTAGGATCGTCGTTCTAAAATGTTCTGTTCTATTCGATCGATTGTTGAAAATTCCTTATTTATAAACGATAAAGGATAATCATTTTTTAATAAAACAGGTGTTAACAAATGTTTCTCCCCCAAGAAAGAATTTCCCAAACCTAACCTAATCTTATTGGTGTGTGTTGGTTTTCTATACACCTGACTCTCATATCCAGTATCGTTCTTAGAGATTAAAACATCCAGGAAAGGTAGCGTGTTATTATATTCCTTTTTCATGGTAAATGTTATTGTCTCTTCTTTATCGTTTATATCATTTAGGAATGTGTCCAACAACTCTGATCCATGAGGCCATATTGAGAATACATCATCTACATACCTCCACCATACTGTAGGTTTTAAATTTTGTTTAGAAATGATATTCGTTTCAAAATCATCCATAAATATATCGGCTAAGAATGGAGATAAACTAGAGCCCATTGCTAGACCAAAATTTTGTTTATAGAATTCATTATTTAGTTGAAAATATGTATTATCAGTACATAATGTTAATAACTCCATTATAGCCGATATGTTTAGTCTGGTTCTAGTTGCCAATGAATCATCACTCTCTAATTTTGTCTTGACTATACTTAAAGTCTTATTTAATGGCACATTCGTAAATAAACTATTTATGTCAAAACTTACCAAAATATTATTTGAATTAAATTCAATATTTGATAATTTATTTAAAAAATGTGTATTTTTTATGAATGTGTCATTTTTATTTGTAAATGGTTTTAAAATATTTAATAAAAATTTTGATAGTTCACTACAAGGAGAATTCATGGTACTACAAATGGGTCTAAGTGGTATATTCGTTTTATGAATTTTCGGCACTCCATACAAATTAAGAGTCTTACTGTAATGAGGTGTAATTAATCCCCTCTGATAACTTGTTAAAAAATATTTAAACTTTAATAAAGTTCTATATATTTTGTTCTCCAAAGGCTTTGTTGGATCTTTTGTTAATTTTGTATAAGGTCCGTTTATTATTAGATCTTTAATTTTGTTTTCGTATTGAATTTTATCCATTATCACAGTTGCATTCCCTTGTCTGCTGGTAGGATGATTATGGAGTCGTCATTTTTTAAAGTTCTTATAGCCTTTAGTTCCTCTTTGCTTATGTTTTGTTCAATTTTAGTAGATTTTTCCAATTCAAGTTTACATAACACTCTGTATTCTTCCTTTTCGTGGGTTGGTAAGCATTGAGATATTTTCTCCACTGAGCTTATTATGTCTAATTTTGGAACGGATGGCTGAGTAATAGCAAAGTTTAAACGATTAGGTAGAATAAATTGAATATGTTTCTATTTAAAAATATTTTGACAAAATTCTTGAAAATGGATTTTGCGTGAAACATTTAAAGTCCAAAATAATAAGTTACATACTTATCAAAATGATCTAACACAAATTTATTTACAATAGTAAATAAATTGAAAAAAATAAAAAAAAGCTATTATTTATATTAGTTGATACCATTAGTAATTCACTAAGGTGTACTTAAACAACGTGTATGAAAGACAGTAGATATCTTGAAGAAGTCAGAACCACTGTTCTGATGTTTTAGGAAAAGTACGCCTATGGTTTATTTTAATTTTACGACACTGAAACTATAAATGCAATTACGTTTTGAAAGCAAAGAGAAACAGTGCAAGACGAGTACAGAGAAACAATTGCCTTCAAAAAGCTATTAAATAAAGCATTAACTTGAGTTCAATTGAAAATGACTCTCAGAGCATACTAGCCAAATAAACAAATATTTTGTTTAATCTTTGGTAAACAAAAGCATATACACACAAATATATATAGAAAAAAGTTATGACATAGACACAAAAAATAGTAGCAGTGTAAAAATTATTGTTTAGTGCTTCGTAAACCTTATTAGTCCAGGCTGTGAGGCCGCTCCCATTGGGAAAATGTTTCTGATTCGGATTCTTCGCGAATTCCGGTTCAAAAATGTCCCCTTTATACAAATCTGAAGGGTGCCGGGCGAAATTTTTAGGCAGAAATTGTTTAAACAATTTTTTTAAAACAAATTCCAAAAATATTTTTTTTTAATCTGGAAAACGTTTTTTTAGTTTTTTTTGGGTGTCATTTTAAACAAAAAAGGTTTGTTGTCATTTTTCTCTAAAGTTGATAGTTTTCGAGTTATAAGCGATTTAAAGTCTGAAAAACGCGAAAATACGCATTTTTGAGGCTTGAAAACACATATGTAAATTATTATTTTTGAGGTTACCAAGTATCTAAATCGAAGTTTAAAACATTCAACTTCAAGATTGTGAAGAGTAATCGGGGCTTATTTGAATTTATACCGTTGTTTTTTAATTGTTAAGTATGCACGTACACTCGATTTTTCAGCCGCCGCGGCGCGGCGCGCTATCGGCGCCACTATCGTACTTATGCATAGTTTACATATACTTACGCAAAAAAATCCGAACAAATACTTGAAGTTTATCCATAATTTATTTATGTAGGTATTAATTATTGTCATTGGGCTAATTAAATAAATCAATCATCGCAATGTGATAACTGTATATAGTTTT
Source organism: Diabrotica balteata (assembly GCA_918026665.1). Classification (NCBI taxonomy): domain Eukaryota; kingdom Metazoa; phylum Arthropoda; class Insecta; order Coleoptera; family Chrysomelidae; genus Diabrotica; species Diabrotica balteata. The sequence continues at coordinate 100,862,373 of OU898278.1, forward strand.
TTTTTCTTCCAAATTTGAACAATATAATTATTATTTATTGACTATATATTTATTTATATCAATTGTAAATAATATTTCTAAATTATTATTAAAATAATACAATGCAGTAAATATTATTATTAGTAAACTTAATTTTAAGTTGCGCGGTGTATAAAAACAATATACTATCGCAAATTACATGCAATTACAGGCTGCGACATAACAAGCAAAGTAGGTACGAAAAAAAAAGGCTTTGGATTTAATTGATTCAGAAAAACTATATTTAGGAGCACTTTCTGTGTTTGGAATAAGTGCGTTTGACATTAAACAGTTTAAAACACTAGAAAAACTGTACTTGCAATTAATAGGCAAAATGGGAGAATCCGTAAACGATGCAAGAAAAACAATTTTTAACAGATCATGTGGCTTAGGAATTAATCTAGCCAATATACCTTGTACCTCTGACGCACTTTACCAACACTTGTTAAGAGCTTTCGCTCAAACATATATTTGGCGAAATGCCATATATTCTCGCTATCAAACTCTCGATTTTACACAATATGGATATTATATGTCTGATAGTGGTGGGTTATTACCAAGATTCATAACTCAAAACCCATTACCAGAAACACTGGTGAAACCGTGCAAATGCAAAAAGACTTGCAAAACTAATGCTTGCAACTGCAAGAAAAATCATGTCAACTGTGTACCATTATGTGGATGTGATTTAGATTTTTGTGAAAACAAAGATACTTTTACTGAGTGATATTAGTGTGTTATTTACTTTTGTACAATTATTTTATGTAACTATTATTAGACTTTAAATAAAATGTAGTTTATATTTTTACGAAATTTATATTATAACTCAATTGATATAAATATATACTCAATAAATAATAATTATTTGTAAGTATGTGTAAGTATATGTAAACTATGCATAAGTACGATAGAGGCGCACGATAGCGCGCGCGCGGCTGAAAATCGAGTGTACGCGTACTAACATTAAAAACAACGGTCTAAATTAAAATAAGCCCCGATTACTCTTCACAATCTTGAAGTTGAATGTTTAAACTTCAATTTAGACTACTTGGTAACCTCAAAAATAATAATTTACATATGTGTTTTCAAGCCTCAAAAATGCGTATTTTTCGCGTTTTTCAGACTTTAAATCGCTTATAACTCGAAAACTATCAACTTTAGAGAAAAATGACAAGAGACCTTTTTTGTTTAAAATGATCCAAAAAACCTAAAAAAACGTTTTCCAGATTAAAAAAAATATTTTTGGCAATTTGTTTAAAAAAATTGTTTAAACAATTTCTGCCCAAAAATTTCGCCCGGCACCCTTCAGATTTGTTTAAAGGGGACATTTTTGAACCGGAATCCGCGAAGAAACCGAATCAGAAACATTTTCACAACAGGAGCGGCCTCACAGCCTGGACTATATGTAGTACAGAAAACAGCATCACTGGTACATTTATTAGATAAAAAGCCGAACTGATTTTACGATGAAATGTTTTCAGCGAGAAAGGACTTTTGTAAGTCTCTCAACTTTGGTGGTAAGTACCAGTAATACTGTAGCATTAATATAGTAGTAATAGTTCCAGGAGTAAGGCAATAGGTCTTTAGTTGCATACATTCGATTTTTCACCAACCCTATAAAGAAGAATAATTAAGACTGTCTTTAGGCACTTTGGAAATATACCTTTTTCAAAGGAATCCTTAATTATTAAGACCAAAACTTCCAAGACATTATTTGGAAAATTTGGCAAAATGTTTATGGATAATCCATCAGTACTACAGAAAGATTTTCTTTTTGGTGCTATTGATTGTTTGAATCAGTTCAGATTTATCAACTGGTCTTATAAATAATTAATTTGAGACCTTTTTAAATTGGGGAAATGGGATCTTGTTGTGGCAAAATAGTTGATGTTATATTTTTACTCACAGTAACCAAGTATTGATTTAGATTTTCAGGGTTTGGTAAAGAAAATGTTTGAGCTGTGTTAGTTTTATTTCGAAGATCGTTTATTATGGACCAAGTTTCTTTCTGAATACTTTTAGAATTTCCCAGACGATTTTGAAGCACGTTTTTTGCTCTTTTGAGAAGTTTTGGGTACTTGGTGATATATTCAGTAAAAAAGACTTTGGTAGTAAATATCTTGATGTACAGTAGTGAACGCATTTTCTCTGCTGATATGCGGATAACTTTGGTAGTCCAGAGTTTGTGATGTGTTGGCTTAATTGAAATTAACAGAAATGTCTAAAAAATCACTGAAATTATAGTCCACGCCCATAGAAGGAAAGTGCCACCCAGAAGTCAAGCATACATTTTGGAATTTACGAAAGTTTTGAGCGGAAAAAATCCTACATAAACGAGTTTATGAGGAGGGTTTGTTGAGAGTGTTGAACTTGGTATACACTGCTTCATAATCAGATAGTACTGCATTAATAATTGTAGAGTGTACATCAAGGTGTGAAAAATCTGAGACAATATAATCAATTATGGTAGAATGTTGTTTTAGTAATTCTTGTAAAAGAATTGGGGTAAATGCCTAGCTGATAGTGACGAATGGGACGATGCCAGCTTTGCCATCGAATCCTACCTCTTACCTCCACGAAGACCAAAGTTGCATAATCTCCGGACAATACATGGCGTATTATTGGAGTACGTTATATAGCAGAAGGGAGAGGGTGAAAAGGCGGGTTTCGGTGCCTTAAAAGCACACCACACCAGCGAATCCTTACCAACACGCACTAAGACAGCATGGTAAGGTATGCCTCACCACCGGTACACTAAAAAGGCCTAAAAGTATATTTTCATACACACTACATGACAGGTTTCGAGAGAGATAAACGCTAACGTGTACCTAAGCAATCTTCGCAATTATCGAATATAGTAGCGATATAGTATCGAATATAGTAGATATGTTCTCTTTAGAATATAGAGAATATATACTCTTCGCAATTAGAGCTTGCTACGTAGCAGCATCTAATTTAGATGTCCGAAAATAGACACCACTCTATCTTTTGTTACTAAATAGCATCCGCATTAAAGATCCCCTGCAACAAATCTCTGTTAATTTATGTTAAGGAGATGAATTTGGCAAATTAAAAAGACTTAAATAATGCAACGATTGATAATACTACTCTTCTGCCAGGTTTTTTTTTGTGTTTAAACATTGCTAAAAATGTTTTACATAATATATACGTTTTACAAACATTTATAACGTCTTCTTAAAAGTTTCGAATCTTGTTCCCGAACTTAAACTATACTTGAGAGACGAAATGGACGTACCTATACAGCGTTGCAAGACATACCTAGTTTACTTTTTGGAGTTTCAACATTTTTTAAGCAGTCATTTATGTAGTCTTTTTTTATTTCGTCTACAATATACATAACTGGTTAGTTTTGTCATAGTTATTTTCGAAGCACTTATTTAGGTTACACCTTACAATAGCTATAAAACACCCTTCAATCTGTAGTCACTCTCTTTTCATTACCTTTGACCTACATAAGCTTAATTTTTCCGTGACATGCAACAGTATAATTGGAAGTGCAATTTCTGGGAAAATATTTGAAGTAGAGTTTTATAGATAAAGTGCTTTTTGTCTTACATCAGAGCGTACCGATAGGTCTTAAGGTTTTATTAACGGTTTAAATAATGGATACAATATAAGCTGAATTAGGTAGTTAAAGCTTAATTTATATAGGACTAACTTTATAATAAAAAGCAACATAAAACTATCTTTTTTCCTCTTTTTTTATAATTATGTAATTATGTTTATTTACAATCTACATCAAAAAAAGAGTATTAAGTAAATGTGATACAGGTTTTGCGCGTGAAGGAGAGACATCCAATGATGTCTCACCTTATTCTATTTTGGTTTAGTTCTGAAGAAGGTCTTGGGGCCAGGTTCTATGTGTCTTCTTGAGGCTGGTCCATTGTTGTATAATTCCCTTATTAGCTCATTTTCGTGGTGCATGGTACGTTCATTTTGTGACTCCGTGGCTCGATGGATTTCTTCTCTGATGAAAGGAACCTTTAAGTCATAGTGGAGTGTTTGGTTACTTACGTACCATGGCGCATCCACTATCGATCTTAGTACTTTAGACTGGAATCTTTGGATAATATTCAGCGACGTTGGCTTTGCACAGCCCCATAGTTGTAATCCGTAGAACCAGATAGGTTTGAGCATGGCTTTGTATAGAAAAATTTTGTTTTGGATGTTAAGGTTTGATTTACGTCCAAGAAGCCAATACATTTGCCGGAATTTTAAGTCGAGCTGCCTTCTTTTGGTCTGGATATGTTTCTTCCAAGTGAGACGTTGGTCAAGATAGAGGCCAAGGTATTTAGCGTCTGTTACTGTTGGTATTCTTATATTTTCCGATCCTTACAGGTGGGTATATATTGTAACGGTTGGTAAATGTTATTTGAATTGATTTTGTTTTATTTACTTTTGTTCTTCATTTCGTATACCAATCGCTGAGTATGTTCAGATGATGTTGCAGGTTTTGTAAGGCTTGTATGGGATCTTCATTTACGGCTAGTATTGCCACGTCGTCAGCAAAGGAAGCGATTGTAGTATTATTAGTCTCTGGTATATCGGCTGTGTAGAGTGAGAAACTAAAAAGTCATAATTAGGGTTTGCTATGCATTAATAATTCCTTTGGTGAGATTTTACTCAATTATATACAACAGCACATGACAAAAAATACAATGTACCCTAAAACATATTTTTAAGTCCTTGTAGATAACTTTATAACTTATGCAGTAGAGTTATTCGTTACACATAAGATGCAACTAAGAAAAAGGGGTATTTAAAGTTAAATCTCATATTTATTCGCTTTCTGGTTAATTTTCAGTACTTCCCAAAAGTTCTGAAGTAAGTTTAAATTCTTTTAGAATATTTTACAATCTAACATTCCAGTGATAGCATTGGTGTTTGGTGAAATAGTTACTACCTTTCAGAATGAAATTTCTTAAACACAATAAAATTAAATATCCTTAATCCAAGAAAGGAATTGTGAAGTTTATCTAAATGAGCATTTACAAGATGAGCATATCAATAACTATTTATATCGATATATGAATATCAGGATATAAATGCAAAGCTTACAGATATAATCGCATTGTTAGATCCAAATTATCAGGTAGTTTTAAGTTTAGTGTAGTCTAATTCAACGTGTTCAAAGACATTAACTGCGCATATAAAGGAAAAATGTTCTTCTTCTTCTTCTTTGGGTGACGTCTTCTTAGCGAAGGTTGGCGATAACCTCTGCAAAGTCTTTCCTATTTTGGGCTTTCCTTATGAAACTTTGAAAGTCTAATCCTGTCCAATCTTTGATGTTGCGCAGCCAGGTCATTTGTCGTCTACCCGGGCCGCGTCTGCCTTCTATTTTCCCTTCTATAATAAGCTAAAGGAAGTTATACCTGTCGTGTCTAAATATGTGTCCAAGATAAGACATTTTACGCTTCTTGACAATTTCTGAGTTCACGTTCTCTATTCATACGCCTTAAAACTTCTTCATTTTTAACGCGGTCGGTCCATGGAATTTTCAGCATACGACGAAATACCCACATCATAACGAGCTGACTGTTAACGTCGAAGCTTCCACGCCATGTAATAGTACACTATATACATAACACTTTATCATGCGGTATGGTAGGGACAAATCAAGATTACAGGTAGTGAGTAACTGCCGCATCTTTGGGAAGGTGTTTCTTGCCTGTTCTATTCTACATTTAACCTCTTGTTCTTTGTCTAAGGTTTCATGTATTCAACAGCCTAGATACCTAAACTTTTTCACTTGTGCACCTAGATTGTTATTGACTAATAGTATGTTTATAACTGGTGTGTGTTTTTTTTTAAATTACCATTGTTTTGGTGTTTTTTACATTCTCCTTAATACCGTATAGTTCTCCTTCTCGCACTATTTTGGTTAACAGAATTTGTAGTTTTTCTTCACTGCCAGCAATCAGTATTGTATCATCAGCATACCTGATATTGTTCACGATTTTTCCATTGACTTTTATTTCTTCTTGTGCTTCTTCCAGAGCATGTGCAAAGATGTCCTCTGAGTACAAGTTGAATAATAATGGTGATAGTATACAACCTTGTCTAATTCTCGAGTTCTCGAGAGTTCCCATACCGTTTCGGAAGCCAAATTGTTCCAGACCCATATCTTCTTCGCATTTTTTGTAAATTCTGTTACTGTAATTCTGTTAATTGTACCAGTCTTGTATATACTGTTGAAGAGTCTTGATAATAGTTCTAAATTGTCTTCTTCCAAAAGTTGTATAATTTCACTATGAACGTAGTCAGGTCCAGAGGCTTTTCCGGTTTTCATATTTTTTAAGGCGTATTATATTTCTGATGTTAAAATGGGCAAGTCGTTATTTTCGATGTTTGTTTGTCTATCAATATTTATTGTTCTATCGTCTGAGAATAGGTTTTGTACGTTTGTTTGCTATTCAACGCTTATTCCTTCTATTGTGGCAGGACCACGATACACTTACAACGGTATGCTACGTTTGGAATAAAAACGTGTCTTTGACGCGCAGTTACGTCACGTCTATGCATCGAGCTGTTGTATCTTATGGTGTGAGATAGTATTTTTTGAGTGTTTTGAAATCTATTTCGTGGTTTTTAGTAAATCGTTGTTTGTTGTATGTTTGAATTTGAAAAAAACTATTGTTAACTATCCGATAGGTGATTAAAAGTGCGTGTAAATTATTATACCTATTTAGAATGCCGTCGTGTACCGACGCGCGACGGAAAGTACTGGAAATAGAGTTCAATTTAATGCATGGAACGTCACTTTCTAAATAGAAAAAAATATTTTCATTGATAGCTGACCGTACTGTTGCCATGCTTGGTAATGAAGTAATATACCTTATGAAGTTATTTATTGCCTTAGTCGTACCAGAAGCTACATAAGATCGCGAGATATTGATAAGCAAATTAGTTTTGAAAATTGTAAAACTGGAAATAAAAATGTTAAAATTTACAAACCGTAAAAAAAATAAATAAGTACCTACGAAGTATTAAAACATTATTCTGTTAAAGCGCTTTCTATATTGAAATAAATATTCGTAAATTCCAATCACATTGAATATTTTTTTATTTCATTTTTGTAAATTCTTTCAAAAGTATTTTTGTATCCCAATATCGCCGTTTCATTTACAACTGTATTCGATTTGAAAATTGTAAATTAGTAAATCCACAATGGGATAAATTAAAAATAAAAACACTCAACCTAACCAACATAAAATAACTTTGCATCGATGTGACGTCACTGAAGATGCGCGTCGGCATACCGTTGTAAGTGTATCGTGGTCAGGACTCTATCATCTGTGCTTGTTATTGTGCCACACTGCCTAACGTTTCTGATCCTACACACTTCTTTAATTTTCTTATGGAAAAGTCTATCATCATGTTAATTCTGTAGGTCTTCTATCTCTTCGCAAGTTTCTACAAGCCACTGTGTTTTTGCTTCCACTATCATTTTTCTTATTGAAAAATGTTAATGGAAGAAAACTGAGTCATTTGAGATATGCTGATGACATTTTATACTCGCTACAAGTTTCGGAGAACTACAGACCATAATGACGCAACTATTTCAAGCTTCGGAAAAAGTAGGTCTTAAGATGAGCTTGAAAAAACAACAAAAATAATGTCAAATACGAAGAAACATTAGAGAAATAATGAAGTTAAACGACATAAATTTAGAAACAGTAAGCGAATACATCTACCTAGGACAGATAATGAAAGTTAACAAAGAAAATCAAACCGAAATTACCAGAAGAATAAGGTTAGCGTGGACAGGATTTGGAAAACTGAGCTGGATCTTGGAAAACACTAAAATAGAACAATATTTAAAAACCAGAATTTACGATCAGTGTATCCTCCCTATACTCACGTTTGGTTCACAGACGTGGACACTCAGCAAGTAGATGGAACGATCAATGCTCGGGGTGAGACTTATAGACAAAAGAACAAACAAATTAATTAGAAGAACAACCTAAGTAAAAGACGCAGGAGAACATGCTGCAAAATTCAAATGGATCTTAGCAGGACACAATGCCCGACTGAAGGATAAAAGATTGAACCACAAAATACAACAATGGAAACCATGGTTACGGAAGAGAAGCAGAAGAAGACCATAAATGAGATGGGCTGATGACATTAAGAAGATCTATGGGCCTATGCCCTAAGTTGGATTACTTAAGGCTGAAAAAGAAGAAGAAGAAGCAGTAGTCTAATACCTGAATGAAGACATATCTATCTGATGATATTTGACGGTAAACCCCAGTCTATCTGTGAAAAAATCGTCGATTTCACGTAAAAATCTCATACAGGTTTTTGAATGATCTAAAAGGTATATGAGGGATATTTGATGACAAATCCTTGAAGACATACAGCTGATTTTGCTTTGTTTTTTAAATAATTATAAAAGGTCAAAAATTCGCAATACATGATTGAAATAAAACATGTAGATCTTAAAAATTTCTTTGATTCCAGAGGTTCCAAATTAAAATAGATAAACAATAATTCTTATAGACCGAGATAATTCCAAAAAACGCTTATTTATGCAGTAATTTACGCATGTTTACTTTGTTCATCACTTTGTTTTTTGAACAGTGACATCTATCTAGCATAATTGTTGGCTAGCATTGTAATTATGACCAATAATAAGTTATTAAAGTGTGCTAAATCTCAGCTAGATCGATCAAATACTTTGTAAGTTATTTAATTTATTTATCCCGGAGAGCGATTATTTAAAACAACTATGTACTTGCCCAAACATTGACTTCAGGAGAAATTTAACAGATCGCAATTTCCTTTTTTTATCAAAATTGTTACAAAAACGTTTAGAGGCTGACTTTTTAGCTTACAAACATTTATAATAACTTTGATATTTTTTATGTCACGCACTTGTAAGTAAGCTCACTGAAAAGATGGTGAAAAAACATACTTTCCAAAAAATAAACAGAACTTTCTATGACTAAAAGGAACCATTTTTTCTTAAAATCATATTTACATTGATTATTAACATTAAGAGCTAAAAATTGTACTAATTATAAGTGAAGATCTAGATTTTATGATCCATTTTATAGATGGCATATATAGAGAAGGTTTAAAAAGTTATAACCCGTTAAAGTGACGGTACTCGTAAGATACTACCATGTTAAATAAATATTTTTTTTTATTTGAGAGATTCCGCAGACGCAGTGCTTCTGTGATCCTAGAATGGGCTGCATTCCAATATGTAATAGATTATTATGCCAAATATCCGGCAATGAATTATTGTGCCAAAAATTCGGTAACAATTGGGGAACTTACAATAATTTGAAAATATTGTAAGGCGTTAAAATACAGGGGTGTATCTACCGGATTATCTTATGCCAAAGGCAAAGTAAAATTGCCACAATTGGTCAAACCACTAAATCTCTTACGCTCTTTAGTTTCTGGGATGGGAAATGATTCTAAACACATTTAATATTCTTGGCCAACATTCAAAAATACAACAGCTGTTTTCAAATGACATCGTTTGCCACAATACATATTCTTCTTCTTCTTCTTTTTCTTTTTATGTATACATGACTATGTCTATTTTTCAATGTGCCTCCAGTAAGTTGTCGTTCCACAATTTTCGTGGTCTTCCTATTGATTGTCTTCCTATTGGGGAACCGTCTCATGCCGTATTTACTACTCGATTTGTTGTCATTCAACTTATATGATCGTTCCATTCTACTCTTCTTCTTGCATCTACCTCGTATATCTGTACTTCTAGCTCTGTCCCATAGTGTCTTAATATCAATTTAAGTGTTTTCATCTCTGCTGTTTCTAACATCCTTTTTGTCCTCTCTGCGCCAGGTCGTGTTTCTGCTGCGTATGTCTTTCCCGATATTTTTATTTCTCCATATTGCTTCATTGAGGCAGCCTGCGGCTCCTCATGCATTTTGTCTTTTTTGGAGAAATTAACATGTTAAATTTTCTGGCGGATATATTAAATTGGTGTAGCATATGTTGAAAATCCTCTTCACTTTGAGAGAGTAGTATTGCGTCGTCTGCATAGCAGATTATTGTATGTTGTTTTTCCCCCATTTGATATCCTTTTTAGTTCTTACTGTTTTTGTTATTTCATCCATATTCACGTTAAACAATAGAGGACTCAGGGAATCTCCCTGCCTTATCCCATTACCAGCTTCAATAGGGTCAGTTTGTTCTTCTTCCACTTTTACTTTTATTGTGCTATTCTGAATGTTTAATGTTTTCGAAAAAGGTAAGGTGGAGATACGTTCTGACTTTAAGAGCTTTTTATGATGTTATATTATTATTGTTTAAATCAGATTGAAATATATTTTATTTAGGTTTTGTGTATCTTTTTTGTCATTTATTGCGTTGGTGTTTCTTTTTATTTCAATTGATTCGTATATCTTCCTCTTCTTTTTGTTTTGTTCTGTTTTTAAAATTTTGATGTTTTCAAAATCAAATTTAAGCTTCTTCCCGCTTTCATGTTTTGTGAGCGCAGTGACGTTGTTCTTGTCATATTTGTGAGAACGAATTCTGGATTGAAGCAGTTGACTGGTTTCACCGATATAGACACCTTCACAGTTAGTACATGGTATCTCGTAAACAACATGTGATTTTTTAGGTTTTGGAGTTTGCGTTTTTAGTTTTGTGAAATATTTATTTAAGTTAAATAGAAATAGTATCATTCCGACATCCCAACATTATAAAAATTCATATATACTTGAGATAAATTGACACATGATAAATTTAAATAATTTATTCAAAAAAATATCAATTATAATTTTAATTAAAACTATTTTAGTTTATAAAATAAATATATATTAAATGTTCAAAAATTCCACCACGTTCAGCCAAGAAGTAGCCCAATCTATTGTATGTGTGTTCGACCACATTTCGGGTGTTATGCTTTGAAAAACCTGAATGATTTTTTGACATAATTCATCTAAATTTTCGATATGTTCATGCTCATGTCGGTAAATTTGTTGCTTCACATAACCCCATATGAAAAAGTCCAAAGGTGTAAGATCAGGAGAGCAAGGAGGCATTTTTATGGTACCTTTTATGCTAATAACTATCTGGAAACGTAATGTTTAAAAAATTTAACACCTCCCGTGCATTGTGAGCTGGACAGCCGTCTTGCTGCAACCATATTTCATCCATGTTCATAGGTAATGCTTGAACTGCTTGAATTATGTGATTTTTTAGGAGATCTCGGTATTTACAACGACACAAATTGCCCACAATGAAAAAAAGGCCAATTACGTTGTCACCTAAAATGTCGTTACTAATTTTATACCATATTCGGCTTCTTTCTGTTAGCAGAACAACATCATACTGTTCTTTTCGAACTAATTATGCTTGCTATATGTAGTTTTTAGATTACCACAACTGTATAAGTAGCAGTGAAGAATTTAGACCATAGCGGTGAAATGAAATAGGGTGACATCCATTTCAAACTGTAACTCTGGAATATGTGAGTCAGATGTGTGGAAAAAATCAAAAGCTTGTATGTTAACTATTCCATATATTGCGTAAAGATTTCGTTGTGTGTTTACAAAACAGCATCAGTCCATATCTGTAAAAGACAAAGCTGCTCTCAGAAAGAAACAGTTGTACTAGCTGTTCGATTAGAACAATGACGGCTGGTACTTTTACAACAAAAGACATGCCTTGAATTTCAGCTTTTTCGCGGTGTGCAGTATTGTCATCGAAATTTCATAATAGTTTTCGTTAATTAATTTTAGACTGATTGTAGTACTGAATGCTACAGTATTTGTGCATCACTGGTTTGTTTAATTTTGAAATAAGTTTCACCTTTTATCTTTTGATGATAATTTAAAATTGTCAGGCGGCTATTCACGCTTCTGTCTTAAAATTTAAGTATATACTACTTATATTAAAATTACAACCTAATAAATCTATCTACATTATATGAAAGTTTTTACTACATTTTACTATGACATTATTTGCTCTTCATAACCATTTATTTGTTAAACTGGGTTGCTTTTACCAACTGAAAATTATTACTTCACATGACAGTTACTATAATTACATGTAAGAACCAAAATATTGATTATTGACGTAGTACATAATACGTAATTTATGACTGTAGACTTGAATAATAAAATGTGTTTCGAAAACATTACCTATTTTTAGCTCATGAACTTATAAAATAATTAAAAACTAATTTTGTATTTTCCAAAACCTTCACCTCTGTAAATTACTAACTACTTGGTTTTTTTTTGTTTTATCAGATGATAAGAGTTGTTGTTATTAAAGCCTTATACAAAAGTTGTTTACTACCATGTTAAAACCATCAAAAGTGTTATAGCGTAAAATATTTAACGATATACTAGAAGATATCCAATAATTGGATTTAATTGGACAATATATATTGGACTTAAACATGTGGATTAGGAATTTTTAAAATTACTCTGTACCTAGAAGTAGATGTCCTCAAATTGAAAGAAATGGGGTCTATATAAACCTACTTTCATGCTAAAAGGTACTGAAGTAATGAAACAACAACGATATCGCCAAAAAGACGTATTAGTCAATAGACTAGAATGAAAAACAAATAATAGAAGAATGGTAAACTGGAATTATTTGTTCATAAAAAGGTTGTTTGCTGCTTGTATGCTGCTACGTCGCATATTTTTGAAAAACCAGCGAATTCAATATTGATACAGTTCACATCTTTGTAGATTACAGCTGAGTATTAAGGTGAAAAATTTTATTTCACCATACGTGTTCTTCATCATCCAGCCTCAAGAGTTCACTGCTGAACATAGGCCTCTTCCTCATGTTTCCAACCCCGTCTATCTTGCGCCGCTCATATCCAGTTTTTATTGAGTCTTCTTAAATCGTTAGTCCATCTTGTAGGTGGTCGACCGACGCTTCTCTTGTCTTCCCTTGGCCTCCATTCCAATAACCTCTTTGTCCATCGCCCATCTGTCATTCTGGCTATGTGTCCTGCCCATCTCCATTTTAGTCTGTCTATCTTCTCGATGATGTCAGTCACTCCGGTTCTTCTCCTGATGTCTTCGTTTGTTATTCTGTCTCGGAGAGTTATTCCTAACATACGAATAAGGTTTATAAAAGTGACAATAAGCCGACCAGTATAGCATCATTCTGGCTTTACAACCGTATGTGGGTCCTAGCCTCCTCAAGAATTTCTCTCCAGTCGTCCCTATCTCCGCCAAGCACATATTTCCATATTTTTCACGTCTTCATCGATGTTATCAAGGAACCTTGTTCTAGGTCTTCCTCTTCTGCTCTGACCAATGGGTCTCTCAAAGAGCGTTATCACGCCGACCAGTATGCAAAGTGTAAATACTAAATGTTCCCTCGAAAGCTTTTGAAACACATGTGCGACAACAACAGGGAGAAAAAAAATGCATCAGCAGGCTTTCTTTTCTATGTAGGACTAAAGAAGACTATATGAGCTTTCGAGCTATATAATAGGGTAAATCGTTTAATCAATCAAAGCATTTTATGTAATACGTTTTAGATCTGGGCCTATCGGTTTCACCGCAGGAAAACTTAAAACTTTTGTCAAAAAGTGCCATAAAATAAACCAAATTACTAATATCTATCTTATACAGTACAGCTAAAGTTGAAAACAGTGGCCTAGGTTCCCTCATTTCCGTGATCAAATAGTTAAAATATCTGGGAGAAGCTCCTTATGCAGGAGAAATCTTCATCCTGCATAAGTATTTTTCGAATTAAACCATTGCTGATTTAGCCATCGCTGTTCTTATTTTGTTGTTTGGTATTTCATCAAGGTATTTGAACTTGTCACCTCTTATCAAAGGTTTACTAATTACTAACAATTGATTATATAACCTAACCTAACCCAACCTGTCTGTAAATGACAGGTTATATTATACATTCTTAGGCCAAATCATATTCTATTGACATAATTCAGAAGTGTTTTACATCTCAAAAAGGGATAATTCCCGGGAGTTGACTGTATATTATATTTAAAAAACTCAAACATCTAAATAAAACACTGTTGTACTTAAGTAGTATATTTAATTAAAATTAAATTTAAAAATCCAAATGGATTAAAAGTATTATTATCGTATTAGTAGGTGGATCAAAGAGAACAATCTACAGCTAACATCTCAGAAAACTGAGGGGGTAGTTCTTAAAGGGAACCGGGACAAATCCTCTCTTTGCTTTATAGTGGAAGGAGTGGAGGTTGCAGCGGTTAAATCGGTTGAGTATCATAAAGTCTGGTTGTCGAAAGGACTGACGTTCGGAGTACACATCCAAAAGACCGTATAGAAGTCGAACTGAAGTCTATAGGCATTGATAAGGCTGATGCCAAACATTGGAGGCCCAGGTAGCACCAGAAGAAGGGTGCTAAATTGAGTTTTCCAGTTGGTGGTACGCTGCCCTCATGTGGTGTAGCGCACTGAATACAGTAAAATACGCCAAGCTGGACTTCGCAAAGACGAATGCTCCTTGGGGTATCAAGCTCATACAGGACGCTTTCAAATGAGGCTCTGTATGGAGAGCGGAAAGGCAAGGTGAACGAAGAAGCTTATTTCCGATCTGAGGCCGTAGTGGGGATGTAAGTTCAGGAAACTAGACTACCTCCTGACGCAATTTCTGAACGGACATGGTAGTTTTGGCACCTTCATAAATAGAATAATCAAATCTGCCTCGGCAGATTGTACTGTTTGTGGGATACCGGAAGCTTCAGCTCACATTTTTAAAAGCCAGAGATGGGCAAATGAGAGGGGAGACTTTGAGAGGCGAATGGGTTTCGGGCTCCATGAAAGAAAGATGGTAAACATAATGATGAGAGGAGAGAAAGAATGTAGACAAGTACACTATCTGATTTCTGGAGTAATAAAAAGAAGGAGCATAAGGACAGAGGAGGAAATTGAACCAGGGATCTGAAATCTTGTTTTTTTTTTCTCGAGCGTCAGGAACCGGTAAGTACCAAAATTAGTTTATGTCCTCATGAAAATATTTCTGTTCTTTTGATTGCTTCTGGTAATAGGCAATTCTAATACAATTTTTTTTATTTACGGTGATAGGTATGGTGATTTGTAAGATGTTCCTTAATATATTATAAATATTTTTCTTTTAAAGTAACAGTTAATATAAGGATTTTATTTGTTTATTAAGTTGCAAGACCACTATTCTGTAACGGTGGTTAAGGTTTTAGCCGGAACACAGTTAATCCGGCAGTACCTTTGAGTCGTCTGGCTTAGGTCTACTCGGCTGAAAGATGCCAGGGTGTCTTGCTCCGTGACGTTATATGTCTAAAAAAGATTTCTCCCACCGTTGCCTGTCGGAATTCAATCAATACCTTCTTAGGATCTTACTAGAACCTGGCAATAGAGCAATTAAAAAAATGGATTAAAAGTTCAGAACGTTTTCAGACTAACCAGTCTATCTTAATGACCTTTTGTAGTACTTGCGTAAATAACCGCAAAATCAAACAGTAGTTGGGTTTACATCGATAAAACCATACTTAAAAGCAATAAATGAAACGGCAGGATTCCGATGAAATTCAATTACTAACCAGAAACATAAGTCCCTAGTCGAAAAAATTATTTCTACATCAAAACTGAGCATGATTCGGTTATGACTCAGAATTTTGAATGCATTTTTTTATTTTCATTCCTTTTGCTTGATTTTGAATCGATATCTAATATATCACCTCCACATTGACATCGAATAGCATAATAGTACAACCCTTGTTATTTGCATTTCTTAAGTTGACAGGGAGTTGTTAATTCGCAGCTTTGCTGATTGATTCCAATATACATTTTGAATGATCTGGAGATCCTTGGTGTGGATTCCAATTTTGTTAAATCTGCCGCGACCCGTGCCTCATTATGTTGAAAGCGGAAAATTTTTATGCGAAAAGACGTCTTGGATGCAAACCATAATGGGTATTCTTAATTGTTAGATCTTTTTCCATACAAATCTTTATTAAACTTTTCTCTCTTTATTTCTTTTAACTAAGCCACTCCGACCTGTTACACCTTGTTTCTCTCCATTCTACTTTTGCGTTGAAATTTTCTATTATTATAATGTATCTCCTGCAATTTAAGTGATCGAAGTACTTTTTACAGATGCTTGTAAAATTCTTCAACCTATAGATCAACTTTGTCTGCTGTGGGTACATATATTTGTATGGTGTTAATGTTAAATGGTTTACCCGCTAGTTTCTTTTCGACGATTCGTTTCTCAGATGTAGTACTTTGTTTGTAGATTTATTTATTTTGTTTTTTAATAATCTTCTTCTTTCAGTGCCTATTCGTTCCGAATATTGGCAATCATTCTGGCTATAATTATTTTATTGACTGATGCTTTAAATAGATTCGTTGTTGTTGTGGAGAACCATTTCCTCAGGTTCTTCAACCATGATATTCTCCTTCTCCCAATTCCTCGCTTTCCGAATACTTTACCCTGTAGGATTACCTTCAGTAATCTGTATTTAGTGCTGTTTCTCATTATATGTCCGAGATATTCCAACTTTCTCCTTTTAATGGTATACATCACCTCTCTTTCTTTACCCACTCTTCGTAATACGGTCTCGTTGGTTATCTTGTCTGTCCATGATATCCTTAGAATTCGCCTGTATAGCCACATCTCGAAGGCTTCAAGTTTTTTCTCCATTGCTTCAGTTAGTGTCCAGGATTCAACTCCGTAATACAATATTGAGAAGACATAACATCGTAGGAGCCTTACTTTTATCTCCAGATTAAGATTGTGGCTTTTAAAGAGTTTGGCCATGTTATTGAATGCACTCCTAGCCTTCTCTATTCTACATTTTATTTCCTGTGAGTGATCCCATTGTTCATTTACTGTTGTTCCAAGATAGTTATACTGTTTTACTCGGTCCACTGGTGTATTATTGATAAGTAGTTGAGCGTCTCTAACTTTATTTTTGCTGATGATCATAAATTTAGTTTTTGTTATATTTACTTGAAGTCCAAATCTTTCACTTACTTCATTTACTTTGTTTATTAGTTGCTGTAAACTGTTCAAACTGTCTGCAAAAATAACGGTGTCGTCTGCATAACGGATGTTGTTTAGGCGTTCTCCATTTAGAAGTATTCCATGTTCGCATTTTTCCAAGGCTTCACTAAATATTTCCTCTGAATATAGATTAAATAATATAGGTGAAAGTATACAACCTTGTCTAACGCCTCGTAGAATCTGGATCATTTCCGTTGGTTCACCTCCAAAATTCGTTCTTATTGTGGCTGATTGGTTCCAGTATAAATTTTGTATTATACATATATTGTTAATAATAATCCAACGAAATATCTGTGGATCGTTATTTGCAGATCCCGAATAGTAAAACGGTATTGTTAACATACTTCGTTTCCGGGATATGTCTTGTCACTGATTCCAAAAATATCAATATTCAGTTGTTTGGTTTTCGTTTCGTTTAAATAAGAACGTTTCATATAGAATCGCTGCTTCTTAATTTTGTTATGTCAAGGCGGGGGATTCTTCGCATGATTTAACACCTGCCCGTGACTGAGAGCCGTTTTTCATCTCTGACATAATAAAATATTATTGGCAATAAAAATTACCAGGGGAAGAAGAATTATTAGTCAAGTAGTCTCCCCTTGCTTTTTTAACTGTAAGTCCCGACCACAATTATTGGAATTTAATTTTACAACTAAAGAATTTATTTAACCTTTTAATTACTTATTTTAATTAAATAAAAGTAAGTATAAGGTGTACTATTGGTAATGCTAAAATGGAAATCATCACACCAATGGTGTCCTCATCGAGCAATAAGACAAAAGAGGGAATCTAATCCTTATGAAAAGGAGACCAAAAAAGTGGCCTCTGATGGCGGACATATCCGGAAATGCGAATGCGCGAAATTTAAATTTTCCGACACTTATCAACAGTAACTATATGATATTTTTCAGAATGTGTCTTAGACGAGAAAGTTTTCATTAATTATTAATGATAAGAGTCGAAAATGCGACACAATTGTTAAAAAACTTCAATATAAATAAGATTTCATGTGACATTTGGGACAAACAATAACATAACCCAACTAAATTTAATGTCAAACAAGGAGAGAGACTCTCTTTCCTTGTTTAATGTGGCCTCTAAAGATCGCACTTCCTGTCTAACAATATGTTTGCCCCCACTACCTTTACATTCCCTCTATTGTCTTTTTGCTCGATGGGTGTCCTGCAGACTGAACTGCTACTAAGAAATGAAAAGTTGCTACTTTTATTCGTCTATCAACGATAGGAAACTGGTCTAACTTACAGTTTGAAAATTAATTGGTACGGTATCAAATAGAACATAAACTTTAATCAAATAAAGTTAGAGACATGCTTGAATAAACTGAGTAAATGACGTGAATGCATAAAACAAACCTTTATTAGAAAGAGTTATTATGGGTTTACACCACAATCCAATTACTCGCACAATATCGATTAAACAGCACGAAATCAAATATCAGGAGAATGTAAATCCCAACATTAAAACTTAGATGGGAACTGTATAAATAAATGAGTGATAAATACAGATAATATAGACAGCTTTTCAACAAAATTTAGCAAAAGAGTTTTGTTTCGTTTTATCAAACGACATCAGTAAGACTGGAAAGCGGTCTAACAATAGAAACAACTATTAAACGTAGAGTAACAAAATGATGTTTCCTATGGCCTATTCTTTTCAATGGTTACTTAGAATGCATCTTTCAAAGATGCCAGGCTGAGATCTAGCAAATTCTACGTACATATACTTTATCTTCATGATACCTTCGACATGTGGATATAATGACTTATAATTAGAATATCCTTGGTGCATCACACCACAAACTACAGAATGTTCAGAAGAATGGAGAAACAGCGCACAGTTAACATTAAATAAAATGAGAAATACAGGGCTGAAGAGGGTCTAGATAGAGACATTATTTTTAGCTGAAAAACAACCGGTATTAAATAAGACTAGATTCAAATACACTCCTGAGAACGACACAAAACCACACACAGTTTCTCAAAATTGTTGTCAACTTATTACTATTATATATCTACTATATCTACTATAAAATAACAGTATTCAAATTATAATCTGATATATAGAGTGCACAACCATTACAATTTTTTTTTAATGGAACCCTCATTTTTTTCAATTTACAGATTTCCATTGTTGAACTGATTCCAAAATAACATGTTGCATCAAATTGGTACAAGGTGGCAAAAATTCGAAAATCCAAGTTACCTACAAAATAAATATATAAATAACTTTATAACTTAATAAATATATAAATTATAACTAACAAAAAATAAAAGAAACCTCCAATGATAACAGAAAACATACTTAATATACCCGCTCTAGCTGACAACAAATGAAGAATAATTATAGATAGAAGCGAACAACTTCAAGTGTGCGAGGAATTTATTGAAAAATCCTTTGCGACAAACCTGAATTGCAATAGATGTCGACGTGGAAATGGAAGGACCCCCAATCCTAGACGTAAAGGTAAAACAAACAAAGAATTGGAAAGCTTGTGGACCAGACGAAATAGAAATAGATCTAATAAAACTAAGTAGATATATTTTTAACAACATATATGAAAGTGACGTAATACCAAAGGAATGGCTCTACTCAGAATTCATAGCTATACCAAAGAAATCCAGTTCCCGCAAATGCAATAAATTTAGGATCTTTAGCTTAACGAGTCACTTACCGAAAATATTCTTAAAGATCATACAGAATTGAATTTACAAAAAGAGTGAAAGAGTCTCATTTTGAATTTATAAAGGCCTTCTGAACAAGAGATGCACTGTTTTCGATTCAAACACTAATTGAAAAATGCCACGATCAGCAGAAAAAAGTATATCTCTGTTTCATCAAATACCAGAAGGCTTTTAATATAGTCCAGTATAAAAAATTGTTGTATGAACTACAGAAAATAAAGCTAGATGGATAAGATCTCCGCATAATTCGAAGCCTTTATTGGAACCAAGAAGCAGAAAAAGTAATATTTTACATGTTTCTTAAATTACGTTTTCTTATTTAATACCTCATCATACTAAGGTGGTTCACTCTGTATATTAAATTATAATTTAAAAAATAGTCAATGGATAATAGTCAAAAATTGACCTGTTTCAATAATTTCTAATTCAGTTGTTTATTTAGCTAATAATGCATTTATGCGTTACTTAATAGACGCACTGTATATTGTTTATAAGTAAAGTTTTTAGTCTATAAGAATAATTTAGAAATTTGGAAACATATTAAACAAATTCAACTTGTACTAGTGTGTAAAATATTAAATAATATTCAAAACACAAAAATAAAGATAATTGCAATACTGATCTTAAAGAATATATAAAATAAACACCAAACACCATTATATATAGAAAAGTTAGTGGAATTCTTCTGTACCATTATCACGTAATCGGTTTTTTATTTTAAGCTACATCCAGTAGTTTTATATTCCAGGTTTTGACAAATTCTTTTGTGTAGTTACTCAGTGACTTATATCGTCTTTAGATAAACTGGAAATGGATGCTCGTCTAAACGTGCACATGAAAATATTGTAGCCGTTGCATATGTTATTAATGATCGTTACGTATTCATCAATATCATGCAGACCATGACATGAGTATAGGACTAGAGTTTGCTTGAATTTAGATTTAGATGGACATTTTCAGTAAGTTATGTAGTTGCCTTATAGATTCTGATTCTGCGTGGATAATGCCGGATTATTTATTGTGTTACATTTTAACGTTTATAAGAATTTATCATTCATCTATATTAATAAAACGTATTAAAATCAATATAGTATGTGTTACCAACTTGGTATTATACTAACTGCACGTTGGTAGTGTAGGTAGTGTCATAAAGATACATATTCAGTTTAAATGCATACCTGTCTTCTATTTGCAACTATAAATTCTTCAAATAAATGCGACCGCTATTTTTAGTGCACTCCGGTAAATACAAAATTACTTTCATACGTAGAGGTGTTAACGTTCGTTATAGCCGACAACTTGTTAATTTCAGTTTTACAATATATTACAGTATATGTTAATGTTTTAACATATATTGTTTGAAATTGAAAATGAAATTTCTTTGTTTTAATACATTAAATGAATAAAGTAACAACAGCTTTATCATATTTTAACAACAATATTTTAATAGCGTATTCTAGTAAAATGTTATTGTATAAATCCCAATTCACGTTTCTCTGGCTCTCGGTTTTCGTCTTTGGCCACGCTGACTACTTGAGTTAGTGACCGATACCGCTCCCTACTCTCGAAGAGGCTACATATCATGGTAGCGAAACGTTGTTATGGGTCCAAATATAATTTAACCCTTTCACTGCGAAAAGCGCGATATCGCGTCCTCAGAGTGTTTCCTAAAATGCGGAGGGCGCGATATAGCGGCCTATGTAAATGTGACTTCAAATATAAACTATATCTTCCGCAGTCTTTAGAATGGCACAAAAATAACTCCGCACATACAAAAAGGCCTATTTTATCACAGTGAACTGTCCGTTGTAGAACTGGTTGCCTATTTTCGTAAATAAATTATCTCAAATATAACCTATAATTTTTGACATTACCTTGTGATTAGTATCTACTTTTATATGTCGTTTTCATAACAAAAGTTTTTAATTTGTGTTGTATTGATTTTCTATAAAGAATGAGCGATTCACAGCAACCTGGACCTTCAGGTATGAAAAAGCGAAAAGTCATAAATGTAAGAAATCCAAATAAATTATCGGTTGAAGAAATGACAGAATTTTTATATAACTCTGATACGGAAAGTGAGCAAGATGACAAGGATGAATGTAAGTAAATAATTTTAATATGCTATATTATAGAAAATTTAAATATGTATTTTTTAGTTCAAGTGAAAGATTTCTACAATAATGGAGATTCGGATTCAGATCTTACAGAAAATGTGGAGAGTTTTATGCAAGACAGAGCGGAAATGATTGTGCACGATGAGATTTTAGAGGGTAAAAATGAGATCCAGGCTGAAAATTCGTGGAATGAAATAAGTACTATGAAAAATATTCCTTTTATGGGAACAAATAAACTATTAGTTCAATCTCCTGGTGACGAACCATATGACTGGTTTAGGATGCTAATCGATGATGAATTTCTAGAAACTGTAGTGAGTGAATGTAATAACTATGCCATTCAAGTACTGGCTACTAGTAAAGGATCTGTACGATCGAGAACCAGCGAATGGAAAGAACTGACAGTAAAAGAGTTCCTTATGTTTTTAGGATTAACTTTACTTACTGCTACTGTCAAACTTCCTGAGTTACAAGATTACTGGAAAAAACACAGACTATTATAATATAATAATATTCTCGAAAACGTACAGCGGCAGTGCACCAGGATGTCATTTGGTCGCTCAAGACCTACGTATACAGAAAGACTGAATATGGCCAATCTCACTACATTTGAACAACGTCGACTTCGAGGCGACTTAATTATTACGTTTCGGATAGTAAATACAACTTTGGAAATTTGGGGAATATGTTCATAATAGACAATGACAATCGTCTTCGTGGCCACAAACTTAAGTTTAAAAAGGAAACTTTTTTAACAACAACCAGACAATTTTTTCTCTGTAATCGAGTGTTCTCGATATGGAATAGCCTTCCGGCTGAGATCATAGATGATCCATCTGTTAATATTTTCAAAAATAAACTGGATGACCTTTTGTTCCATAGTTGAACATTTAATTTGTACTAAACACTTGCTATTACCTATGTTATTGTATATTCATTTAGTTAGTTAGTGCTTAATATGTAACTACTGTAATGTAACAATTTAATTGTACACTATATAACATTGTAGTCACATGGGCATATGGGTTTTGCAACCCCTGCTCAAATCTATTGTAAATAATAATAATAATAATATTAACAACTTGTTTTTCAAACTACATGAGTAGAGACAGGTATTTATTAGTTATGCGTTGTCTTCATTTTTTTACAATTTGGATGGAAGGTGATCAAATCCCCGAAGATCGTCTTTTTAAAATTAAACCTGTAATAGAACATTTCAACAATGTGATGAAGAAAGTTTACTATCCTAATAGACAACTTTCGTTAGATGAGTCAATGGTCTTGTGGAAAGGAAGACTTATCTTCAAACAATATCTTCCAAATAAGCGCCACAAATATGGAATCAAACTCTATATGTTGACGGAACCCACTGGACTTATTTTGAAATTTATTGTTTGCGGTGGCGAACGTGACTTGTTAGGAGGTAAAGATCATACAAAAAAAGTAGTAATGCATTTACTGAGCGATTACTTAGACAAAGGCCACTCAGTTTTCATGGATAACTATTATAATAGTTTCCAGTTGGCAAAAATGTTACTGGATAGAAAGACTTACTTCACGGGAACGCTACGTAAAGATAGAAAGGGTTCTCCAAACGAAGTTATTCGCGCGAAATTAAAGAAAGGTGTAAGTCAGGTTATGTATCTCGATAATATAATGATTAGTAAGTGGCGTGACAAGAGGGATGTAATTTACATATCTTCAGAATTTGAAAATCGTATGATAATAGTGACGAATCGAAGAGGTATTGAAAAGGAAAAACCACAACCTATCGTCGAATATAATAAGTATATGGGTGGTGTAGATCATCATGATCAACAAATGGCGTACTATCCAGTAATTCGAAAGACTTTACGGTGGTACAAGAAACTAGGAATCCACATTTTCCAAAGGATGATGATTAATTCACATATATTATATAATAAGTATCACGTTCAAAAAATGAGTCTTGGTAAATTTAGAACGTCAGTTTTAGAAAGGTTGTTACCAGAACCCAAATCAGTAACTATAAGTAACGTGAAAAGTTCCCAACATATGCTTACTAAAATTAATACAACAAATGAAAAAGGTCACACCATGCGTAAAAAATGCCGTATCTGCACAAGAAAACAGCTACGAAAAGACACTTTGTTTCACTGTCTTTGTTGTCCAGACCACCCCGGACTATGTATGGGTGCATGTTTTGTTGAGTACCATAAAGAAAATTAGTTACATTTTACGTATTATTTACTTTTGTTTTTATATTATTTGACATAAATTTCTGTTTTTTTTTTGTATCTTTTTTAATAAAAATAAGTTTGCATATTTCTTTTTAGTATTATTTAACCTTGACACAATACGTTTGAGCTACAAAATAAATTCGGTGAAGCATAATTAGTTTTTATTACTTTTTATTGGGCCGCGAATTCGCGCTTTCCGCAGTTTAAAAAAAATTTCCAAAAATGTGCGGAGGAAGCGAATTCGCGTCTAACAAAAAGTAAGTAAAATGACCATCAGCAGTAGATTCTCAACCGATTTCCTTCACACAATTCATAAATCATATTTGAATATACGCAAAAAAATATTTCCGCACAGGTCTACATTTATATATTATTACCGCAGTGAAAGGGTTAAACCGGGACGTTGATTAGTTAAAATTTAAAATTATTGTCAAGTATTACCTTCCATAACTCATATAACTGCCTCCATTCATCTAGTACTTATCACACCAATAACGTTGCAGATGGTCGCTTGTAAAGTATTCTTTCATTCAGCAAACACATAGCTTTCACAGCTCAGACGATACGAATAGTCATACGTGTATGTCAGTATAGTTGCATCTTCTGACAAGGATCCGTTTGTGTTGGAATTTACTCGCGCGTAAAAATTATTGTGGTCATGGATGTCAAAAAATGTATTAATTTAGTGCGTGAACATAATTGTTTGTCGAATCAGAGTGATTTTAGTTACCATTTAAGAGACTACCAACGCAAATCATCAGGAATTTGTCAAATTCGTCTCTTTTATTAAAGTATATTTCGGTTACTAACTTGGGTCTGCGAGTCAGAAGAGAATCCTTTAGAAGATCCTACTGAGATTATTGATTTCTTCTTGAGTTATCTCTTCCCAGGTACCTAGTGCCAAAGTGCCGCTGGAGTCTAT
Source organism: Diabrotica balteata (assembly GCA_918026665.1). Classification (NCBI taxonomy): domain Eukaryota; kingdom Metazoa; phylum Arthropoda; class Insecta; order Coleoptera; family Chrysomelidae; genus Diabrotica; species Diabrotica balteata. The sequence continues at coordinate 100,887,358 of OU898278.1, forward strand.
GGAGCATGAGATAATTGGATTAATCTTCTCATCATAATGTCTCAGACATCTTTAATAGGTAAACGATCGGGAAATCTAAGGAGCTAAGGTAACAAAACGAAATGATTGTCTTCAAAATAAGCCAACGTAATTCTGGCTGTATGTGGTCGCGCGTTATCCTGTTGTAAAAGTGGATTGGGGAGCGTTCGTATATAAGGCAAAATATATGGGTCCACCACTTCCTGGATGTAATGTACTTCGGCCAATTTGCCTCTGATAAACACCAAAGATGACTTGCTTACATAAGCAACAGCCCCTAATACCATAATTACCACCGTGTGGTTCACATACCTTACCACAGAAAATCTCATCTTTCACCGCGAGACCTTCTCTGGCGTCGGCCATTATGCTTCTTCTTCTTCGTGTGCCGAGCTCGATTATCGAGCGTTGGCTATCAAATTGGCTATACTAATTTTGTTGACGGCAGCTTGGAAAAGAGATGCAGAGGATGTGTTTAAACAAATCTCTCAGGTTTCTAAGCCATGACGTCTTCTTCGACCTGGTCTTTTCTTTCGTCTACCTTGGCTTGTAATATTAAATGGAGTATATTATATCTCTCTGGGTGGCGCATAACATGGCCAAAATATTCAAGTTTTCGATTTTGAACTGCTTTGACGACTTCCGTAACTTTTCCCATCCGATGCAAAACAACTTCGTTACGAACTCTATCCACCCAACTTATTGGCAGGATTCTCCGATATACAAAGATTTCAAAGGCTTCCAGTTTCTTGAGAAGTGTATCCGTTAAAGTCCAACCTTCGACACCATACAAAATAGTAGAGAACACATAACTCTCACTAATCTAATTTTCAGACTTAAAGTAATTTATTATTATGCCTTTATGCATACCCAAAAATAATCAGTTTAGTACAGTTCAGCAGTTCTCCATACCATGCCAGTCAATCACTTCGGCAACTAAGTAGGAGGTAGGACGAGGACAGTATTAAAGTACAAAATTTCTGAGCACCCAATTCTTCTGAACAGTTTATATTTTAATAGGCTTTCCACGGTTTCTAAACTGTTAGTCTGCAGTGGTCGTGAACCAGTTCTGTAGCGAAAAAAGCCTAAGGATCTTGGTGTGGGTCCATCCTTTTGACACGGCCTGTACCTCTAGATCTTTGTGTACAGCCTTCCTGATTCCGTGCTTAACAATAAACCAACACCGCATTGATACTTGTGTTTCTCTTTCTCTAATCAAACTGTTAAATAGATTAAAGTAACTCTTCACAACGTGTAGAATTAAGACTGTATCAATAGGGTACTTAAGTGTTATACAGAAAATAGAGAAAAAATAAATCATATTTATAACAGCTACATCAAGTTTATAAAAAAAAAATACCAATATCACTGAGACATAGCAGATTTTCATTGTTGAGAGGTTGTTCCTCTTACGAGAGGAACTATCTTTAGCGGATTAGCGGTTTTTATCACTTGTATCACTGTACTGTTTTTTGATAACTTATCGTTATCATTAAGAGAGATGGAGACCACAGCTGATGTTTACGGAAGTCAAGAGAAAATACTAAAAAATCACGTCTATTCTGTAAGAATACGAAGATCCTTCTTCATGTACCATGTCCTTTCAGAACGTTGATTACCATCATAGCTATCTTAATTTTATTCACTGCCACCCTAAATAGCATGCTTCTATTAACACCATACCAATCTCGCAAGTTCTTCAACCATGAGGTTCTTCTTCGTCCTGGACTGCGTTTGCCTGGTATTTTTCCTTGCATGATATTTTGTAGCAACCTATATTTGGGAACCCTCATTACATGTCCGAAATACTCCAGCTTTCTCTGTTTGATGCTTTTTATGATCTCAGTAGTCTTGCTGAGACGTTCTAGTATTGTGGAGTTTCGAATTTTCTCCACCCAGGAAACATTTAAAATTCTTGTATAGCACCACAGTTCGAAAGTCTCAAGGCGATATAGATCGATTTTATTCACAGTCCAGGACTCGACATCATAAAGTAATACCGAGAACACGTAGCAGCAAAGTAGGCGGATCTTCAATGCCAATTTTGGGTCTCTGTTACATAAGACCTTGGACATCCTTCTAAAAGCAGCTCTAGCCTTCTCTATCCTAGATCTAATTTCGCCGTGACTTTCTGCGTTACAACATAATTGCTGTCCAAGATTACAGAGAGCAAACAAAGGCGTCTGTTATCTATGAGAAGCAAACTTAGAGAGGCGAACACAGTATCTGTAGTATATGTGAGTTGTCTAGTCGAAAGCGCTCTAGGAATTATTACTCAGGGTTGGATGAAGTGATTGGTGGAAAATTTATATTAGTAATTCTAGGAATTGATACAGCTAAAAATATGGTATTATTTTTCGCATGTGAACAATTGACACAACCTATTGTACGATGATTAAGTACCAATTGGAATATCAAAACACAACTATAGCTTACTTTTTTTGGAAGAACAGGCGATATCATTATCGATATGGTTGAAAAACTGACTGTTTTTTGTACTTTTTTTTGTAATTTGTAACAAAACGTATTTTTAGAAATAGTTTTAAAAAATGCAGGTGTCCTTTTCTCTATATCGCTTAGGGGGTTCTTTTTTCTATATCACTTGGTATATTTTGTAAGCATAGGTAATAATTACATCTAACAAATAATTAGAATGCGGTATGAAAATAAGCCTAGGTAATAAATTATTAAATAAATTCAAGTTTTCTAAAATAAAATGTTTAATATATATTATGTAAGTAACGTCTACCGATAAGAAACTTTCTAGTTACATTTACACCTCTAGACTTTATGTTACGTGCACAGGTTAGCTTCCCATAAAACTATGTGATAGTCTGTTATATATATTTAGTACAGTTGATTGCTTCACATGTACCTTAACGTGAGAAATTTATGAGACATTATGTAGGCAGGTATAAACAACAAGTACACAAGAGCCTATTCATCCTGAATATTTTTTCTCGGTAAACATTTATTTCAAAATACTACTCTGTTTGATGTAAAGATGAAAGCCGCTGCATTATTTCATATAAGAATATTTATATCACTGAATAAGTGTTACTCTGAATATAATTAAAACTGAGCTTGTAAACTGAATTACGATCGAATAAACTGCTCAATAAGTAATAAAAAATATATTAAAATAATGCCAAAAATGTCGACCAAGGAGAATCTCAACTGGTGAAACACCGTCCTCTTCTTGTTTTTCTTCTAGGCCTCTGTCCTTCAGTACGTTGGGGTCATCCGCTTCCTTTAGTGATTGTTGAGTTATCAATATAAGGATGTTATTTTCTTGCTGCTGAAAATAGGCAGAAAATATCAGACAATTCCAGATATCGCGCAGCAACCAATGTTCTTTTCTTTCACGTATCTTCTTAACATTTATCTTGCAGTACAAGCTTTAGTGTGAAAAACCTTTCAAAGTGACTCAAATGCTACTTTTTTTTGTTTGATAGTATTTAAAAAGATACTTATCTCCACTTTATCACAGTTATTGTTTTTATGGTACAACTTAGTTACAATAATGGGTCTGATTAGTAATTTTTATACATTTTTTTTTCTTACACTGTTTTTCAAGTTTGGAGCGATTCGTTTCTGAATAACCAATTTATATATTTTTTACATTTTTATATATAACACGTTGTGTCCAACAGAAAAAAAAAACACGCACCTTGCATATCGTACAATAATATTAGATTTTAGAATCAGAATATAGAATTATAATTCAGAAAAAAAAGCACTAATATTGAGAAAAAAAGGTAAAAGATTGTAACGATACTTGTCTGGGTGGGAAGTGGGGAATTAACAGGGAAATAAGAAATCCCGATACAAGTATGTTCACCTTGCGAATCGGCGTTCAAGTGTTTTGAATGACACAACGCTGAGCTTTGGGACGTGGGTCTAGAGATCTGAGATCGAGTATATTTAGAAAAAAAAAATCGGGAATTAAAAAGCACCAATGGAAATGACAGAGTTTGGTACTAAAAAAAAGGAGAAAAATAAAGGGCGCCAACTAGTCCTTTGTCAACGGACGAGGAAAACTCGACCCTTGACCTATAAGAAGAATGGTTTAAGAACAATTAAAAAAATTAAAGATAGGCTAAACGTTTCTAAAAAACCAAAATGCATACCCAGTTAAAAATAAAGAGAAGAAAACACACTTACCATATATTGTCGCTCTACAGTCCTGTCAGATTTACCTTCTTATTATTTACCAATAGAAAAGAACATTATGAGAAGGTAATAAACAAATAATTGCTACAAAATAAACAAGTTTTATTTTTCAAAAGTCCAGCTAGGTAAAAGTTATTATAGAATGTCAACACATTAGCAAAGTAGATAGAAATCAAACAAAGCAAATAGCAAAAATCAAAAATGTAAATAGGTTTTAAACAAATATTTCTTAAATTAGATGGGATACGTTTATAATTGGGTAAAGCTAAAAGATTAATTTAAATAGCAAAAATTATCAAAAATACTTTGACATTACCTCAGTTATAGCCTTATTATTATGATATTATTTAATTATTACGAGATTATTACGAAATATCAAAAAATTGTGGGACATAACCTACAAAAAAAAAACGTATCACTGCACTGCACTTAAATAAATATGCAATAAAAGTTATAAATAAAATCAAGTATCTTTCTTTGGCTTAATTGAGTTCTGTCAACTTTTTGGTTTAAAAATAATAGATATTCATAAATACACTTGGGAACGACCTTCACTCCAACAAAAGTCGATCATAGACTATATAATAATGAGACATATATCAAAATTTAAGTGCAAAGACTGCAGAGTAAAAAGAGGATCTAACTGTGAGACAGATCACTACTTTCTGTTAGATAATCTTTTGTGCTCCTTTAAAAAATACTATAAACAGAACACCGAAAGTGAGAGAAACAATACTACACAGTATATAGATTGTACCTTTTATTCCAACAAAGTATTAAACATCTTTTTTAATATAGATTAAAAAACGAACTAAATGAGATGGAAAGAAATATGGATGTAGAACAAGAATACAACAACCTCAAAACGATAATAAAAAATTACTTATGAAGTACATATCAGATGTCAAAACATTTGACATCAGAGACTAATATGACTATATGCGTCTATATGACTAGATTGAGAACGAAATAAAAGCTTGGGACGCAAATGCAAGGTTCAAGATATTAATATATGGTATTAAAAGGAAATCACGAAACCACTAAAGAAAGAAATATAGACATCAAGTACGGACATGAAGAAATCCTGGAAGACTGATAACTGATAAAATTTTGCAATTGATGGA